>CM029116.1:1858438-2043438 GCA_016859345.1 Istiophorus platypterus
CATCCAGTAACCATTTTATTGACAAAAACAGCCATTTAATTACAATAGTTCACCTACTGAACTGTTATCATGCTGGAATAAAAGCCGCTGCTCCGTCACTGCGCTTCCTTCAGGCACGCCAGGACGAAAACGTAGAACGGTAAAGAAAGAGTGTCGTCTCAAGTTAACGTTAAAATGCTGTTTTAGGTGCAAATGTTTCATTTGTAGTAGCTTACTAGCTAGCAAGCCAAGTAGCAATAAAGCCAATGGCAGATAATGACGCTACGATAGCTGCTAGACTCAGATACAGACTGAAGGGTATGAATATGATTTGCAGGAAGTAAAGAGACTACATAGGTAAAAGTACAATACAGAAAAGTAAAGCTACTCCATTACAAGTAAAAAGTACTGCAGGAAAAATCTAGTACACATTTTCTCCTTAGCAGCCCATCAGACCAACCTGACGATGGCGTGTTGACATTGCGTCGTGCTGGTGGCTGCTGGTCATTTCCAGCCGTTGCCACTGTAAACTGCTGTGACTGAGCCCTGGCTGTCCATTGATCGGGGCCCTTCCCAGGCCCCTGACAAAGCAGAGTCCTTTTATTTGTTCCCCCTGGGCGGGAGAAACACCAACTAGAGCCGACGAGCAAACATGAAAACAGCACAAACATGGGTACGGACTGCAGACATCCACCCCCCCCACTCCCCGCTTTCCTTCCATCCATCCCTTTTCCTCTGACCATCCATGCCTCTGACTCCCTTCCCCTATGCCCATTTTTCTCCTTTTTCTCCTTCTCCACTTCCTACATAAATCAACTTCGACCCAACGTCCAACAGCCACCTTTTCCTCACCTTACCCCTTACCCCCCCCTTTATTATGCTAGTGGTAAAGGCCTTCAAAGTCAAAACACTGCATAAGCTGCCTAATAAGCTGATTGGATGAGGAGGCCAGACATTCTTGCTGAGTCATGTCACATGATATGGGACAATGTCTGGCTGCAAAAGTAAAGATTGGTCACCACACTGGAGCTCAAGGAAAATTCAGAGACGAGAGGTGGCCGCATCCATCTGTCGAAGATGATGCTGATGGTTATAACACTGATAGTCATGATGCTGATAGCTATGAACCATAGTAGAACCACGGTCGATAGTGGATTTGGTGGATTCTCCAAGAAATCGGGTCATTATCAAATCCATTGCTCTAACTTGGTTCGGTTTGTTAGTGGTTCCACCGAGGTGGAATACCTGGGTTTCCCCACCCATCAGTCAGGACTGAAGAAGCCTCTTTGACGAGAGGTGAAACGTCTTCAAGATCTACAACCAGTCGCCCTCGACTCAATTTTCTTGGACGAGAGTAGCCTGGATGACTGCGAATCTTCACAGACATAGTGGATTTAAATTCCAAATTCAGCAGCCTCTTTCAAATTGAAGTCAGTGAAAGTGATCCATGAGAATTATGAAAGGTAAAATATGTATGTAAGAATGGTTATCTGCCAACTGAATGAGAAGGATTTTGGCAGACGTAGTCATGACTTGCTTGTTTGTAACTGGTGACAAATAATCCCTATAAGTAAAATAAGAATAAATATTAATTTCTGTCTTTGAAGACCAAGCTTGGCCACAGTCAATAATATCTCCTCCTGCAAAAACTACCCCGTAGGTGGTTGGAGCTGCTCATCAGGACCCTTACGAGATGTTTTCTTGTTAAGCAACATCTGGTGGTCATGTGACACGGCATCAGTCTACAAGTTTACAGGTCTACAGGCTATATAGCAACAAAGTCCACGACGGGAGGAGGTCGGGTTTAACGGAGTTTAACACGAAAGAAACCACTGTCAACCTTGTTTCTTTCATCCGTGACCAATCTACAACCTTAACCATGTGTTTATTGTTGCAACAATGGTTATAAAAGTTCTTCTAACATTAACAACAGACTTATTTGGCCCAAACCATGATCTTTTAGTGGTGTTTTAAGCCAAACACCATTGCTTTAAGAAAACAGTATCAGAAAATACCAGTTACATGTTGTCACCTGTTCCCTATTGTTAGGTAATGCGCCGACAACTTGTCAATCAGTTTGGCAGCGAGCGATAATTCTGTTTTGATTTTTGATAAGGGAGCGACCTCTCTGTTCACATTCAGATCAGAGATTGATCCTTTGACACAAACCCATGGATCCCTGGGGAAAACTTTGGCAGACAGAAGGGAGCTTCAGGGAAAACAGATGTGGAGGTGCCGCAAACCTGACAGTCTCTCTAACTTGATCTGAGCTGCTATAGATAACATGTGATGACTCCTGTAAAAAAAGGCAGAGAAAGACTGAATAGACAAAGAAACTGAAGTAAAAACACAGGAGGAAAGCTGGGAGACCGATCGAGGTAGACGACAGTGGGACGGCAGACAGCCGAGTCGTCACTCTCCTCTTAATATCCCAGCATTCACTGCTCGCCTCCACTTCTGCTTAGTTTTTTAATCTGCCTTTTCCCTTCCTAAGCTTCTCTGTTCTTCCTCTTGACGACTGAAGTGTTAAATCAATTAAAAAAAAAAAAGTACATCGACTGATTGTTTAAGTCATTCAGGAAGTAGAAAGGTCAAACGTTCCCTGGGTTTAGGTTCTATAGCATTTGCTCTTCTTTCCATTTGTGTCATAGTAAATTGAATATCGTTGGTCAAGCAGCATTTTTGTTTTCACAATTTTCTGAAATTTTAGGGGCTAAAAGATTCATTTAGTTTAATCAAATATTAAAAAAAAAAAGTTGACAAATTAATGACAAATTGACAAGTTGACAGTTGACAAATTAATCATCAGCTTCGGCCCTTCGTCATTCATCTCATCAGTCATTCCTGTCCTACGACTCCATTTACATTTCACTGTTGATATCACGCCATCAACCAAATAAACCATTAAAAGATATCACTCGTTGTATCAACCAGTTCCAGACTAATATTTGTGGCTACATATACCCGTCAGTCTCCTCCGTCCTGTCGGTCCAGCCATCGGCTTTTTCATTGTTTTGCGCGTCCACTGATTTATCAAGCTGGCGCCATCCGATCCATCCGTCTCTCTGGTGCCCCGATGGATGGACCACGCCCTGCAGCCATTAGCCCCATCTTCTGAGGCACTGTTTAGACCAGCGGGAGAATTTTTCCACAGTAAAAATCTCAATTATTCCGAGTAGATTTTGGAAGCTGGCAGCAGGGAATCAAACACTAATGTTGGACGCTGACTGCAGGACCCCATCCCAGTTCATTCCAAAGGTGTTGGGTGGGGTTGAGGTCAGGTTCTCCCACACCAAACTGGGAAAATGGTTACTTTAGGGACCCGATTCCGCAAAAAGAGGCTTTGTCATGTTGAAAACAGGGAAAGAGACGAATGAAAACTGTTGACGCAAAATTCTGAATTGTCTAAAAAGCAAAAAAAAAGCAAAAAAAAAAGTACACAGCAGAACATCTTTTCCAAAAAGAGTTGTTGATCTTAAGAGGCCATCCTGCTCACTTAGGGTCAAATAAAGATGAATAAAAACACTTAATATTCCACCATTGTGCCTCTTTATGCCTATTTAGCAGCTTCGCAGAAGCATTGCTTTTATTGTTATTGTTTAAGGGCACGTTTAGCGGAAAACTGGGAGCCACAGGTGCTAAACGACCACTGGTCAACAGGCATCTGCTTACACGCTTAAAGACTCAGGAGACATGAGTGGGCAGGAGCTCTTTGCTTATCTGTTATAGCCTGACTGAAGATGAGACGTTTTATTACCCCCTAACACCTCCATCTCAAACACATCCACAGAGCACAGACTCGGGCTAATGTGGAAACACATTAAGCTGCAGTTTAGCCGTGATGGTTGTACAAAAAGAGATAAACACGGCGGCCGGCCGAGGGGGGAGGAATGTGCCTTATTGATCTGGTAAGTCGACGAACACCCCGGCCCATGTGGAGAATGTCGGCCTGCGACTGACGGTTGGTGTTTGATGGGGATCTGTCACCAGCACTCTGCCTCCGGAAGAACACGGAGATGATCGCCCATAACTCCTCAGCAATGAAAATACTGTCGAGATATATTCTAGGACCAAATTTCATCCGCCTACTGTGCAATAAAAGGGTATGGACACGGACCACTGAGTCTATTAAAAATATATATATATGTATGATTAGTTTTTACTGCCCCATAAACATCTGCTCTTAAATGAGGTATGAAATTATATTATAGGACTTAATCTGTGGTCTCTTAAGAGCAAATGAAACTTCATGAACTTAAAATAGTTCGGGAAAACTAGTTCCTTTAACTAATGCAATGAATTGTCTGCAATCACCAAGAAATCCCTACAGTTCCCCTGTTGCCCTCAGGAGCTTTACCAGCCAACTACCGGCTGAAACCGATGTTTGTCCGACAGTCGGCTGTGTCTCCGTCCCCGGCGCCTGCTGCTTGTTAAATTACACAGGACAGACAATTTACCCAAAAAACAAAAAAAAAAAAACGGCATGGCACGAATTCAATGAACAATATGGAGCAAAACCGTCAGTGCCTTTAAAGTCACTTCCTCAGCAGGTGCCGCCCCAGGCTGCCATTAACCTCTGACCTCTGTCAGATATCTACATGTACTGTATGTATCTGAGGGAATACACTTCATGAAGGCGGTGCTGTGTTTAAAGTAGCAGGGGCCAGCTGATGGTCCCCGCAGCCCCCTCACGCCCTCAGAAACCTCATCGAACCATCGCTTCGCCGCAGCGAAGCCAGAGACGTCTTTTCAACAGCCACATTATGTTAATGATGTGCAGTGTTAAGGCTGAGCTGATTAATGCCTGCGGTGCCCGGCTCGCTGATGGGGTCGGTATCGATCATCTCATCTTCTCTGCACTTACTCATCATTTCAGAGTCGAGACGAGGGACGTCTGGTGCCGCTAATGGATCGGAATCGACTCAAACAGAATTAAACCCGGCTTAGCTGAACTGAGCTGAACTCAGGAGGAGTTGTTGAAAATTAAAGAATGATGGGAATGTTCCCCCACTTGTTTATTACAATTGCCCCCTTCCATTTACATTAATCCTCGTAGAATCCTAACAGCAGTTTTACTGTCTGCTGTAATTTGTTCCTGTACAGTTTGAAAGACATTTGAAACCCACGAGTTCAGCAGGTATCTCACAGTAAATGTAAAAACACTAGTCTGAGTGTGACAAAGCTTTTGTCTCAGCTGGGTTCACAAGTCTGGACTTTCACCAGAACAGAGAACATTTCACCTAATTTTTTTTTTCTATGTCTGTTATCCCCACCATAACGTACAATAACTACAATACAATAATATCAGAAACCGGAAATGACGTTCTCAACGAAAACGACCATAACAACCCGGTAACTGAAAAATCCAAACGATCTTTTAGTATCACACATGTTGTGACTTGCTTCTCTGAGACAAAATACAAAAAGAATTATAATGACTCAAACAAAATAACACAAAATATACAGCGGACACCAAATGCACCGAATGGGGCGTGTTTTTCGTACGCTGACGACACCCTAAATCATTTTTCCAATAATATTTGCTCTTGTATTAAAAAAAAAATCTGCTTGTTGCAACCGAAGCCCGGTTACTGTGTTTTAGGATTACATTTAAGCAGCCATGTCACCTGATTGAGGTCCAGGACGGGTCACAATCTCGGTTTGACACTGAAAACGTCGATGGCCACTCAAAGCACGAGACGGGAACCATTTCCTTCACGAGCATCCGACTGAAATCCACGTTCTTTTCCCCCAATGTCAAACCAGTGCTCCTGTCGCCTAAACCCAACCACACACTCGGGACTCGGGATATAAACCCCTGCAGCACAAACGGACGCGGAACCAAACGTTGCTAGGGAACATAATCAAGGCTGCAATTACGTTTCCCATCAGGACATAATTAGTAAAATACATTAGACTAAAATGCCATTACTGGGAGACGGGGTTGGAAGAAGGACGGAGACGTCACGTCGGCTCTAGTCTGAGACAGGGTGCGTTTCTTTTATCCACCTGAAGTGAGAGTCTCTAAACTGAGCTTCAGAGGTGTGACACGAGCTGCTAAACATGACATGAAAAGCAAAACAACAGTGTTTTAGCTATTTCTAAGGAAATCAGTGGAGCACTCTGCCCCCCTGGCTTCATGGAATAATTACCCTGTAATGAGGGGGCTCTGGGGAGCCGAGCATTATAAGATAAATCACACGTTCCTCAGGTTTTTTTTTTCTAAGTCTTTCAAATGTGTCCCAGGGGTTTCTTTATGCTTAGAGACCATAGCAGTACAAAATACAAGACATGTGAATCAAGCTTGGCCACAGATGTGCTAAGTTACATCATAAATCCAATAATTTGCCTTTGATAGATTTAAAATGACAATTTTTGTTAACTGAAAAACTGTAAAATTAAAATATAAAAATGCAAAATTAAAAAAACAATCTGCATTGCATTTAAGCTTAAAATTTAATGGATAACCATCCTTGAGGCCAGTCATATTAACGGAAAACTTTTGGCTTCTCGTACTTAAGATCTTTAAAGCAACATGTATCAAGTGAGTTAGCCTCTCGTCTTATATCCAGGAAAAAAAACAAAAACAAAAACAACAAAAAACCCAAAGTGTTCGTTTGTACAAATCTGTATCTACAGTGAGCCGATGTTTCGGATGCCCGGGATACAGGGAGCAGCAGATAGAAATCGGTTTGCGAGCATGTCATTTAGTGCGGCGCGGTCGCTGCCACTGGGGATTATTTTGGAGTGGAGTCGCGAGATTTAGGGCTCCTGTGGAGCAAACAACATTTAAAAGCAAACACTTTTCAGCTGGAAACGATTCGGACGCCTGGAGCAGAGACGACGGGAGCCCGCTGATATACGACGGGATCATATACTTAGGGTAGAAATACAAAACCAGCTGACGCGTTTCATTTTTAAAATTTGGAACGGACAAAATATGACCATTAAGTGCTTTATGACCTCGGTGTTCACAATGCTCCTCCACGACTCAGATGGGCCGACCGCTTTAGAAAACCGCCCTTTGGAGCCGTCTCTCCAAAAAACACATTATTCCTGACTCGCATTATCTCACGTGAACAATTTTAGTGCATCTCTCTGAGGTTTTCTCCAAAATTGTCATCACACTTCATTTTATTTTAAACGTTATTTTATGTGATATCTGGTTTCTCAAATCAAATTATTATTATTATAATTATTATTATTATTATAATAATATAATAATATTATTATTATTATTTGAGGTCAAGGTTAAAGAGCAGCAAACCCGCTCTCTCCTTCCTACTCCCTTTGTAGTTATGGTTGACATGAAACAAGTCGTCCCCTTTAAGGAAGATAGATACGACCACTCGATCTGCAGTGGAGGAAGACGAAGGAGGACGAAGGAGGACGAGGGCTGCTGTGTGTATATGGGGTGGAGGAGAGCAGGGATTGGAACCCGGTTAAAATGCCATTAGATAAACATACAAAGTCTTATCAATCTCCTGCACTGGATGAAAAGGCCAAACACACACACACAGACAACTCCATAAAAGGGCGACGGGGGGGGGGGGGGGGTACCATATCTCGTGTACTCATGCACATATGAAGAGGAAGACAGAAAGAAATAGAGGAGAATGGATGTGTGGAAGCATACGAGGCGTTCGTCGCCTCTTATCTCCTGTTTGTGTGTGTGTCAGAGCTACTCAGCTTCTCTGGAGGAGGGCTGGGGGTCAAGGTGGTGACGGGGGGGCTCTTTCTACCGCCTCCTCTTCCTCTCACTCTGCTAAACATCTTCACTGTCTGAGAGAAGGGATGAGGGAGGAGGAGGAGGTCGGACAGACAGAGGGACGGGAAGACATGATGGGACAGAGCGAAACAGGAGGCAGAGGAGGGGGGTGAGGAGCAGAGCGAGAGAGAGAGAGTGTGGGTGTGTGTTGAGCATCTTCATGGATGGTATGTTTACTTTAGTGTACACACTGTGTGCACTTTAAGCCTCTGATCATGTGTAGGTGGTTTTTGAGCTGCTCCGCTGATGGTCAAGTGTTAACTAGTGTGTGCATCTATGTGTGTGTGTATGTGAATTTGTGTGTGTGTGTGTGTTGCGCACTAACGCACTAAACGTGGGAGTGTGCATCCACATCTTGCAGATGAGTGTCAGTCCCGGGGGGGGGTCTCTCTCACTCACCGCCACATTTATGACATTACTGCAAAACGCGTAGTAAAAACAACCTTTTTGTTTAATGATGTCAAACGTTCCAGAGGTTCGCCATGGCAACGGCGTGCTAATCTCTTCCGCTACGACCTCTGCGCTAAATGGACCATGATGGGATGGGGGGGGGTGCTCATCTGTTACTCAACTGTTCATCTGTCACTATGATGTGAGTCTGATGGACACAAGGAGCTTTATTTAGATTCAAAAGAAGCATAATATTCATCAGCGCTGAGAAGGGACTCCCTCTGTTCTATCTATCGTCAGAGCAGTTTACAGCAGAAATTCATATGAACAACTAATAACTGCACAGCTGTGCCATTAACTCAGTAGACTATGAGGACAAGAAATTGTTCTTTTCACCTCCAGTTATTTCCTTCATTATTTTCTCCAAATCATATCCAAAACATATTAGAAAAATGTGGCGAGAGCTGAGGTGGCCAATGGTCCAAACCCAAAAGTATTATGTTTACAATGAGTTACAATTGGACTGCAACTCGTTATTGACCAGCGGGTTATTTTCCTAATTAACTAGTAATTCTTCTGGTTTTGAAACAAGTGAACAGGGTCCGACACGGTTTCCAAGGTGACGTCTTCAAATGTCCAAAACCCAGCGACACGAAAGAGAAATCAAATCCCTAGAGCCGGGGAAGCTCCAACTACCAACGTCCACGAGTCCCGATGAATCGGTTAGTATTGACCACGTGTCGATTATCAGGACTGGTCGATTGCTTTTCGGTCATTGAGGAAGCGATTTATTTTGGGGACGTTCAAAGTGTCAAGTCCTTAAGCAGGATTTAGATCTTTATTAATAATCTATGTCTTAACACTCAGCGGAGTAATGATCATTTATCTTTCACAGTCGCATGTGCAAGAGCATTTCCCTGAAAGGACAGTTCCTAGTTCCACACTGAAAGAAATCTGGATCCACTTATCAGTTTTTAACAGAAAAAAATGAGTTGAACTAAGCTGGACTCTTTAATGAGATTAACAAGGCATTTCTAATCCACAAACAACCAACCAGGATTCTTTCGGCTGCTTAAAACCTCTCTGAGCCCTGCAGCCTCTTTCTGCTGCTCCTTCTCTTCACCTAAACCCTGAAGAACAGCATCATTACTGTAATAGTCAGTGTGTAAATGTTGAGTGTCCTGCTTTAGAAATGGCCTCCGAATGCTAACATCTATGCCAACGCCCTTTTAGCGCCTTGTTATGCTCGTTATGCTTCATCCAGGAGTAATCGCCAGCCCATCGCACCTCCACCAAACCCAGGTCTACTGGCGTTTTTATGAAGGGGGGCCAGTGTCTGTGTATCGCCACGGCCTCCGCGTGATGAGCACGACGACAGCGTTTTATCTAATAAGATCGGTGGCGCCCCGTCCAATCCCCTGGCCACCTCCTCTGCCTATATTACTCTCGTTAAGGCACCAGGCTACGACGGCACCAATCCCTGGATGGAAATATGACCAAAGGATTTATGCTTTGTGTGCGTCTCCCCGTCGGACATGGAGGAATAAACTGGCGGCCCCCGCCCGCCCGTCTGTAGCACTCTGATAGAGTCAGTCAGCGGATAACACACAGAACAAACAGCCCAGGAGAAGAGGTCACCAGACACCCCCCAACCAGCGGGAACATGGAATGGGATTATGGAATTCTGTGCTAAATATTCATCTACATTTGTTTTTTTTCAAAAGCAAAATAAGAAACACAATGAAAGGTTTCCCGCGTAAAAATAATAAAATCTATCGACCTTGAGAATTTGGTTTGATTTGTAAATCAGTTTTATAAAAACTAAAAATTAAATAGAATTTTTTTTTTTTTTTTGGAATGCTAAATTTGTAAAAGAATTTCTTAAAAAAAACACGTAACCGTAACTTGATTAAAGCCGATGGACTGATCTAAACCCGGCTTTGTGGATTGGACATAAATGGTTGGAGATATGATTTGAACGCTGAGGAAACTAATCACTGTTCTTCTGGAAAAATGAAACTAACCTAAATCCAAAATGTACTAAATGAAGAAATATCTAGGATTTTTGTTCTCAAGATGGTTTATAGATTTTTCTGTTTCATATACGGTCTCTTTTTTTGGTCAAAGACCTCTTGCCCCCCCCCAATGATGCTGATGTGACCTTTAACCTCAACGTGATTGGAGCTGCTACAGATTAGCGACCTGTTTGGCTGTAGACCAACCTTCCTGCCTCGGATGTTTTCTCTGCTGGGACCAGCCCCCCCCCCCCCCCCAACAACCCCCAACCCCCACCCCACCCCCATGACCATTATCAGGAAACACTCTCTGCGACGTTTGGATTACAGCCATAGCAGAGCTAAAAAGGATGCAGAACTGCTGAAAATAGCCACATGGATCAGACTAAGCCAACTTAACAAAGCCGTGAAATAGCAGAACCAATCACAAGAGAATAATGCAGAGGCCGAAACACTGCACATGATGATTAAAATGAAATTCCAACAAGGGAGCTCCTGACAGGCAGAATCACTGGGGTTTTATGACCAGAGAATCCGTGTCCTGTAACGTTTCCTCCAGAAGCTACTGAGAAACCCGCAAACCTGAACCTCGACAGGACCCTGCCCCGGCTCGGTCGCGCCTTTCACAGACGGTGCTCAGAGATCGGCCTTCTGGACCCGTCCTCCTCCGGCTGTCAGGCCGTGCCCCCCCGACGCTTCTCCGGTGCCGACGCTTGGATCCGAGCGGTGTAAAAAGGAGCCGTTGCACCGGAAGGCGGCTTAAGCTCAGTCAAGCTCGGGTTTAGACGTCCTCCCCACGCTGTGATGTAATTTAGCAGAACGGCCTGGGGGCCCTCTGTGTTTTGATGAATTCAAAAAAAAGGTGGAAACATCTGAGGCAGCGGTTTCCTGGAAAGACCAATGTCAGACTTTCATTATTCGCCGAAGGTGTTCATACATGCGTTTACCGCTCAGTGAGACGGATGTTTTTGCCATATGATTATAGGTTGGTTTGTGCCTAACCGGTTAAATCTCCAGCTCTACTTCAACAGTCGGAAAGATGCATCAATTTTACAGTTTACAACAAAGTCTTTCACTTTCAAAACAAGATTTTCCGACATTATTCTTCTGATAATGTCCCTATGTTTGAGAATGTGAGAAAAAAACAGAATGACTTTATCTCGTTGCAGTTTTCCTGGATTGTCTAATTAGATGTTTCCCTTCTTGATTAAGCTGCCATTGATGTCTGCACTACTCAGGGAGTCATTAGTTAGAGGTGAGTGGTTGAACGACTACAGGCCCCAGATGAGTTGTAAACAGCAAGTGAAATTAAGACCAGCTATGGCTCTTAATGTGGGCAAATTCACATTTTGACTTAGTCCCATTAGTCGATTCTACCAACCACTTTGGCAAGTGACTAAAAGAGTCTTCATAGCTGGAAAAACAAAACAAAACAAAACAAAACCAAAAGTCAGTCTGTGCTTTCCAGAACACCTCCCTACTGGGATTTTCTCGTCTGCCAAGTCTACGGTTAAAGTCTGGTTCGGTTTAAGAAACTTCAGCTGTTTGGTTACGTCTCCGGAGACTTCCACTACGTGCTTTTAAAGCGGCTGGAGGACCGGAGGACCGGAGGACCGGAGGACCGGAGGACCGGAGGACCGGATCTGAACCACAGCCTCCGACGGTTCTCTGGACGAGAACGGGCTCCGAGCTGATGTCTTCTGGTATGAAAGCTTTGACTGGTATTTCCATCTCCCTCCTGCGTTGGCGATGATGATACCATTTCTTAGAATGTTGTCAGCCAAGATACACATCAGCAATAAGAACCAAACAAGATTTTGACAGTTAAAAGCAAAGTTAATGCACAGCTAACATTACTGAGACTTATGTATAGAGGCCTGGCAGACTTCTCTTGGACAGTACTGACGCACCGATCAGACACACGGGTTCAGTATCAGCGCCAGTACAGAGCTGGTGTCGGCCAGTTTTCTTTGTCGGTGACGGTATGAAAACTCAGCGTTTCAGGCCAGAAAAATGAAGAGAAGTGAAATTTGTTCAGATGAACGCGGCACCATAGAAGACGCGAACCGGCGGAGCAGTGACTGTGACCGTTTTCACGGAACTGCCCCACGCCCGAGCCCACAGGTGAGCGTGTCCCGTCAATCAGCGGCTGCCCCTCTCCCACCCCCCCGCAATGAGTCGTTGGGTTGATCTAATGGGGTCGGTCGGCTCTGGCCCCATTCCACAGTGAATCACTCGGGGGAGGAGCCATTTCTCGACAGCACCGGGGAATCTATCAGCCCGAAAAACAGCCAGATCATTCCTGCCCACACCGTCATGCGCTACACGCGAGGCACTATTATAACTGAGACTACATCAGGATCAACACACATCGCCGACTTACACAAACACCGGCGCACAAACAGTCATTACCCCTCGCCATTATGACCACAAACGAGCACACGGCTCTGGGTGATTCACAAACTAGCGTTTCGTCAAAACCTCAACAACGAGGGGAGCACGATTATGATCCGATGTGTGTTTGTGTGTGTGTGTGTGTGTGTGTGCACGTCCTGATGACATCTAAAGCAATGATAGGATCTTTAACCTCCTCTATAATGACAATCATGATGGCAGTGGAGTGGAGATGAGAGGAGGAGAGGAAGGAGGGATGGCGCAGCGGTGACACTTATGGCTGGTGATGGAGAGGTCAGGAAGGGAGGAGGAGGAGACAAAAAGGATGAGGAGGAGGTGACGGTGGGGTCAGGGCGAGACGACGAGGGGAGGGGGGATGTTAAAGGGGTAAGATGTGAGGTGGAGGACGCTGCGAGGAAGCGTGAAGGATAGAGGGAGGGGGCGAAGGCTGAGATCAGCAAAGTAAGGGATTGGAGGGGAGAAGATGAGGAGGAAAGAGGCAGGAGGTTAGGACGCATGTAGGGCAGCAGAGATGAAGGACTGACGGATGGATGGAGGAAGGTTAGAGGGTGGGGGGTGCAGCAGTGGGACAGATGGAGTGGGTGAGGCAGAGGTGGAGGACAGCATGGACAGGTGACAAGGGAAAGATGGAGTTGAAAGAGATGAGGGATAAACATGGGGGAGGCATGAAAGAATGGACGGAGGGAGGGCGAAACATGGGGGATAAAAAAGAGAAGAAATGAGGAGGAACAATGGCGCTGTGATCTCCTTCCTTCACATCTCTCTGGTTGGAGGAAAAGACTGGAAGGAGGAGGAGGAGGGAGGGATAGATACAAGACACGGCACGAAGAGATGACATGAAGATATACAACAGAAGGATGGAAAGAGGCCAAGAGGAGGAGAGACATCTAAAGGAATGAGAAGGAGGGATGAAGAGGTGTATAGGAGGACAAATAACAGAACCGATGGAGGGATACAGAGGGAGGCAAGCAGGGACGAAATTGGGGCCAGGACGGAGGAATAGAGGGGATAAAGAGGCCGCTATGTCTCATTAAGGTCGGATAAGGAGCTAAGCTGGAAAGGAGATTGACCGTTTCGGCCAGGAATGGACCGGACCGGCCCGGTCCAGTCCGGCTCGGTGCACCGATCCTGGCGCTCTCTGACGTATTAACCCCCTCCCGGCTCCCGGGTTTCTCCGGTCCCTATGGTTGGGCCGGGCGGACGCCGGAGGATTTTATAGGCCAGGCTTCTACCCACTCTTACTTTCAATATAACAGCGGGAGCTCTGCAGGGTCCCCGTCGGCCCGTCGGTGCAGAGGTCATGAGATCAGCGCTGACAGCGAGATTAATGAGGGCCAAGGCCCAGCGGCATCCCTGCCGCCAAACCTCTAACTCGAACGCATTTGAAATTATGGCCATCGAAATCATTTTAAGGTTTAAACTCGCAATCGGCCGGTGGCAAGAGGCCAACGTCGAGAACAGAGGTTCGTCCTGGCCTTCCCTTAAAACGACAGACTTTTTTTTATAGTTTTATCTATTTTTTTGTGATAACATTTTACTCAGCTATTTCTTTAGTGAGATCTGGGACATAACACCATCAGGGTCCAACAGAGCAGCAACATCAGGGGTCAAAAAATCAGACTGGTTTGCAGTGCTGAGATATTTTCATCTCTTTCAGTTATTCTGCCTGATTAGACCTCTGCTCTGGCTGAGAGTGAACAGAAATGTGCCGGGAATTCCACGAGGTAGCAGCTACTTTCTATTTCTTTTTTAAACATTCAATCCCCGAATCAGCTCATCCCAGTGACCCCCCCCCCCCAGTCTGTGTAGCACGGTCAGCGGCTGCTACAGCGATTGAATAATCTGATGCAGTGTGACACAGCCGATGTCCGTTGTGCCGAACAGGTGCGAAAAGTCAGCAATCACAGTCCGTTCATGCCCACACGGTTTTCAGGGGGGGACTGAATCAGGCACGGCAAAGAACGGCACGTGTGCAGCTATGACAACGGCCTGCGGGGCCATTAAACTAATCCCCACTTTACCCCAATTTTCTAAGCTGAACTGCAGCGATTGCACCCAAAATGTCCATTATAATTGTCCACGTTTTGCTTAAAGTCTGCAAAGAAACTTGTGCCACTAACCTGCGTTCAGCATTTCACATTAAAATCAACCTGGCAGGTGTTTTTGTCTGAATTAACTTTCTTTTTCCCCTGAAACACCAGGGGCAACCCTTGGGGGCCACGCCCTTGCCAGGACGGGCGCCAGGACCGAGCGAGACCCTGTCATCGACTGTTCAGTCGCCGATTACTGCGCAGGAACAGAAACAGAGGCTACTGAGGTTGATGTAGAACGCCCAACGCTTCTAGGAGATTACACAGCACTTGAAGGATCAAGTTGTTGACACTGCGTCCGACCTCATGCTGAGTTCACGTCTTGTTGATTTGAATCAAATATATCAGTTTCCCCTTCACTGATATCTGTCTCTTGTTTGAGTACTAGTTGTTTCTCATTCACCTATTTAACCTCTCTGGCATCTAAACGTGTTAAGTTGGTGTGAAGCACGTAGACTAACTTCCCATTTTACAACTGAAGGTTCTGGCGGTCGAGAGGCAAAGCCTTGCTTCCATTAGCGCAGCGCTGATGGTGTCCAATAGTTCTCAGAGATGTTTGCCACACAGCCCTTGACATCAATAAGGTGACGTGATTAGAGGGAGGATGACTATCAAAATAAAACAATTACATCCGGCGAGGAGTCGGTTCTCAGTTGTGTGGCAGGCAGAAGGCTTTTTTCATGAGGGGATGTCTTGGACGGATGATTGTGTCATAGGCAATAAAACTAATCGTCTCTGTCTTTGTGACAGAATCTAATAGAGGAATCGGGGGGGGGGGTGACACACAAGGATCTGTAGGTTCAGCAGTGAAACTAGGTTTCATTTCCAGGTCATACTGAATCTTTCCGGGGTAACTTACGGGCGCTCTGGGGTTTTGGTTGGTTGTTGGGTTGGGCGTCCATGGGCAGGCCATGTGCCGTGGGCCGGGCTTCATTGTGGCATACCAGAAAAAATACAACACAACTGTCCATATAAAATGGTAAAAGTACCAACAGACTCCGTCTGAAGTACTGTCCCCATACCCTAAATGCCAAAGTAAGTCTAGAGCAGACTCATTATCTTCCATCTGTCATGTCTGCAGACTCCAATGAAGCAGAAATACCAATAAATACTAATCTGAAAGCTGTTTGCTCTTCACTAATGATGTAATGTGGATGGGAAATTACCCCCAGGTAAATTTTGAGGTTGGTTGGTTTCCTCTACTTTGACGGGAAACCAACCATTTATTTACAAAGAAATCAAGTTAGGATTTGATGAAAACAAACCTCATTTACTGATCCCCACGGGTGGAGCGAGTAATTATGTCACAGAAGAAGAGACGGTAGCATTGGTTGAATTCAAAACTAAAAAACAGTTATAAAGGATGGTTCCGATGTAATTAGCCAGAATTTGAAAATGAGAGTTGTTAAAAAATTTCACTTAGGCTGACAGGGAAATTAAACCTGAGGCAGAGTTTTCACTCTTTCACTCTCGCACCAGATCCATCCCGTTGCGAGCGCCGCCTAAATCCGTCCAGACCGCCGAGCAATCCCTCTGACCACGTCAGTTTAAGTGACAATGGTTTGGTGCTGGTTTTTGCCTTTATTTGCAGCAGATAAAAGCGAGGCAAAGATGAACAAGTTAATTTGTTCTTTCATTTTCACTTTTGGCCTGAGAG
Source organism: Istiophorus platypterus (assembly GCA_016859345.1). Classification (NCBI taxonomy): domain Eukaryota; kingdom Metazoa; phylum Chordata; class Actinopteri; order Istiophoriformes; family Istiophoridae; genus Istiophorus; species Istiophorus platypterus. Next base: position 1,874,753 of record CM029116.1, read on the forward strand.
GTTCCCCCCACGGTAAGTTCAGGTTGAACCTTTATTCCCCACTGATCAACGTCTGACGGTGCCTCAGAGGAATGATGGCTAATCGGGATCTAAAAAAATGCTGCTGAAGAACACAACAGACGCGGAGCCAAAGTTCAGTGTTGGCATGTTGTTTGTTTGTTGGCAGATCATTCCTGCTGCCAGTCTCTTGTCCTACCACGTCATGAAGCTGTTCTACTGGATCAAGATCTGGAGACCGGGGGGTGGGGGCACTGAAGTCCTGAACTTGACGTCATGTTCATGAAACCAGTCTGAGACTTTTGCTTTGTGACCTGGATCGTTATCCTGCAGGAAGTAGTGGTGAACGGTGGTGAATGTTGAACTGTGGCTATAAAGGGAAGAACATGGTCGACAACAATACTCAGACAGGATGTGGGATTAAAACCATGATTGATCAGTTTTAAGGGAACAAGAAAACCTTTCCCCACCAACAATACACCACCACCACCACCTTGACACCAGGCAGGTTGGGTCCACGGATACATGCTGCTACCTCAAAGTTCTGACCCGACCATCCACTGACTAAGCAGGAATCCAGGTTAGGTTTTTCCAGTCTTCAACGGTCTGGTTCCGGTGAATCTTTGTCCACTACAGCCTCTAGTCTCTGTTCCTGTCTGACAGGACTAGAACCAGAACCGGTCTCCTGCTGTTGTAGCTCATCCACCTCCAGGTCGGACCTGTTGTTCACCCTGAGAAGCTTCTCTGTCCACCACAGTAGTAACGACGGGTGAACTGGGTTATGAACAACTCTCTGCAACTGAGGCTATTGAGTACTACTACCACGTGATTGGCTGATCGGATAACAGAATGAATAAGCAGGTGCACAGGTGATCCTGATAAGGGCTCAACAACCCTAAGTGAGGGGAACTGTTGTCTGGTAAGTTGAATACGCAGCTCTTGTCACCAGGAGGCCACTTTGCATGCTGTCCACGGCGCGTGGCGTGACTGAGCGCTGGCTACAGGATCCAGTGCTGTGCAAACCAAATTCACCGTGCGGTTTAAAAACAATGGCTTCAAGCAGTCACACACACACACACATGGTTCAAACCTCCTACCTGCAGCCAGGCTTCTTGACAGATGAGTTAAAGTATGAAAGTGGATTTTAAATATTCATTAATGTGTATAGAAAAAGGCGAATCATGAATGATTAAAGACGGCGTTATAATGAGCGCCATTAAACCTCTCTTCCCTCGTCCTCAGCAGAGCCATAAAGAGACACGCTGTCAGGCAAATACAGATTTCCCTTTTGCCAAAAGCGGTGAAAATATGGACATTCAGCATTCAACTACGGTGACGGATGACATGAAATATGTCGTCTGGTCAACTGCGCGTGGCTAAATAAGCCTAAAGTCCGGTTTCACACTTCCAACCTCTCTGCCGTGAAAACGGTGTACTGACACGTGATATAGGAGAGTATTCGTATAGCGTTTAATGGACGCTCTCGTCTGGAACAACCCGCGGTTCCTCGAGCGCGTACGTTTTATGATGGTCTCCAGGGGCAGTGGGGAGCAGCGGTGTAATATGCTACCTACTGAGCTCCAGCACACATAACTGAGGCTTCAATTACATCTGTGCACTATATATTCATTGCTGTCAGATGGAAAACCATGCATCATAGAAACTAGCATTGATTTAACCTACACGTCAATGCATTGTTTGGATAATTCAACGTTTTTTTACTGGTATTTTTAGCCCAAGATGTAGCAGAATGTTCTCAGCCTGGAATTTAATCCTCCAGTTTATTTTATTTTTTTTTTAAATCAGAGGCACAAGTGAAAATGTTTCCCTGAAGCATTTGTCTGCAGAATAAAGCAACAAAGACATAATTTGGTTTCAACACTTTCTTACCACTGGCACTAAAACATGATAAAACTTAAGGGGTACACTGGACAATGCATCCATTAAACCTAAAAAAGGCAATTTGAAGACTTCACATTTATGATTTTATAAACAAACCATTCAAATGAAAATGTGTCTAATGAATGGATTAATAATGATAACAAACACCCAGGGAAGCCCCTACTTAACTCACTCACTACAAGACCTCGCAAATTTCCTATCAGGCATCAAGACCCCTGAGCAAAACACCAGGAAATCAACGACAGCCAGTTCCCAGAAAGAGATTAACATTACTGTAGATACAGTGGATGCCAGCTCCAACGCGGGGGGGCGGTCACCAGGGAGACGACGGCGACCCTCTGCTGAGCAGCGTCCACAGTACCATCTGCCATCAGGACTTCACAGAACACTGGTCAAATAAGCCTCCATCAAAGGAGGCCTGTTATTTGGAGGGGTAAAGGGATCCATCCAGAAAATGAGCAATCCCCAACCACTCCGGAAAAGCAGATATGAGCTGAAACTGATTCTCAAATTTCAGTCGTAGCTCTGCCACCTGCAGAACCTGTTTGCTCTGATGTGTTTAAAATTTGAGCAGGAGTAAAAATTAAAAAAGGTCTGGCTGCCTTTTTAGCTTTTCTTTTCTACCTCTCCCTCTCCTCTCCTTCATCTCTACCTCCTCCCTCACACTTCACCTTTCCTTTCCAATCCCATCTCTCCTCTCTTCCCCTCCCTTCTTTGTCCTCTTCCTCCCCACCTCGCTCTCCCCTTTTCTTTCCTCCTCCTTTCTATCTATCATCGCTGTCACTGTGACAGATTAGCTCTCATCTCACCATTACCATTTAATGACCCAGCCTTACATGGAGACACTCACCCATGAAACTCATTACATCAAACATGACATTCAGCTCACTGTGTGTGTGTGCGAGTGTGTGTGACACACACACACACACACACACACACACACACACACAGGTCCATCTTCAAATTATCTTTCCACATTAGAGGTAATGTTATAATTAGTCGTGGATACATATGGTCAAATATCTCTCTCTGTCACACACACACACAAAGGAGGAACACACACTACTGAAGACTGAGTTTGTGTGTGTGAGTTTTTTTTTCTAGTGGTGTTTACTCCGCACCCCCCCACACACACACACACATTAACACACAAACAACCAGTTATAAACCCACAAACTCAGTGCACAATTAACTAACAGCAGGAAATGCAAATAGATAAAATGTGTTTCCGATGCATGTGTAAAGACCCACAAACATAGAGACTGGAGTACAATTACACAACACAAACACACTCTGGCTCTGTCTCTCTCTCAAACACACACACACACACACACACACAGACATACATCCCACCAGATAGTGTCTATTTTTATCTCACTGCTGACAGCACCCTGTCCCACTGTTCACACTAAGCTGAGCCACATAATTGGCTGCTATCTATCCTCTCTACTTCCCCTCACCGTCGCTCCCTCTCTCTCTCTCTCTCTCCGTCTTTAATTCTGCTTTTCTTTCCTCCCCTGCGTCTCCCTTTGATATCCCTCCATCCTGTACTCGGCAGCAAACCCCGGCAAGTTGCGCGTTTGGAGCTGGAAAACCAAGCCCCCATTTTCTGTCTCGGCAGGCGGGATGAACTGCAGCAGAGCTGAATCACAGGCTGTGTTTACACTGAGGCCGAGGGGGGGGTGGATGTAGGAGCAGGGGGAGGAGAATGGGGGGGGGGGTATACAGTGGGAGCGTTTGGGGGAAAAAGACAAAGAGAAAGACGGAGAGATACAGGGAAAATGTCTCTGAGGTATTTTTAGGTTGTTATCAGGCCTGTTATTTTACACCTGCTGGGTTTGGACAGGAGGACAAAAGGAGGAGAGGAGGGGAGGACGAGGAAAGGACGAGAGGAGAAGAGGAAAGAAGAGGAGAGGAGAGGAGGGTAGGTGAGAGGAGAGGAGAGGAGAGGAGAGGAGAGGAGGAAAGAACAGGAGAGGAGAGGACAGGAGAGGAGAGGAGAGGAGGAAAGAAGAGGAGAGGAGGGTAGAGGAGAGGAGAGGAAAGAAGAGGAGAGGAGGAAAGGAGAGGAGAGGAGAGGAGGGTAGAGGAGAGGAAAGGAGAGGAGAGGAAAGAAGAGGAGAGAGGAGTTAGGCACCAAATATAAAAATTAACATTTAAGAAGTAAACCTCAGCCTGACACTCAGGGAAACAGCTGTGGTTTTTTTCCTAGAGAGATTTCACAGTAGATATTTATGCAGATGACTAGATGAATTATTGCTCTTCGCTAACGAAGGAGACCGATCAGATGAAGTCACTTATCTAACGTGAACCCAGGCCACGACCAGTCACGCAGGAGGACGTCATAGCACGGAGCCGGCACAGTAAAGTCCGGTTTAACGTCCCGTCCCACTGATTCGCACATACACACACTCCGGTTCATGTCCAGATGAGTTCAGGGTGCGCATGTGTGTGTGTGTGCACGTGAGTGTGTGTGTGTGTGCACATGTGTGTGTGTGTGTGAGTGTGTTTGTGAAAGCAGCTTATGAGATTTGTTAAATTTGCAGCTTAAGGAATCAAGATATTTCACTCGCTTGGAAGCAAATCCAAACTGGAAATGGCTATATGTTATCGATACACCACCTCGCTCTCTCTCCACACACACACACACACACACACACATATTTGGCAGTTTATGAAGTACACCACTGGTGACTCCGCCCTCATGAAAACAGACAGAGTTTTGTGGCCCCAGCTCGTGCTGCTGTCACTTTGTATTGTTATATTGACAGGTGTTTATAAAGGATGCCGTTCAACCGAATGAGGTGGTGCAGTAACGGAAACACCTCAGTGTGACGCAGCTACGGTTCAACGATGCCGTAAACTACATCGTCCAGAATCGTTATCAGAATCTCTCTGAAACAATTTCAATACAAACTTTATTATACCTCCATAAGGCCAGGATCTATCGCAGGATCATTTCAGTTTTAATTATTTAATAAACCGCAATAAATGCTGCAACTGTAGGCTCCATGTATGTGTGTGTGTATATTATATATATATATATATATATATATATATATATATATATATATATATATATATATAAATAAAAAGGGGGGGGTCAGGAGGAGCAAAAGATGCAAACAGTGCTTTGAGTTCACAGGAGACAAGGAGCAGGCAGGTTTCACAAGAACAAAGAGTGATTTACTGCTCGGCTATACATACGTGTGTGTGTGTGTGTGTGTGTGCGCATGCACTCGTGCTGCACTTGATGGACAGTGAAATGGAGGCTAAATCTACAGAGGATTCACCTTATAGCATCCTCCATCTGCCTCTATCTAACACACACACACACACACCAACAGTCCACGACATCACGCTGATTAGATCAGGTTTGTTTTAGGGCTGATGACTTAGAATGACCGAACTGTCAATTCTGACCACGCCTTCCTGATTAATCAATCGGTTCTCTGATCTAAAAAATACCAGGAAATGGTGAAAAGAAACCCGGCGCCCATCACGAGCCTGCTGCTCGAGGTGATGTCCTCAATGTCCGTTTGTCCTTCCGACAACCAAAAGCCCAGAGATACTCACCGACCGGACTGAGCCCCGCGGTCCGGAAGCCGGAGAGACAGCCAATGTCTGGCGTTCTCACTGAATGAGATCCATCGATTATCACAATTGTTTTTTTGCTTCCTAGTCTGATCTCAGACGGGTTGTACTTTAAACTCCGGAGAGAAAAATATGCTTTATTCTTACCATTTGTAATATGACTTGCCACTGTGTGTTTGTGTGTGTGTGTGTGTGTGTGTGCGCTTGTGTGTGCGTGTATGTGTGTATGTGTGTGTGTATTTCTGCTGCCCATGCTCGGAGTGTCGATGCGTTCACTTCTTTTAAATCGTACTGCACCATCCATCAGCAGGCTGTCGGATATGACCTTCAACTTGACAAAGGGGGGAAAAAAGAGAGAGAGACGTAGGGCAGAGGAGAGGTGGGCAGAGGGAAGAGTCAAGGAACTGAGGAGAAAAGAAAAGGAAGAAGGGCAGGAAGGGTTGAGAGAGAGGGAGAGAGGATGATTGACAGCGACGTGGAAACAGGAAGACGGCGGCAGATGTGACGAGCGTTAGATCCCTGCCTTGCCGAGATTAGCATGCTGACATCCATATTGAATTTTTACACTGGGGCCGTGCTTGTCATGTGTCCTCATGCCGCCGGTTCTCCTGGGGGGGGGGGGGGCACTGCCAGCTCATATTCAATTTCAAACTTGACACGTTCTACCATTTTCTCATTAATCCCTCGGCTGTCAGATCACACGTGAAGACGACTCACTCCGATTGCAGAGCGGAGATCTAGCTCCGAGCTTTTAATTCAATTCAGAGTGGATCTCGAGTGCCCTGTGGGGGGGGGGGTCTGGAAGTCACCAAAGCATGAGGGAAGACCAGGAAGTCTTACTTTAAAAACTGTAAAAAATAAAATAAAATAAAATAAAAAAGCATCAAAGTGCTGAAGTTTTCCCCCTGATTGTCGGTGCTTTAGTTTCCTTCTTAACTGGCTCAGATATGGACGTATTGATTCCTTCTTCTCATTTTCCTTCCTCTTTAAACACATGATGCAGGTGTATTTAATCGTCAAGCAGCTCTAAACACATGGGTCATTTTACTGACTGTCATTTCTGACAGTGCTGACATTGCTGTCAAGGTGGGAGGAGACTGTGTTTTTAAGGTTTCAGACAATCAACAAACAAACTGACCAAATCACAAGTACTTAAAACAATAGTTTTTTTATAGGAAAATTACCTTAATGACCAGATGAGTTTGGTTTAAATTCTCACAGAGATTTTTGCAGCGCTAGCTTCCTCCAGCATGAACAGTGGTTGGAACAAGGCTTAACCTGTTTTGGTTTTTTTTGGTTTTTAATTTACTGATTTTTTTTTTTAGATCTACAATATAAAAAAATCAAAACATTGAATGTGTAACAAAATGTTCACCATGAATCCCCAGGGCTCAAAGGACAAAAAGGACTGAACTGATATACAACTTTTTCTAGTCTTATCCACGACTCAAAGTGCTTTTACACTGCTGCTGCAGCCCCCCCCCCACACACACACACAGACATATACAGGGGCAACTTTGGGTTCAGTATCTTGCACCGGGAACCTTTGACATGCAGCCTGGAGGAGCCGGGGGTCGAACCGGGGTCAGACCGGGGGTCGAACCGGCGGACGACCCGCTCCACCTCCCGAGCCACCGCTGGTTATTTGGAAGGCAATGACCTGAAGCCGCTCGTGGCGTCGGTCCACAGCGGTCGTTTCAGCTACAAGCGCGACATCATGAAGTTACCCACAACATATCCCGACACACCGGCGACTCCTTGTCGAAATACACGCTGCAAATGTATGACGGGCGCCGAGTCGTCTCGCAGGCGTCAGCGCCGAACGCCCCGGCCCTTTGATGCGCATGACTTCCAGTCCGCCGTGGACGTGGTCCTCAGCCACCCGAGGACACAGGAAGAAACCCGTACCAGGCCCCTGAGAGCTTCCGGGCAAAGTTCTAGGCGCCGTTTTCCAACAACGTTTTGATTCCCTGGTCGTTCAGGGAAAAGCGAAAGGGGCTGCGATCCCTCATCGAGAGCAGGGATAGGGGTCACGTCTCTGCGGCCTAGGCAGAAAGCCTTCATCCTCTTCATCGACGACAACAGTCTTCGATCTTTGGAGGGAAAGAATTCACAAGGATAAACTGGAGAAAAAAAACAAAAACAAAAATAAAAACCCTGCGGAGGGGAGGGAGTAAAACCTCGGCGCAGCAGTCGTGGCTTGTTAATTAGAGAGCAACCGATCAGAGCAGACGGGAACTCAATAGTCGAACCTAAACCTCGGATCCAGAGGCAGAGGGCCGGCGGTCCATCATACGGAAGGAAGAAAAGGACAAAGTGAGCACAGGCTAGGGAAAGTGAGCCGGTCCGACGGGACGGGCAGAGGGATGAAGAGGCAGATGGGCAGATGGGTGGAGGGACGGAGGGACGGAGGGACGGAGGGATTGGGGGTATGTCTCCAGGCCGGGAGATTAAGCTCAGATTAATTCTTTAACCAGACAGGATGCAGCTTGTCCGCTGGAATGTAAATCACACATTTATGATCTGGATATTTGTAACGGCCTCTTACCTGCTTATCTTTCACTGGAGTGTGTGTGTGTGTGTGTGGGGGGGGGGGGGGGTTACGTTACATAACGAACCGTTATTAATAATGAGGTCTGACTCTGATCGCTCGGAAAAATAAATAAATAAGTAAACGAGAAAATAACAACCTGAGTCACATTTAAAGTTCCGAGAAACATTTTCCCTGCACGACGGCTCAGGAGATCAAACCCCGACCTAATTCTGAAGAGCAGGAAATAACTTTTTAACATTTCTTTCATTCTTTTTTTATTTTTTTTTTTTGACAGAGCAGAAGCTTAAAGGAAATTACAAGGGCATCAGCCCGTTTTTTGTTTTTTTCTTTAGCTGCCGAGCAGGTTTAAGTAGAGAGAGAGATCTAATCAGGGACGAGCTGGATGGCGGCCAGGGCGCCGGCTGAAACACCAGACTTAGCTGCCACTGCTACACGTACAATGTCTGCTATACTTTGAAGGTCTAAATTAAACAGGGACCCCCCCCCCCACAGATTTGACACCAAATTACTTGAGGCTCACTGTTAAAATCACACGATGCTGTTTTTTTTAATATTTGTGGCCGTGTAGCTTCTCATCTTTGCCCTAGTTTCAGAGTAAAGCGTAGCAGGTCCCAGCTATGATCTTTATCATGTTAACATTTGGATAAAAGACCAAACTGAAACTGAATAACACATTTTTTTATCTATCACTGGCAAAACCAAGGTTCCACGGTTCTTCTGTGGTCCAGATGGGAACACTGAGGGTCGATCCCTCGTTTGTGTCCTTCCCAAACCAACATTGAATCAAGGTTCCACTGGTTCACTGCTATAAAAATGGACATAACTTCGACTTTTTACACATGCTTGGAAATTAACGGGCATTAAGGGCAGTGGTATTAAAAAATAATCAGTCTTAAACACGATTGGCTGGTTAGTCCATCGACAAAATGGCTACTTGGGTTATACATCGGTTGATTATGTCATTGAAGTCATGTATCCAGTCAATTTATCGTCCTTTTACCTTTTGCTTTTGACATTTTTCATTTGCGTTGTTTTTTCGGTTTTCGTTCATTTCTTTTATATAAACTAAACATTTAAAAAGTTGCCGGTCTGTTGACGAGAAACGAAACCGGACGTTTTAAGGCGCGACTTTGTGCGTTCTGGCAACGCTGGGTTTTTTGCTGGGTTTTTTTTAAGATCATTAAACTTTTTCGCCGCCTGTCACATTTGCAACGTGAACTTGATGAAATCGTCGCAGACGGAGGAAGCGAGGTGGAGAGGAAGTGTGGGGTAGGGGTGCTCTCTCGCTCTCTCTCTCTGCTAATGGCTTGTGAAGTATGTCGTAATGCTCTCCATATGATAATAGTCGCCAGAAAACAAGGACGCACCACTCCAGTCACATCCCAGCCTATTATCACACTCCAGCATGTCGCTGGATGATTTACCACCTGGCTGACTGCTCTTCTTTTTTGCCTGTCTGGCTTTTGTCTGCCTCCATGTCCGCCTGCCTCGCTCCTGTAAACCAGTCTGTCTCTACCGTATGACTAAGAGCGCGCCTGCCTACATGTCTGCCTCTCCACCTGCTCACCTGTCTGTCTGTCCCAGCCCTTTACCTGTCTGCCTGCGGCCGCCGGGCGATCGCAGCGACCAACGTACGCGGCGTTGGGCCCTCACGTCTGAGGGCGAAGCTGTGGCCCGCGCCAGGGCTGTGAAGGCCGTTACAAAAATGATCAAAGCCGCCCTGATGAAATATTAACGCTGAAAAGAAATTTCTTCGGGACTGAAGAGAAAATTGCCAGAGGTGGTCGGGGGGAAATCTATACTGACCAAAAAACCAACGCCGCCACCTCCAAAAACCTTTGGAGCCTAAACTTTTCAATCGACTTTCCCTCGAAGCCTTCTTGGCTCACGTGGCTCCAAGGTCAAGAAACCGCTGCAGCTTCAGACGAACTCTCTCAGGGGCACTGAGTTTTACATCCTGGGGGGGGGTAGCAACGAGCGATTACCAATCAATTTTTTTGGGGTTCCTGTCCCAGTCTGAGTCCTTTATCTGCCCGAGCCACGTCCCATCTGATGCTCGTCCTGGATTCCTCCGTGGGAATGTTTTCGGACGGCTCCCTCGGACCTTCCCTTCAGAACGGAAGCTGCTTCCCGATCCCCTCCGGCTCCTTCCGGCCGCCGTTACCAAACTAGGCCTCGGCCCTGTTGTTTTCTGGACCAACTCAGGGACAAACAGTGAGGTCCACCTTATGAATAATGTAATTTCATCTGATTTTATCACGCAGTACTTTTTCACAGGAACGCTCTGCCTGCACAACGACTTACGAACGGAGGGAAACCGGCAGGGTTCCGAAAGAAAGTCGCGAGGACCGGTGGGACGGAGAAAATCAACTTCTGTCTAAATAATGGAGAAAAACGGGGACGGCTCATGACCCGGAGGCCGCCGCCTCATCGCTCAAAAGATGGCGGCGTTTCTGTTGTGGCTTGGGCGTCATGGCTGCCGGCGGGGCCTGATCCATTGACGTTCATTGATGACTCCACAGCTGATGGAAGCGAGGGATGAATGTGGACGTTTACAGGAGCAAACTGTGAACGGATTCAGTCAAATGCATCAAAACCCATCGGACGGTGCTCCAGCATTCGGCAGGACAATGATACTCAACACGGCGCCGAAGAAACCAAAGAGCTTTTCAGGGTGAAGAGGTGGAACGTCGTGGACAGGTTGGGTCGGTTCCCTCATCTCAATCCACTTGGTGAAGACCAGACCAGAGATGACCCCCACCCCCCAAAAAAAAAACAAGAGCTGAAGGAGGCTCCAGCGAAAATCTGTGGCTGAAATACTTCAACCAGTCACCAACTGCAAAGGATCTTCCACTAAGTATGAAAAATGATGATTGTGTTTTAATGGTGTGTATCTGTCCAATTACTTTTGAACCACTAAACCTTGGGCACCACGCGTTTAAAGGGCTTTACCTCCCACACAGTTCTTCATATTCTGACATAAACCGGCTCAGATTAGAGCAGAGACTGGGCTCTTAATGTCGTCTCCCTTGTGTTATTTGTGATTGAACGAGCCGAAGCTCAGAGACTGAACAACAGAAAAACCGTGTAACCGTCCAAATACTTGTGGCCTGGACTGTAGCTATAGATGGATGGATATTGGACGACCGTATGTAACGTTTTGTTTTAATATCTAACGCGGAACAACCGTCGTTATTTCAGCCCTATATTATTCAGTCCCCCTGCCCCCCCTTTGCTCTCCACCTCACCCCTCCATCCCCAGCCCCTCCTGCTCCCTCTCCTCCCTCGTCCCACCCTCTCCCCCGTTTCACTCACTCGCCTCCCGATCTCAACTCCTCTGCCCTTGTGTGTGCGTGTGTGTGTTTTTTCTGTATCCCTTGTTTAATGCTCTCAGGCCTCACCCCACCTCCTCCTCCCTTCACCTCCTCCCTCCCATCCCTTGTCCTCCGCTGCTCCCTCACCATCTTTCCTCACCTCACCCTTCTCCTCTCCTCACTCTACCGTCCTTTACCTCTGCTCCTCTTCCCTGCCGGCGCCTCCCTCTCCTCCCCGTCCTCCTCACCTCTCCTCTCCCGTTCTCATCTCCTCGCCTCCTGCATAATAGATGTGGCTGTAACGCCAGTCAATTGGAGCGGCATGATGAGGCAGCTTTAGAAACAGAGAGTGAGATGGACAGACTGAGCGAGGGAACAGAGTGAGAACCCCCCCCTCCCCCTAAAAAAGGGTTCTATTACTGCGCTCTCGCGCGCGCGAACGGATGCGTCCATACACGCGCGCTCAGGAGCTCAAACGTGCACGCACACGCTCACACACACTAACACACACATACACACACACAGATAAGCATGCACACATTCCTATGCAGGCGCGGCGGGGCTCCGACAGCCCGGCCGGAGCATCGCAGAGTCTGCGTCTCACCGCCTCAGCCACCGGGGGACATCGGCACAGCGCGGGCCCCGGTGAGCTGGGGGGGGGGGGTCCACATAAACGGTCTGCAGCCTGGAAGCGGGTGAGAGAGTCCGATAACAGGCGCAAAGAGAGCGCAGCCGCACAAGGAGCGAGGCTGTGGCAGCGCCTCATCTGATTACAGCCGTGATTCATTTCCTGGGCACCAAGAATAAAACTATTGTTGGCACCGCCATGAGCGCGGCAACCCCCCCACCCCCACCCCCCCGCGAGAAAAAAATAGCTGCATAGCAGAGCTCGGTCCCAGCGAGCATCCTCCGCCATCTCACACACACCCTGCATCATTAACAGCCCGTCTTACCTTCATCGATCCCCTGATCCGCTCCTCCGGTCCGCTCTCTTTTCTCCACAATCCCGTTTCTTCTTCTTCTTCTTCCTTCCGTCCTCTGCCCCCCACCCCACCACCACCACCCCCCCGACGCGTCCGCCGACAGATGAGTTAAATCACCGCGGAAAAAGCCCAGAGAGGCTGTAAAAAGGTTACGAGGCTCGGCAGCTTATCGCAACTCCTGGTCTCCGCTCCTGCGCCGACGGAGCTGTCTCGGTAGTTTTCTGGGGCTGAATAAACGAGACTGTGAGTGTGTGTGAGTGTGAGAGTGTGTGTGAGTGTGTGTGTGTGTGTGTGTGTGTGGGGGGGGGGGCAGCGGCAGAGAAGCAGCGGCGGTGGGAAGGAGCGGAATTACCGGGACAGACGTGCGCGCGGTCAGGCAGAAGAAAAATCCAGGTGCCGGTGGTCTCACCGCGCGAGCCCACGGGAAGCGCTCACGCACGCATAGATCCTGAGAACAGAAGGGTGGGTGGGCAGGTGGTGTGTGTGTGTGTGTGTGGGGGGGGGGTCGTATGGTTGACGGGAAAACTCCCGTTAGCCTCCCATTCGGTTCCCAAAGCCCAACTGACGTTACTCCAGTAATGTGCCCGAAGTAACGGGGCCGCTGGGAGCTCGTGCCATCCGTGTTAATTTGGAGCTCGCGTCCTCGGAGACGCTTCCGGAGGGAAACGGAGCGCCGAGGTGGTGGTGGGGGGGGGGCAAGAAAAGTGAGGTTACGGCGCTGAAGAGCTTAAATCCCGACCAGGTTCACGTGGAGTCCGGTAAAAAATCCGTGCGCAGCTCCGGTCCGCGGCTCAGACGAAGCCAGAATACTGAGAAACTACCCCCCGACAGCGGGGGCGTCCTCGAGTGCCGACACCTTCCACTTATCCAGGCGTGCGTTTGGGTCAGAGCAGAAAGGACGGACGGACGGACGGAGAGCCGCGGCTGTTCCTGCAGGTAGCGGCCTGTTAGACGGAGGAAACCACCTCGGTCCCGGAGCATCCGCCCGCCGAGCCCGCAGGACGCCGAGCCGGGCGCCTTCCTCTGCGCCCCCCCAAAAAAAATCAACCAAAGAGGGCAAATCCCGGGTCCGGCAGCCCCGAGCCTGGTCCGGGCCTTCTTCTTCCTTCCGTCCTCTGCCCCCACCCCACCACCACCACCCCCCGACGCGTCCGCCGACAGATGAGTTAAATCACCGCGGAAAAAGCCCAGAGAGGCTGTAAAAAGGTTACGAGGCTCGGCAGCTTATCGCAACTCCTGGTCTCCGCTCCTGCGCCGACGGAGCTGTCTCGGTAGTTTTCTGGGGCTGAATAAACGAGACTGTGAGTGTGTGTGAGTGAATTTGAGTGTGTGTGAGTGTGTGTGTGTGTGTGTGTGTGGGGCAGCGGCAGAGAAGCAGCGGCGGTGGGAAGGAGAATTACCGGGACAGACGTGCGCGCGGTCAGGCAGAAGAAAAATCCAGGTGCCGGTGGTCTCACCGCGCGAGCCCACGGGAAGCGCTCACGCACGCATAGATCCTGAGAACAGAAGGGTGGGTGGGCAGGTGGTGTGTGTGTGTGTGTGTGGGGGGGGGGTCGTATGGTTGACGGGAAAACTCCCGTTAGCCTCCCATTCGGTTCCCAAAGCCCAACTGACGTTACTCCAGTAATGTGCCCGAAGTAACGGGGCCGCTGGGAGCTCGTGCCATCCGTGTTAATTTGGAGCTCGCGTCCTCGGAGACGCTTCCGGAGGGAAACGGAGAGCCGAGGTGGTGGGGGGGGGGGGGCAAGAAAAGTGAGGTTACGGCGCTGAAGAGCTTAAATCCCGACCAGGTTCACGTGGAGTCCGGTAAAAAATCCGTGCGCAGCTCCGGTCCGCGGCTCAGACGAAGCCAGAATACTGAGAAACTACCCCCCGACAGCGGGGGCGTCCTCGAGTGCCGACACCTTCCACTTATCCAGGCGTGCGTTTGGGTCAGAGCAGAAAGGACGGACGGACGGACGGAGAGCCGCGGCTGTTCCTGCAGGTAGCGGCCTGTTAGACGGAGGAAACCACCTCGGTCCCGGAGCATCCGCCCGCCGAGCCCGCAGGACGCCGAGCCGGGCGCCTTCCTCTGCGCCCCCCCAAAAAAAATCAACCAAAGAGGGCAAATCCCGGGTCCGGCAGCCCCGAGCCTGGTCCGGGCGGCGTCCGGGGTCCGTTGTCCGCGGTGGCTGATAAATCACACGCTGGACTCCGGTAATCCGGCTCCCAGAACGGGCTCTCTCTCCTCTTTAGGGGAGAAGATGCAGTTTTGAGGGAAATTACCGACCTGACCGAGGCTCCACTTTGACCAAACTCACCTCCGGGTTCAGCTCAGTGAAGGTCCGCAGACCAGGTCCGCTGTTCCAGGGGGAGGAGGGGGAGATAAAATCCTCCACCGGTGGAGACGGCGTTAATCCTCCGCGTCGAGACGTCACATCGTCGGTCAAAACGCTTCCGTCTTTGTCCGGTTAATTCCTCCGCTGCGTCTGCTCCGGTCTCCGGTCTGTCAGCGCGGGCTGCCGCGCTGGGGGCGGGTGGGTGGGGTCGGGGGGGGGGGGTATTTAATAGACTGTGTTAAACTTTGAATTTGAGCCACAGATTACGGCGCGTGCTTCCTGCCGGTCAGAGGCGCTTGTGTGCGCACGAGGCTGAGTGACTGGGGTGGTTCCACCAAAAGACACACCCATGCAACTGTCTGTCTGTCTGTCTGTCTGTCTGTCCGTCTAGTCATTGTCTCTCTCTCTATACGGATAATGAGAGGCTGTTATGATCAGATAAACAGACAGACGTGGTTAAATGCAGTGGTTGTTTAAATGCTTTGTATCTGTTACTGGAACGTTTTATGCAGCATCGTCCTCCCACACAAGAACCGGTCTGTTTGTCCTACAAGGACTCTGACCCAACTGAGGTCAACCTGACCCCAAACATGGATAACAACAGGGCCAAGTCACATATAAAACAGCCCGATGTGGTCTGGTAACGATGCCTCGCCATCATCTACAATCTGTGGCTGGGGGGGGGGCTCGTTCTCCACACACTGGGTTTTTAAACGAGGTCAGAGGATCCTTAAAGTTCATGACAGATCTTTTCAGCTCAGGACTCTCAGGGTGTATAAACCAAACCATGTGTGTGGTTTGGTCCTTTGTCTCTGACAGGGTGGTGAAGCCCCCCGTGATTGCATAGGTTCTCCTCCGGGTTCTCCTCCTCCGGGTTCTCCTCCTCCGCCCTCCCACAGTCAAGCGACCTGTTCCACCTCCACCTGGGGTGTGCTGGTATTGCCCCCCCCCGACCCCCGGTGACCCTCAGAGAATAAATGGTGTAGCTGATGTACGGATGGATTCTTCTGTTCATGGCTATAACTTACATACAGTTTATAAAGGTTGCCTCACTAGAAAGTTGTGCCAATAGATATAACGATGTATCTTTATAAGACAAGAAAAGCCCAATGGTGGGGGGGGGGGCATAGAGTTCACAGCAATGAAAACTGAAATATGTGCTCAGTGTGTGTGAAGGAAAGTTAGTACACAGGGTGCTCTTTGATGGGAGAGAAAAAAAGAAATGCTGAAAAGCAGGTGTGAAAGAGTGGCACTGTGTCTGAGAGCGAAGCGTGACTGAGGCTCCTCGGTGCAGCTGTTGAGAAGCAAGAAGCTGAGGAAAAGGTGTCACATTCTCTGACAAGTCGGAAACCTGATCTCACTGCAAATGTGTCGCTGCTTTATGCCTCCGTTTCCAGCGTCGGCCCGAGTGGAGGCGGTCGGGCTGCGCTTCCAAATTAAAAAGGTGCCTGTAGAAAAAAGGCCAAAGGCCTTATTCTGTGAAAAGCCGAACTAGGGGTTTTTTCATTCACAGTTTGTTTCACGATTGAAATGATTCACCCCTTTTTCATGGGGGTGCAGGACGTGAGGTCGCCAATGTCGGGAAACAGCCGAGAAACCACCAAGGAAACTTTCATCTGAAACGAAGCAAGTTCCTGAGCAATAACTGACCCCAGAACCATCGAGGTTCTCACAGAACATTTTCACATCCCAATTCGGCCACGTTGCACCGGTGTCATCCTATGAAAACGTCCTTTGTTGATGCTCCTCCCTCATGACGGCGGGCGCGGAACAGACGTATAACGACGAGAGTACCGTTGTCGTCACCAACCTGGCAGCATCCGTTTGGCTTTGCGAGCTCAAACTTCAATACGCTTCCGGCCAACCAGATTGTCATTGGCAGCGGTGGCAGCCACAGAACCATCTGGACCGGTGGCGGCGGTGGCGGCGGTGGCGGCGGTGGCGGCGGTGGCGGCGGCCGAGGCGGCGGCCGAGGCGGCGGTGGTGGCAGCCGAGGCGGCGGTGGCGGTGGTGGGGAGTTAGTCGGGCGTTGGCTCTGAAGTTAAAAACAGTAGGAGTTTTCATATCACGGCTCGAAAAAAACCGACATGGCAGATTGTTTTAAAAGCACTAGGCTAACGTCGCTACATCGGGGAGCTCCGCCGACTTTCCTGTTGGAAGTGAATGTTCCTTGATAGTTCTCGTGCTGGAACCAATCCAGATGGTTCTGTTTTGGTTCTAAGAAGGCTACGCCATGGCAGATTTAGTTCATCTGGCATCTTGAGGAGCCGGTATGATTTCAGTGGATGAAGGTTTTGGTTCAGTCGACTGCAGCCCTACAAGTTTAGGATGTTTGAGAGAAAGAAAGGAAAACCCAGAAGATTTTTATGTCGTCCATCTGCCAAAGAGTTCTCCTTGGTTCTCAAAGTCTCAAATGATGTTGAGAGGACGACGGGAAGATGAAGAAGACGCCGGGAAGTTTACAAGCTGACGCTGAAACACAGCAGAATGAACCTGTAGAGACGAACACAAACGGAGACATAGCTGCGTGTGAACGTTGTTGTGTTCATCTGATGCTTGTTGTCATGTTCACTCAGTGAAGCTCATGTTAGCCATGTGTAGCATAAAGGGAAAAGAGACACATTCAGCGTTTGGACAGAGAAAACGTCTTCATTTTAAACACTTTTAAGTTTTTAATACCCTTCCACCATCGTGTGTACATCATAAGTAAATCATTCATTTATATTTGGGTTTTTAGTTTTTAAGAAACAGAGGACAGGAAAATGATGGCATATTTTTAGTCACAATCCAGGAAGAACTGGGCCAGCTCCAAAAAGGAGAAAAGACAGGAAGAGTGAATTTTTTTTTCATCTGTGTCAGTTCCCGTTTGCTGTGATTGACAGAGCAATTGAACAAAGTATGAATGGAAGGTCAGTGAAGTATGAGGGGGGTGAGGAAGAGGGGGACCGGGTTTAGGTGGCGCGAGGGGGCGAATGCTTCTGCCGGCACAGCTGTGAATTAGAATTAGCGACGTCGGGGAGGAGGGGTGGGGGGTGGTTGGGGGTGGGGGGGTGGTGTTACGTGGGCTGAATGTTGAACATGGCATCGCTGTGTAAGTGGAGACGTGTCCGGCATCCGTGAGCGAAACGCCGATGAGCTGTGACTCAGTGATAAACGGGTGGACGGCGAGTCCGGAGAAAGCCCTCCCCCATCACGCAACATGCCGGCTGGACGGGCGGTCCCCAATTAAATGGTCTTTGGTCTGAAAGTCTGTCCCCGAAAGCAGCCTATGACAGACGGACACACACACACACAGTGTAATCTCTGACCTACATGAACACATGTCACAACAAATGCATAGATTAGACATGATAGATTGATGCAGTGGATTGAAAATATGAGAAAATATGAGGAGAGGCGAGTGGATGTCAAGACACCCCCCCCCCCCAGAAATTCCTCCAACACACTCACAAACACACACATTCACACACACACACACAAACACACACACACACACACACACACAAACACACGGAGAGTCTGATCAGGTTTAATCCTGGACCCCATATGGGAAGATTTCTGTCACCGCCGGTGATTTGGTATTGAACAGTATTAAACCCTGTCATGTAATGTGCCATCAAGACTCGGGAGACTACAGAAATTTTCATTTTCACAGAAGCGGCTGATTTCAGCGATAAAACGAACGACCGGGCAGAAGATGACCCTCCGTGGCCCCCGGCTGAAATGAGGGCCTCTATAATCTTTGGGGCATAGTGGTGCAGAGATTGGGAACCAGTGGTCTGCTGTTCATGGGGAGATGATGGGGGGGCTGGCACAGGGGGAGAATCTGATGATTGTCATCACGTGATCTACTTTATGGAAAGCATATTCCTGGAAACAGATTATCAGAGAGTATGGGTGGTTATGCGCAAAATACACCGAGACAGGAGCGGCATCGGGGGGCGACGTTTTGGCAAAGGTGAATCTTAAAAACCATGACTTATAGGCCCCCGTATTTTGTGTGATTAGAACGATTCATAGCACATTGCACTGTGAAGGATGTGTCTAATAAAACCCTGCTCACAACCAGTGACAGACTCTAGTCCCTAATGTTGGCACATATTTTTTCTAGCATTATCAAAAATAGCCCCAAGTGCAGCGACACATACATAAAGTATCCACTGTATCTACCAACGAGTCGTCTTCCATCTTAAACGGCCATGAAGGTCGCTCGCCTCCGCCCACGGATACGAGCCACAGTGGCCAGGTGTTGCAGGGGCGGGTGCACCGGGCCTTCGTCCCCATGGTAATGAGGGAGAAGGCTATGGAAGGGTCAGACTTTGCTTTGGTTTCGGAACAAAAGGAAAACTCGGTCAGGGTTTAGGGAGAGACGGAGGTTTGGGTTAAAATAAAACTTTCTTCCTTCTTCCCTGAAGGTTGGAGGAACTCCGTCGAATGTCTCTTTTTTCTCCAGCGCCGACTTTGTCACTCTGTTTGTCCTCGTGGTTCAATCGACGACCGGCTTTTTGATCAACGACCGAGGATTTCACCACGTTCGTCTCACGATAGCAGACCGACGGTGACGGGTTGGCGAGGCTGACCGGTTGTTCTGCTCCAACTGTGAACAACCATCTTTTCAGATCGTTATCAAAAATGTTTCTTTATTTTCTATTGGAAATCAAAAGTATAGAAATGTAGTTTTAGGAGCAAAATCCCCATGATTTGTCTATTTTTCTCTTTATCATTATGATTTTTTGAAAGGACCAGACATTTAAAGATTTGTCACAATAATATGAGGAGAAATTGACTTGTTTGGAGCAAGAAAGTGGCTAATTGCAGCTGACTGTTAATTCTAAGCCTGCTCCTGTGATAAAATTCACTCGCTCTGTTGTTTCTCCACCAAACAGCCTTTCACAACAGAAAACTCATAGGTTTTTTAAAATTCCTCCATAAAACTATAGATGTCGGTGAGAGTTTGGAGTTAAGAGGCTATTTCTGCAAAGGTTTAACCAGAATTGGAGCGTTATCTTGACATTTCACAAAAAAAAAAAAAAATGGATTACTTTTTCCTCCTCAGGTCGCAAAACACCTTCTACACTGAACAACTAATCTCTGTAGAGATTTATAACCATAATCACAAAAGTTAGTATGGGAAACTGAACAACAGTAGTTTTACCAAAACTATTGTTTTTGTTGTTCAAACAGACAACAAGCTGCCATCAGGACCAAACACAGACACATTCACACATTCAAAAGGCAAAGAAAACATAATTCACCTGCAGTAATGTAATGATTTTTCCTCCACTTTTCTAATGAGCTAAGCGCAAGTAATTTGCTGGTGGAGCAGCACTTAATAAAAAAACATTTAAAAAAACTTTTGAGCTTCAGCACATTTTTAATTTGCCCAAAAAGCGATAAAGTAACTTCTACCTCTGAGAAATCGTCTCAAAACAGATGCCATCTGAATCTAAATGACATTTCTCTGCCTTCTTTATTAAACAAAAAGGCCTCCTTCCAGCCCCCCCCCCGCCCTTTTTCTCTGTCAAATTCCGTTGGGTTTGAAATCTTGTGATCGCGCAACACGGCGTTGTCTGAGTGAACACCTGTCATGAGTGAAAAATGAGAGTCGTCCTTAGTCAACAATATTTCTGTCTCCCGTTCATCTTGGGAGCAGCAAAAAGAAGTTGTCAAAACATCGTCGCCTTATAAAGTTGCTATGGTGACAAAGATAGGAAGCACTATTCAATATCAGCTCTCCTTTAAGCTCCATTTGGTCTCCACCGGCTCCCGAGAAAAACGTATCCGTCTCCTCAGCCCCCAGATGTTGGACTTTCTCCAGCAGCCGTTCCTTGCTTTGGCCTGTCGAGGGTCGATGAGACTGAACCAGGCAGGAGCTGTGCTTTAAAACCGAAACCATGAGCTGAAAGAGGATAAAAAAAAAGCAGAGCACCACCACAGAGTTGGTGTCGCTTTCCATCGGGGGGGGGTATTAACTGAATTAACTAAATGTCTCTGATGCACAAAGAAAATGTGCCGAAATGTCATCTAATGTCACAGACGCAGGCAAAACAATCTGATTAATCATATGTTTAAGTCGAGGGCACATTTGTGCCGACACGGTGTTTCTTCAACAATGGGCTGAGCCCTTGAAACACACCAGGAGTCTGTTTTCCATCACGTTCCTACACGACAACACAACAATCATCTATTGAATCCAGCTGACAGAGTGAGAATGACTTTATTCAGCCTGAGCCCTGGGCTTAAAAAAATTTAACAGCTGCTTCAGTCTCGTTTCTGAGTTTATGAAAACCTCAGTATAATATGAGTGACTCATGAATAATGGAAAGAAACAAACAAACAAAAACCCCAAACTTTTATTCATGTACGGGAAGAACACAGACCAGCGCCGAGGTTAGGGAGGGCGGAGGACATGTGGAATGGAAATATAATCAAGCCGAACTCGGGCTGCATGACAAACACAGGCTAGAAGGACAAACGAGAAATAAAAGTTTGAACATCGGACTCTGACCGAAACTATTCCGTTGCGGGTTTTCGAACGGGGTTCCCTCTGCCACGCGGTGGAGCGCTGAGGGCGGCCATGCCGGACTCATGACGGCCAGCGTGCCCCCCCCCCCCGTCTTCCTCAGTGAGCTCTCTGATGAAGCAGAAAATGCCTTAAAGACAGGCAGGAAAATTCAAATGGCCTCTCAAATTACCCCAGAATGGCATCTGATGTTTCCTGACAGGGGAATTCTAATTTTGTATGAGGCCGGCAGCTACGGCAGGCTGTTGTCACCCCCGTTCCCTGCAGGTGGTGATAGCGGTGGTGGTGGCGGTGGGGGGCAAAAGCCCAAATGTTCCAGATGTCAGCTTGTAACTGCAAGGCTGCTGGTTTGAATCCCAGTGTGGATAAACTCAGCATTAAGGGGTGAGACAACCATTTCCCGGGTCCAAATCAGGCCGGACGTCTTTGTCCCGTTTTGTTCCCATTTGAAACACCAAAGGGCGACTCTGCCAACTTTGACGCATTGAAGTCTGTTCCCAGGTGCCTGTGAGTGCCACCGCCACCGCCGCCTCTACCACTCGTTCGGGATGCAGCTCGAGCCAGCGTCAGTCGTGTCCGAAGGTTTCCTCTCCATCCTGAGTCTGACGGCGTTACAGGAATTCAGTGCTGGATCGGTGCAGTGGTTCCACCGAAGTGCAACAAGAATCTCACCAAACGAAGTGTTACATGCTGGTAATCATTGGGACCGGTACGTTGAATCCAAATGAGCGAAATGTCGCAGACTGGGAAGCGTACAAGGGATTTTTTTGAAGTGATCATTGTTCTTAGATAACAATTATCAAATAACAAATGAAGATGCTGAAAATATCCTGAATGTTACATTACGTAAAATTTATTTTGGACGCATTCCGAGTTTGACTTAAAGCAGCAATGTTACCTGGTTTATTAATGAGCCATTATTAAGCATTTCACTTCAGTTAGCAATGGCTCTAATGCACAATTACATACAGTCATTAACATTCAGGAGATTTGTGTGCTGCTGATTTGGTTTAAGTTGAGTGGTTTGTGAGGGCTGATAAAACGCGTCAGCGAGCATTACACCTTCCTTTAAGCCTGGTTGAACACAGCGCAGCGGCATTAATAATTGCCCATGAGCATGGCAAGCTCCACTAAGTGATATTTTTTCTCATCAAGACCGATCGAAATGGCTTCCCACCGTCTGAAAGTGGTGCTAGTGCCGCAGAGAGAGTCGACAATGGCTCTGCAGGCTTTCGCCCGCGGATTCGGTTTTTTTACTCGCCGCTGCAGACGCTGATGACAAACTCCCCCGTGGCTCTAAGTGGGTTCAGGCAGCCGCTTCCAGCGAACAGGCCCCGGTCCGACAAGCGCCGTCCACACAGCACAGTGGCGTGTGATCGGACACATGTTATTAGATGCCAACGTGCACCAGAGGCGACGGCCAGGAACAATATGTTATTGTCAGGTATTTAACTTGAGTGGGTGATGATAGAATACAATACCTGTATGAATGGATAATGAGCTGCATAGGTTCAAAACAGCCGATCATTGAGGTAGACAAGTAGCAAGCGAAGGAAGTGGAAAATGCAGCGAGCCGAGGAGACCAATGCATGGACCAAACCCTGGACGGAAAAGCAGTAAATGGTGAGTTTATAATGATACGTTGTATAAGGATGGGGTCACAGTACGGCTAGCATCCACACTCAAAGCCAATTTATGCCTCTGCGTCAAACCTTCGCCGTGGCCTGATGTGCATCTCCCACAAAAAATAACCAGCGTGAAAGAGGTTCGATTGGTCGGTTTGGTGGCGTTGCAACTCAGGTTTCTCCTTTTCCACCACCGTGGTTCAGACCGTCTCCTCCGACGACTTCTTTTGTTTCTGCGTTGCAGTAAATTCAGGAAAAAGTAAAATTTCTGATCAACATCCATCAGCTCCGACTCTGTTGAGATCCACTTGGTTTCAGGTGCCATCGTTTCGGAGCGCTGCCAACAAACTGGTGGAAAACGGTGGAGAGGAAACTAAACACGTTGGCATATAAACGCCGCTGCCAACTAGTGGTTTGCTGGTGTAACAACAGTGATGCCAACATAGAAGTATAAAGGCTCATGAGGGCGTAGGACATTTGCGATGGCTACAGCGAAGGCTCGACGCAGAATTATGAATTGGCCTTCAGCCTCCATTGCCACAGTGTAGCTGATTGGGGAAGTGGGAACAGGCGCAGGTGTGGGTGGGGAGGGCCGGTGATGGGGAACGGCAGGAAACGCAGTGGTGGCAGGATCTCAAATGGAGGGAAAGGAGGGTTAGTGCGTAGAGGCAGAGGCAGGAAAAAGCAGACAAGGGAAATCTTTGCTAAGACAATAGCCCGAAGCAGGTGGGAGAGTGATGCTGCCGTTTACCTCGTGGACTCTCCTACCGAGACATTGAAATGCAGCCCTAATAATGTGGCACGAAAATGAAAACATGAGTTTTAACAACAGATGTATCAGAGCCAGCCAGTTTTATCTAGTGGTCAACAGCAGTACTGCACCGAGACAAATCCCCCTGCAAAGAGTTTTCTGTGCGTTTTGTGTTGAGAGCATTTAAATCAGGAAGGTTGTAAACGTGTTTCTTGAAAGGAATTCTTTTTGAGTCAAAAGAGAAATGATGGTAAGATATTGGCTCCAACATGTGTTTCCTCCGGTTTCCTCTGTTGGTTGTGGTCTGCGCGACACAACAGCTGCGGCTGTGAATAATGGAGGAGGAGGGAAACCACTGGAATTTTAATCTGCGCCATTTGGCTCCTCCACCTACTCCGACAAACTCGAAGGATCTCTGGCACCAAGAGTAGAGAAAAACCAAACAAGAGACGGGAGGGGGGGCAGTTTGGGAGCATCCGTGTTTGGGAACCCTGTGTAATAAAACATCGCTCTGCCTGTAAAAAAAGAAAAGGATGGATGTGCCATATTTTGGAATAGAAATCTTCAATTCTGGAGATGTGGGCGCCTTGGGAAACAATTTTAAAATCCACTTGACTAGAATCAGTGCTCATGAAAAACCTCAATCTAACTCAACCACCCCATGAATAATGGAAAATACTAACTGCTACAGCTGTAACACTGTAACCTCATCAATTTTGTATCACTCGCGTCCCTCCATCCCTCCATCTCTCCATCCCTCCATCCTTCAATCCCTTTTCTTCCGTTTCTTTTTATTTCCTCCCTCATTTTGCCCCTTGCATGCTCCAACTCGTTTACCTTCCTTTCCTCTTTTCCTCTCTCCATTATTAACCCCTCACTTTCCATCCGTCTTCTCATTCTCACCAAAACCTTCCCTCTTTTCAGTTTTCTTTCCCTTTTTTCCCCTCCCTACTCCACAAATCTATTCCATTTTCTGCCCTTTCTTCTTCCCTTCAACCACGAAACAAACTTTCCACTTCCCCCATCCTCCCTGTTTCTTTTACCCTTTTTTTCCATCTCCGCCGTCCTGTTGTTCCCTCCGTTCAATTTTTTTCTCCTCTGTCTTCATCGCCATCTCTTCTCACATCTTTCTTCTCCTCCTTCCATCCATCCTCTCCTCCTTCCATCCTTCCCTTTCTCCCTACACGCCGACCTGCCACCACGTTTAAAACCATTTACTGGTTGCAATGTTGTGGCTGAATGTTCTCCGGAGTTCTATTTTGTCTTCCCTTCGGTTTTCAACCCCCAAGTAATGTTTTTTGTTCCATCACTTTGAGTTTAAGATCATGTCAAAATATAATTTTATTTGCATTACGAATTAAGGCAAGTGATGTTAAGTGGAGAGAGGAAGTGGCAATGCATCTGGGATATATATATATATATATATATTTTTTTTTTTTTCTTGGTATAGCAAGAAATAGCTTCATGCATTACTGGTGGGATGTTGTAGCAGGGGTTGGTTGGGGATCACATCGGCTCCGTTGTCTCCTCTACAAGTGATGACCTGCCTAGTGACTCGCCGACTCTTAGCTCCTCGGCCTCCGTCGCCAAACTGTTCCGGATGCTCCGGAAAGTCCAGCTGAAAAAAAAACCACACCGTCACCGTGGGACACTGAAATTAGCGACAACACAAGCGCCACCTTCAGGTGCGAACGAAGCACCAAACACCCATCCTTACTCTGCCTCGCTGGTATTTTCATTAATAATTATCACAGATGGTTTTTTTCCCTTTGGATTCAGATGTTTCTTGTGGTTGAAGACGGTTGGACGAGAGTGAAAGAGACGAGCTAATCCCGGGATCAGGGGAGTTTCCCCCAGGTGGGGCCCCCATCAACGAAGGCGACCAAACAGCCACAGGTGCGACGCGCTCGCTGGGCCAACAGGCTCCTGGCAGGCGACAACAAAAAACTGTGTTTAGGCTCTGAACCAGAATCACAGGGTGCTATGACAACCCCCACCCCCGTGGCTGCAATCCATTAAACATGAGGAAAAACAAATCTGCGTCTCTGCACTTTTTTCCTACAAGTCGAAGTTCGTGCAAAGCTCCAAGACATCTCCCTGTTGAGCTGCTCGCCTTCTTCCTCCACCTAAACCTCTCTTCCTCCTTTCACAGCTTAAATAACCCCAAGCGTGAACCTCACCCTCATTTCTCCCTTCCGCACCTCCTCGCCCTTTTCATCCTACGTCTTCCCTTTTTTCATCCCCTCTCGTCCTTTTATTTCTTTCTTGTTCCCTTCCATCCCTCTTCCCTGTCTCCCCCCCTTTAATTCCCCCCTCTAATCCCCCCCATACCGCCCGCCTGACCTGCCGCGGCGAGCGCTGGGGGAGCAGGGAGGAGGATAATAATGAGAACCGCGGATCGGTTTCCGAAGTTTCCGAACCTCTTCTCTCTCTAAAGAGCTTGGCGATAAGGAAAGTATTACAGAGGAGGATGAAGGGTAATTATGCCGGTCTGGAGATATGCTCTGCTAATCTGGCCTCTCCCTCCTCATCTCTCATTCTTTCTGTCTCCGACTTCACTTCCAGAGTTTCTCATTATCTGCATCATCCTCCCTTTATTTTTCACAAGTGCCCCCCGCTCTCTCCTGCTCTCTCCTGCTCTCTCCTGCTCTCTCCTGCTCTCTCTCACTCTCTCAGGGGCTGTAGGGTGTGATATGTGCAGTGATTGAAAAAAAAGGACCGGCTGTGTGTGTTTAATTCAATTTTTTGGACTGCAGGCGCTGCGGGGTTTCACTTGGTTTTGTCAAGTGTCGAGTGTGTGTGGTGGATTGACAGTTTGGTAGATTGATAAACCCTTGAGGTGTGTGTTTCTTTTTTTACTCGTAAAATAGCACAATAATATAAAAATAAATTTATTACAGAAAATATATTAATCGGCAGAATACTACCAATAATAAAATAGATATTAAATGAATATTAATCATAAATTAATCTGTTTATATGGCCATTTATACGGTACTGATCTCCATGATAACGTCTCCTCTGTCTCCTCTACACACATCCTTGCCCAGGAGGCGTTCAGGGACCCTGTGTAATTTGAGACACTTGGCCCAGGACAAAGCTGTGTCTGACCACGGCCTCACGCGGCTGCAAGCATAGCCAAGGACTCTTGGTGCTGCCAGGCGTGTTTTAGCAGGCAAATCAGATGAGGGACAAACAACAACGGAGGAGGTGGCATTAATATTAATGACGCCTCCTCCACATTAACATGTAATGGGTGTTAAAATCAGCATCGGCGAACCACGGATGGCGGCCAAGGTCGACAGAGGGGAGCAGAGAGCGAACGAGAACCGGCACCAGGGAAACGGTGACATTCAAGCCGCCCAGACGAGAAATGGCAGTGCCGAGAACCCCCGGGCTGCATCAGAACGACGGGGGATGGCTGGACAGTGAAATGACGGGTCCCTGGTTCATCAAAAGACATCTGTGCGAAGTGGCAACGGATTTGTCCGACCCCTCGCCTCATCAAAGAAAGGTTGTTGTGAGCGGCACCATATTAGCCAAGCGGTATCTCTTTTTTCTGAGAAAAAGGACATTTCTAAAAAAAACAAACCAAATGAACAGGGGAACATGTTGGCCTGGCCCAAATTCATCGAAGCCCCATTCCGTGGAGCGACGTGTATTTGGTTGCCAAGGGTGGTTGTCCGGGTTGGAGTCGATATCAGGTTTATGTCTTGTAAGAATCCGTCGGGGAACCAAGTGACGACCTCGTTTCTACCTGGCGCCAAAACAAACAAATAAACTGAAATATGTCTTGTCCGGTAGATGCACACATGTAACATGAAATCTCTTGATTTCACTTATACTATTACACATTATTATATTTGGAAAGAAGTAAAATCAATGATGAGCCAACGTGAATTTCCTTTCTTGAAGTTCTCTCTGGTCTCAGCCTTCCCTCTGCTCCTAGCAGCAGGATCAGCACCATGGAGAGCGCCACATGGGGAGGCCATCCCGGGCCCCGTGGCCACCAGAGGTCCCTCAGGAGTGTCTGCAGGGTCCCTGAAGAGAGCGCGAGGCCGAGCCTGGGGGCCTGTGTGTTCCCTCAGCGGGTTGTGTACCCCCCCCAACACTCCCCCGGGGTCAAATGTTTACAGCTTTGATTAGACGATGAAGCAGAGAGAAGAAGAAAGACACGGTGAGAGTGAGTCGCGGGAAGAGCAGGTAAACTTGTGTTCTCTCATCTCCAGGTTCAACTCCAGAAAATAACAATGATGTTGAAGTGACGTGCTTCTGTCTGCAGTCTTTGGTGAACAATAACCTCCAAATATTCACCCAGACCCTGGTATGAGGCTCGTGGATTCAGCGAGCATTGTTTGTTCGGCCTCCCCAGGGAGGTCAGGGCAGGCTCCAGCGCCCGTATACGGTTCCATCATCGTGAGCCGCACGTTTCCCCTCCGGCGCCGTGTTCTGCGCGCTGGTCCTTCGGCCACATTGTACCGCGGCTGGTTCAGGACAACAGCCAAAGTACGCAGAGCCGCGACTCTGGCTCCTTCTGTTATTCACCACGGAGCTCGGGCGAAAAGAGCGGTAAGAATGTTTAGTCTCAGGATGCTGCTGGAGAACTCTATGAGTAACATCAAATAATGATGTCATTGTCTGGATTCTTCCTTAACACCAACACCTATATGTATGAGTTTCACAGTTTAGAACTCATTTATTCCTCAATCCTTTAAGACCGTTCAACTTACATCTCATTAGGCGGCTAACTGACTTTTTTCCTGACTTTTTGAGAAACCCGTCCTCTTATCTAATGGCATGAAGGATTAAGGAGACTTGTAATATTCACCTGTGAATGTATTAGACTGCTAATCCTGACCTGGAAATGAAATTTGGATGAGTATTAACACACGTGAAAATGAGTATAACAGAAAAAATTTGAAGGGGAAAAAAAGTTTTATTGCAAATGCAATATGACATAAGGTTAAAAAAATAGAGTAGCGCATAAAAAAACCACAGTGTTTTGCTGTAATTTGTATTTGCATGGATGTCAACATATGTGCTAATACCCATCCATCTGGTATATTGGCTAATATCAATCAATAATTTGTCAATTTTTTTTTTCAGACTCATAGACCAGAGATTTAAGGGGAAGTTAGAGCAACGAGCCTCTCGTTTACCTGAAACTCAAAATTCTTCGTCCTCGCATCTCCGCCACTGACAAGTTCATTTCTCCTGTTTCTTTGCTCCGGAAGATCACACCGGGCGCCTGGGACCTCTCTCTTTGAATAAAACCAACGGGAAGGTGCCACAGGTGCTCAACCGTTCAACCGCTCAACAACCAACGGCGCAGGGTTTGCAAAGAGCCGCTCTGAAACCATTGCATCTAAAAATACCCACAGAGATACTCACAATCCAAAGAAGGAATTTGAGTTTAGAACACTATGCAGTGTTAAAGGGTTATCGAGCAATGTTTTTACTTTTCCACAAATTACAGCGTTCTGGAAGCATCACTTCACATATATTACATAATATAATATTTAATAATAATAATAATAATAGTAATAATAATAATAATAATAAAAACTCCGGACTAAGGACTTATTATGCGGGAGAGGTACGCCTGCAGCAGACATAAAGGTTAGATTAATATCAACTGCTAAAAAAGAAAAAAGGACCTTAATGCATAAAGTTAAATGTGTATTTAAAAAAGGGCAGAGCATAAATATGAGGCGAACGGCTAGCGACCTGGCCGCGGAAGGACGAAGCATATTAACGCGGTTTGGATAAGTTTTTATGCCTCATTAGAACTTTTAGCACAGTTGGAACAGCCTTTAATAAAATGAGGTGTTTCTGTGCTGGAAACTGCCCATAAACCGGCTAATATAAAACGAACCGCTCTGAGTTCTGAACATAAATCATTTCACATGCAATAAATTCACCTGCACTTTTTTTTTTCTAAAAGGGAGGGGGTTACTGTCTGCTAACTTCCTTTTTATAACTATACTTAAGTTCAGTTTAATTGGATAGTTAAACTTAAATTTATTACTAAGGTTTGGACCCGAGAGGCAGTGGAGCTTCTTTAAGATTCAACAGGAGCCCTGGCTGTTGATGAAACCCATTCTCCGCCGGTGACTGACAAAGGGCGGTGCCTTGAAGAGGTGGAGGGGTGAAAGCCTGTCGATGGGAGGAGGTCCCGAGCGGACCGGCCTCCCACCCCCAGGGAATACAGGGCGGTGAGTAAGTACATGCTCCCACCACAACCCTAAAATGCACGGAAAAACAACCCCCCCGACCTCCGCCAGAAGCAGAACGAACGCAAATGACTCAAGATTAACTTGCACGGCGAGAGATTTGGTTTTTTTTACAGCGATATTAGGCAGAGTCATGGCCACAATCACAGCGACCAACAGGATGAGGAACAGCTGGAAATCAGCAGCGGCACAATGAAAGCAGGAGGCCGTCCAGAGCGTACCGGCTTCCCCACGAAGCTTCAGCTGCGTGCAGCCAGTGGGCGACGAGTGGAACGAGGCAGCGAGGATGGCGACTCCTTCAAGGCTACTTAAAGCCAAGGATAAAGGCCGACTACAGTCTGACTTTATCGTGACAATTCCGGATAAGTACCACACAGGCACGTTTGTCTTGAAGGCGTCAGCAACCGAGAAGAAAAAAAGACAATCTTTGATCAAGTCTCCAGGAAACAGTAGAAGTTTTTAGATATTTTTGTGTTCTATTACATTTTTGTTGTTTATTTCTAATGCATTAGTGAGTGAGCAGCATTTTTGAATATCGGAGGGTCCAGGGAGAGCGATGGGTAGTTTGACGGATTATATTCTATACAAGATGATGATATGTTTTATTTGAACTAACGAGTAACAGCAGCTGCAGGTAAAAGAGGCCAAGCAAAAATGACTAAATTCAGATGCAGTGCAGCTGACGCACAGCTTAAAAGGCACCAGTAGCTTAAAAGTGCTCTCCGAGCACTGACTACTTTATTCGGTTACTGAACTCACCCCTGCTGAGTGACAGATTCTAAATGAATGTAAGAGTAGAGATGGGAACAAAGGGAAAAACAGACTGAGCAGCATCTATTGGCTCCTTATGCGGGAGGAAGTGATCTCGGTGGGAACGCTAATGTTCCTACAGATGTACATCACCAAAAAACCCAAAAAGTGTCCTTAAAGCTTTCCAAAAAAAATTAGGGTGGAAGTTTAAGGAGAAAACCGGATTTCCGAATTTCCTTCACTTTCCTGTAATTCCCTTCTTTTTTTCTTTTTTTTTGCAGTAGTCTGGTGCTTCTGCGCATCCATTACTTCACCATTAAACCATTCCATCAACACAAATCCCATTAAAAAATGCTGCAGCGGCTTTCTACGAAGTGAACGATGAGTCGTCTCTGTTCCCCGCAGACGTCCTGTTAAACTTGCTTTTCTGGGAATCAGAATCAGTTCTTTGGCCGATCTCAGCGTTAAAGAAGCAGACAAGCATCAACAAAATGTTAAATGTGTCGATTGTAAAACTGGTCACGCTCACCTGAATACAGCTTTTTTTTTAAAAAGACTTTTCTTGTAAAGAATTTACCCCAGAGCTCGTCTGTGCAAGCAGCGCAGCACCACTCATAGTCAGGTTTTACTGTTAGGCGGCCTCTAGTGGCCGTGGTAGTTTTGACAGGGGCCAAGGAGGAAGTCTGCTGCTGTGGGTCATAGGGGCAAACAACCTATATAGTTGTTTATGTTAGAGAAGTTGCAATAAAACATCTCTGGAGGAAGTTTTTGATGAAATTTTAGTTATATATCGGAGTTATTTGTAAGTTCTCTCAAAAAGGTTTCCTGGTTATCTCCTCCTAGTAAACATTACATTATATAACAAACCCACTGCAGTGGCTGTGGCTGTTTTATGACAGCGAAAGCCGGGAACATCCTGTCCCCGCCGTCTAAACGAATTCCACCGGAAACGAGGAGCGAACCGCGAGCCGACAGGTTGTCCTCAAATGCAAAAGAGCTTCCCCCTGGAGAGAGTCTGGGACACCTCCACCGCCTGCAGGAAATTTCACGGCTCCGCTGCCATCCTCATCGCGTGGGAGGTAAACACCAGCTTCAAGATATGGAGGCAGTGTGTGTTCGTATGTGTGCGTGCACTCGCGTGAATACCAGGCTCAGATATGGAGACGCCAGCCAGATCTCCAGCCAGACAGCGCCAGATGGATGGAGAAGATAGGGGAGTAAAAAGGCTTATTGCTTGTAGCACAGTATGAGCCATGGAAGATTTCCCCCCATTCTGCATCTACTATAGAGGCCTTGACTGGCAGAGAATGTATTAACTCCTCCAAATGTTAGAGAGAATCTGTTAAAACTGTCATGGATCGACCGAGGGGTTCTATCGGATGATCTGATGGCGTAAACGATGCGTTTTTATAATATTTGTTGGGCAACAGTTGCTTGAAAATGGTCCAAATGATGGGACTAGCTCAAATTTGTGCTCTATGATCCTGTACCGTTCATGGTCTATAGAAAGAGACGTGTGCTAGAGATTTGAAACAAAGACACAAAAAACTGGACATATATGCAAAAATGTTCACACAGTAGATTCTAACTCTTGTTTTACATTTTCTACAACATCGTTCAGCTTTTAATGGTTACGACTGGACTTGGTCACAGCACTTGGTAAAAGTTAAGGAAAAGTCGTTGCTGAAGCAAAAAACTCAACCCCAGTGACACGGTGGGTGATCCGACCAATAAGCAAAGCCTCTGGGCCGGTGCCTGCAGAGGCTGGTGAGGAGAATGAGGGACAGGTGCGAAGGCAGGTGGAGGTCATGTGACTATGGAGGAGATGAGGGCAGGGATGGAATAGCAGGAAACGCTGGAATTGACAGAAGCAAATGGAAAGAAAGAAAAAAAAAAGCCGCCGAGACTAAAGACGTTGCCGTCACCATAATGTCGACTGACAGCAGCTCCGAGTGCTGGCTATTTTTAACCAGTTTCACCTTGCGCTCCTCGCCACACATGAACTCCGCGGAACCGCCCGAACCGTGGCGGTCGCATCCTCATTTTATTGAGATACGAGGGAGAGAGCGCACCTCCGGGCCGACGCGCTTCCCCGCGCAGGCGGACGGGTCGCGTCAGGCGGAGGAACCGGAATCGATCTCCATGCCCGCCTGCCGCGGTGCCGCTGCAAACCGAGTCCCGCCGCAGTCGATCAATGGAGGCGACGCCGTCTTCAATTTTTCAGCACAACGGCAACTCAGAAACTCATTACTCGTCGGCCAAACTATTTTTCCTCCTAATTCTGAAGTCACAGATCGATGCTGTGTGCACGGATGCTGCTCGGCCGCGTTTATGAATATGAATGTGAACCTGTAGAGGAGGCACTCGGTTCATCGCCGCTACGCTGCACAGGTCCGATGCAATATGCAACAGCTATTGCTTGCTGGCGCACGCACAATCATACATTCTACAGCTCGCACACACTGACACGACGCAGCGAGAGAGTTAAAGCCAGAGAGCAGAACACACTCACAGCCGACTTGAATTAAATCCTCGATACGCAACCAGGAAACACTGAATAACACAAAGCTATTAAGATTATTATGAAAAAGACAGGAGATGGCGGCGGTGAGGAGGCGGATGCTCATGCTTGTTTGCGCCCCGACTCTTTAGCTTGACCAATTATGTGGCCGAGTGGAAAACAATTCCGTCCGAAATCGCAGCCATGAGATACCGAATTTAAAAAAAAAAACAAAAAACAATTCAAATCTCAATACGACACAATCGCTATATTGTGAGTAAATTAATAAAAGCTTGCCTCAAATTCATTATCTCGCATTGCTGCTTATTCATGATTGATGAGGTGATGGATACTTTGTCGGTCATTATTATTTTTTGAAGCCCCATCGTCATTTTTTTTTAAAAAATCCATATTCGTTTGGCCCTGGTCATCATCTGCCTTGCCCTTGGCTCGGAGCCTCCCCAACCTGATGCCCCTCCCCGGTGTGTGTGTCTGTGTGTGTTTGCCTGCAGGTGAGCATGAGCCGGAGCTCATCCCCGCCAGCTGTGTGTCGTGACCCCTACAAATACTCAGCCCCTCCACCTCTACGCTGCCAGGTCTCTGTCGGTGTTGCTACTCTTCAGGCCAAATTTAGCACCAAGGTTGGTGTTTGGCATTTGTTTCCTTTAGTTCATCCTAGTCTGACCCCCCCCCCCCGTTTACCCCACCCAAAGGCTGCTGATCCGTCTCCACCCTGCTGCTTCCCTCTAGATCCCTGCTGGATTCGACCCCCTGGATGTCCCTCTGGACCCACCACCTGAGCTCTAACTGCTCCTGCCCCCTCCTCGGCCCCAGCTCAAGCCCCTGCTCCCCATCCCGATAACCATTGTTTCCCCTGTGCACTGCAATGAACATCTCTAACTTCGTGCCTGTCACTGTGTCTGCACTCGGGTTCACCTGTTCTGCTGCTTCTGCATCAGTATTTACTGCTGGAAACGGATTTCATCAGTAGAGGAAACAGGAATTCCTTCTCCTGCATCATAGACGTGTTTGGAAAGGTGATATAAAACAAAAATATTCACGAGATATCATTACATATGAAATGGTTTTTGAAGTGTCAATCAATACAGGCATTTTTACATTCATGCTTTACTAAACCATGAATTTCTCACCTCTGAAATTTTAGTTAGTCCGGAGGCAAGTGGGCAGGGAACTGAAGAACGGAACTGATCTTGGTCGGGCAGCCTGAGGGCTTGGCGGGGGCAGATCAGATGACCCCAGGCAGACAACCGGGGGGCAGGAGAGCTGGGGCAGATGGCACAGAGGCCAGACAGACAGACAGACAGAAAGCAGCATAGCTGAGAATCAATGGGGAGGGGGGGTCTGAATGCCAGTCAGACAAGCAGGACCACTCTGGAGGCCGCCGACGAAGGTGGATCCTCTCAGGAGGAGACTGGAAGTCAGGAAAAGCAGCTGGCGCCAGATGATGTAACCACAGGTCGGGTTATACCAACACAAAAGAGGAACATGACAGTTCATAGAGTTAATCATTGACAAAGCATCTGCAGGGTCCATACCAGCCAGAACCCACTGCCAGCGCCAGAGAGAGAGCGAACCAGAAACACGAGGAGAAGCAGCCAAATGCAGGTACATACCATGAACAGAGAGGGAGAAAGGCTCATGGGATGGCGACACCGGCCAGGGACAGGAAGCAGCCTCTCACTGCTTCCTGTCCCTCCACGAGCTAACAAATCCAGAAGATGCATAGAGACAACAAGAGAAAAGTCAAAAACACCGGTAAAAAGAGGAAAAACACCAGGAACCGGGACATGACGCACACAGTAAAGTGACACGATGTTCTGGACACTGAAAGAGGGAACAACAGGGCTATTAATACACTGAAGGCTAATCAACCAACGAAACACAGGTGACACAGGAAAAACACACAGGTAGGAAGAAAAGTGAACATACACACAAAGTTCAGGATTTTATTCATATTGGTATCTATGTGTGTATATATCCAGAAATGGCTTTTACACCTTCAAATGACTGAGCAACCGTGTTTCCTAGAGATTACATTCATATATGAAGCCGTTTTTCTGATCGGGTTGAGGTGGCAATGTGATCGCTCGCCAGATCACATTCAGACATGACTTCTGTTTAAAGCTACACTTTTCTTAGCCGCAACAGCGTCGCCAGGAGGCGGTTTGGGTGGGTTGAGTCCAGTCTGAGGCCACTGTGAACCTTTTCTGTATCCAACCGGACCACAATCTTTCTCTGACCTGAACCAGGTTCTGCGGGGGTCTAAACGGAACCATAGGACAGTTCAACAATGCTGGCGTCACTACAGGGGGATGTTGAGCTGCAGGATCAGAGATTCCGGCACTGACGTGTCCAGTATCAATGTATTTGTGAGTCTCCAAACAACAGGACTGGACTGAGACACTAGAAACACCGGTGAATACTTGTGAATAGAATATAGCACAAGTGTATCTTTAAAAGTTGCAAACATGCTTTCACAGAGAACCATTCGATAATGGAACAAAGTAAAAAGTATCCAGATCTATGGAGAATAGGAATAAACTGTTTAGGTTGCAGTGTTTCCTGGACTTAAATGTGAAGCACAGAATGAAAGAAAAGGATGTTTATCTCAAAGTGGGTCTGAGGGAGGAGCAGAGGACAACGGAGGCAGAGAGGGAGCGTTGGTGTGTGTGTGTGGGTGTGTGTGTGTGTGTGAATGTTGGTATCACCGGGGCCCAGAGGTCCAGGTTGTCTCTGATGGCCCTCGGAGATGTGGAGAGGTGGAAAGGCTAAGGACAAAGACAGAAACAGTCTTTGTTCAGTTTATCACTGACACACACACACACACACACACACACACACACACACACACACACACACACACACAAACACATTCACATTCACACCACAATCTCTCAGCCAAGCCAACTGTCCATAACACACACACAAAGCCACACATTTACTGCTTTTAGAAACAGGAGAGGACAAGTTATAAACCAAACACACACACACGCACACACAAACCAGCAGCTGAGTGTGATGAAGGGGGAGTTAACAACCATGTTGTCATGGTTTCCTTTAGTAAAGACCTTCTATGCTCACTTTGAAACCACACACACACACACACACTCACTCAACCACACACCCCTAGAGGGAACCTCCCCCCGGCCCTCCTCTCCAGGAAGATCTCACCAACCAGACATGGCACCAGTTTCCCATCAAGTGTGTTGTTGTAATGTTGCAGACAAGCGACAGCAGAGACCCTCGCAGAAAGCGCTAGAAGTCAGAGCGAGTCTTCCTCTTGTTGTTCTCGGGTGAGCAACGTAAACTGGTGGACCTGGGAACCCGGACCAGAGTGGTCCAGCAGAGAAGCAGTCGGTTGGATGAAGTTAAGCACCTCGAGTCTGACTGAATCTGTCCTGAGAGGATGACCAGTCAACATAAAGATCCAAGTTCTGTGACTTGCGGGTGTTTTAAATGAAGGCTGAGAGCATCACATGCTGACAGGTAAATACCCAGTCTGGGCACTGACTGGATTGGAAGATTCGCACAAGGTGTGAAGTAAAAATGTGTTGGTTGCATGTAGCCACAAGCTCAATGGCCCCTTAGTACATTCATCAGAGGTGTCGTTGTTTTGTAGGTCGCAAATCTCAAGTCTTGGCTATGAGGTCTGGTCTGGAGTAAAGACCAACAAATGCTGAGACGTCCAAGGTCAAGAAGGTTCGAAATCATTCCCAAAGACCAACAAGTCTATAGTCAAGTCCCGAGTCAGGAGAGGTTAGTCACAAAGTGAGTCCCACATCAAGACCAGCTTGTTCCTGGTCAAATCTCAAGTGAAGACAGGAAAGACAGGAAGACAGGAAAATCTTTGAAAGGAGAAGAATAGTGAAAGCTTTATTAATATCTATAGTTGAGGTGTGTGGTTAAAAAATTCCTCCCCGACTCTGATTCGGTCACGACACCGGTGAACCCGAGCTGTCCCCGTTCCCCTGCCTCACAGGAAATAAAACCTGTCAGTTGTGTTCTCGTCCCTCAGAGTGCAAAAGTGATGTGAGTGTTTACAATTGACCGAATGCCTCCTTTAATCCCCACTGGGGGGGGCTCGACCAAACCTGTTCGATGTTAATTGTGTCCTTTAACCAACCAGTTTGGTTCCTGACTGGGGGCCAGATGGTGCGTGGCAGCACCTCTGGTCTCCTGCCTCATAAGGTGAAGTGTGACACTGTGCTACAGTGCAGTGATGAGCAGGACGTCCTGCTGGTAGACACCTCGAGACCCAGCCCCCCCGTTCTACACGTCTATTAACACTTTGTGCTGCAACTTAGACACAGGATACACATGGAAAGAACATGAACCAAATAAAAATGCAGGACACTTATTAAGGTTTATGGTGAGTTGACCCAGGTAAACAGTTTAATTAGGAATATAAGGTAATCGCTGGCTGGATTATGTACTGTCAACGCTGTGGTTACACCGGGGTTCATGTCCAGAGGTTTAGGCCCTTTGGTTCAACCACTCTGGTTGGGAGAACTTTGTGGATTTGGTTAAATGTAAACAAACATTAGACCAGAACCAGGGTCTTTCCTGTACCGGAACCAGGTTCTGTGAGGGTCTGAACAGAACCATGATGCTGGAGTCACTGCAGGTGGATTTTGAGCTGCAAGATCGGATATTTTTGTGGAAAACAAATACGTTTTCTGTGAAGATTTTACAGTTTTGTTCAGTGTCAGCGTATTTGTGATTTGCCAGATGCATAAATTAACATCCTCTCCTCATAATGTCACATGATCCGGTTGCTACCACGTTTCCCTCAGTGTATTTGCTGTTGCGGTTTAGTGGTGTTTCCTGGCGACAGTGTTGCCAGGCCTGTGTGGTCCTGACAGGTGAGTGCATGCTGAGACTAATGAGACCACCATCGAAGAAGTCACATGTCAATGGTGGGGGCCTGGGGGGTGGGGGGATATCTGTGCCGAATCTAAAACCGGTCCACTCATTGTCATTGCTAGAGCATCACTAAAATCCAACTTTAGCTCTTTCTCCTTGGGTTACTCTGTGTTAGGGTCTCGACCACAACTCTGTTGGTTCAGTTGGTGTCAGATCAAGTATTTTGATGAGAAATGTGTTGCTTTCCCCACCGATATGCTTTTTTTGCATCTTTTTTCACAAATGATCTGCAAAACAGACACAGAAAACAGCTTCTTTCCGTATTGTTCGACATGCTGTGAAAATCAATGTGGATTTTCCTCTGCAACTCACACACGCGCGCACGCACAAACACACACGCCAACATAAACACCACCACCACTAAACATTGCTAAGGGCTGGAACATTTTCTCTCTGACAGAACTATCAACCCAGACAGTGAACTGTGGCTCGGTACAGTGTGTTTTACCTTTGACATAAATGAATGAATTATTCTTAATGATTCTCCCTCTGAAAGTAGCATTGTTGTAATCAGTGTGTCTGCAACAGGTATAGTGAGGCAGGAACATGAGGCAATCCAGAAATAATTGGATTTTGGGGGGGGGGGGGCATATTCTACCGATTCTCTTCTCCTCACTGTGGTACAGACGTACCCTCAATGCTAATGTTGCCGGCTGCTCACATCATGGAGATGAGAGTAGCAGCTTGAGTCTCTAAAATAAAATTTACATACACATCTCCTGCCTTTTTAAACATCCCGGGAGTCTTTCTCGTTCACATCACTCTGCTGAGTAAACCAGTTGATCGGCTTATTCGTTTTCAAACAATATTTACAGATGCCTTTATCTGTTTTCCTCACTGCACTTCGGAGCGAGACTCCCACCCCTTTGTGGTGCATTAACAAACTTAGTGTTTGATTTAAAGCGGTCAGTACACAGCCATTAGGACTAATCTGTGTTTATGATTTTATGAGCATCTGCTCTAGATCTGTTTTCTTTTTCTCATCTGTGAAACAGGAGATGTGGACAACTTCTGTCTTTTAGCTTAATTCAACCCATGAAACCTGCCGGTCCAATACGTCCTGAAACCTCAAGCGCGGACCTGAGCGAGGCAGCCAGCTGGTGAAGGGGTAATGAAGGCATAGCACTACTCCTACTATGGCTCAACCAATTCAGGCTAACTGTATCTTAGCTTGATAAAATTATCCCATTGGCTCAATCTGCTAAAACTGTTTCTTTTACCAAAATTACAGGGTTAATCAGTTTCATCTTGGATGATGTTATTTTGAATTGCGGCACATTGAACCTGATGAACTTTCAGCAGGCTTCAGAAGAACGAAGGATAAGCAGCCTCCCGCAGTTGTCGGGGTAACAAAGTCTCTACAAAACGGACAGCACTGCACCCAGTTCCTCAAACGTGGCTTAACTAAGCCGGACTAATATGACGTTAGCAAATGATCCATTTGGTTCGTATCCAATGAACTTGTTTTGTTAGTATCAGGTGAAATGAGTTTAAATTGCAGAATGTGCTTGTCTTGCAATTAATGGAGAGCACCGAAGCCATGATCAGCATTCATATGATTAGCTGAGTGTAGATCGGGGTATGATCGCACTCGTGATTGGCTGGCAGGCTACTATGGAGACAGAAGCGTTGATGTGGCAGCTGTACGCCTGTTAATTAAAAGCCAAGGAGCCGCACGAGTCACTTCTGGAGCAGTGGCGTGAGCTCCTGATGGATTCCTAGTTTGGCTACTCGCTGTGAACGGCTGGTTTTAAGCCGTCTGAGCAAACGTCAGGTCCCGTTGGCTCCCGACGAGCCTTTTCTTGCCCATCGGTGTCCTTGTCTGAGACACTTCACACCTACTTGTTCATTCATTACCAGTCACTCAGGATGAGGACATCATCAGCTAAATCCCCAAGTAATAATACTGCAAGGGCACATTGAAGGAAGTACTGGATGCCACTCATTTATCTCTTTTGACTTCATTCGCACAGATTGCAGAGAGCACCCAAATTCTCATTTATTAATAAATTCCTCATTTAGTTCGGTGATTCAGTACAAGGCCTCTGGCAGTTGCCTTGTTTTTTATGACTTGTGTGCTTCTCTGGTGCATCTGCCACACAGATTACTGTTCAGCTGTGCTCCAGAAGGCATTCGCCGTCACAGGGAGGCTCACAACCCTCATTTACCCCTCAGAGTCAGTAATGAAAGTCATTTTTGTCTTTAGTCACTGCTGTATCCGGTGCAAGAAAAGATGGGGCTTTAGAAAGAGCAGATGGGCGGATTTCCTAACTTGATTCGCCGCCTCTGAATATCTCTAATTTAATTTTGCATCACCCCGCTCTACCAAGAGTCCATTTGATACCCCCGTGCTCCCCCGACGGCGCCGAGGCTGAGCCATGAGCTGCGAACCTCTGCACGCCAGGATAGTCTGCGTTAAACCTGCGCCAAGATCAACCAATGAAAAGGAAACTGCCGAAACTACAGCAACGCAACAGGCTGCCCCGCCTCTCTCTCTCTCTCTCTGTCTCTTCAAACAAGTGACTCGCATTTACCTCCTCGTCTACACCTGAAGTGGATCGTACCATCTCTCAGGTAACCGTGGGGTTAGCTGAGCAGGTGAAAGCGTTTATAGCTACTTGGTACCAACCTATGACTAATTTCAGTTGCTAAGATGTTGTCATTGTTGGAGATGTCTAAGTGTTGTAGAATAAAATAAAAGGAGCCAGGGAAACCTGTTAAGAACAAGTCGGAGCTCATCAGATATTCACCGTGTTGTGTAGAAAAATCCTATCCAATGCTCTTGGATCACCTCAGCTGGCTCTGTTGGCAGCCAGCTCATGACCGTAGATGGGTCGGGACAAGTTCTGTGCCCGCGTTGCTGATGACGATGCGTCACGGCGCCTGTCGATCGCATGTTCGTCATCTTCCATTGATCCGTCCCATCCGCTCCCAGCAGGGTTTTACAGTTTGAGAGTGTGTTGGCTGGAGGCTTGTAAATTCCTAACAGTCTAAACTTAAAAAAAACAAACAAAAACCTGGTTCACCTAAAGTGAAACCCAAGTAATTTCTGTTGTTTTTTGTCAAAGAGACATCCCAGGAAAAGAATGCGTCACTGTTCCAGACGCCTCATCAACTGTGCTGTGATTATCATTGATGTTTTGTTGCACATTTCTTCTTGATCAACACAAGCAAACCATTATTTATCCTGTCGGGTCGTCCTTAAGGCAAGACAGTAAAAGCATAATACTTATTGCATATTCATCGATAAAAGCTTTAACCCAGTTAACACCCCCCCCCCCCCGGAATGTGTGGTGGGAGCTTCGATCAGCAACGCTGATCAACGAAGCAAAAACCAAAAACAAACAAACTAAAAAAAACAAAACTATTTCTCAGACATGCTCCTGTTGTCAATAAATAAATAAATAGTCAGACAGAGAGAGAAATGCTCTCAGGGGCTGTCTGGCCTGTAAACAACACTTTAATAGTACAATCAATCTTTAATACCACAATCAGCCCCTTAATAAATAACTTTGCCATGAATGGACGCTCTGAGATCGAGGAGGAGGCTCAGCGCCACAGGTATCAACGTGTATAAGGTAATGGGGGGGGGGTGACTCCAATATTAAAAAGGAAGGGAGAAGAAGCGAGGGGGAGGAGGAGGGGAAGTTGAAAAGGAAAAAAAGACAGATGGAGGTGGAGAAAGGCATTGGAGCCACCGGCCTTGTATTCACTAGGGGGGGAGTTCCAGAGGTTTCTGATGGAGCCTCCTCGTTTTACATTCCGCTCAGTTCACCGGGGGGGGTGGGTGTCGAACACCATCAGGTACGCCACAGAGTCTTCCCCCCACCCTCCCCGCTCCGCTGACGCCAGCGTCACCAGCAGGAAGTAAAGGGGCGGACCTCCGGTTTTTATGGCCACATGCATGCGCCCATCCCCACTCAACGCGACGCCTGCTACGCTGGTTCCCCTGTTACCCGCCTGTATCCTCCCCGCTGCCAACCTACCTGCCTGTCTACCTACCTGCCTGTCTACCTACGTGCTTGTCTACCTACCTGCTTGTCTACCTACCTGCTTGTCTACCTACCTGCTTGTCTACCTACCTGCCTGCCTACCTATCTGCTTGTCTACCTACCTGCCTGCCTACCTAACTGCTTGTCTACCTATCTGCTTGTCTACCTACCTGCCTGCCTACCTAACTGCTTGTCTACCTACCTGCCTGTCTACCTACCTGCCTGCCTACCTAACTGCTTGTCTACCTACCTGCCTGTCTACCTACCTGCTTGTCTGCCTACCTGCCCGTCTACCTACCTGCCACCTCATCCACCCTTTTTTTCTCCATGCCTTATTTAAACATCCTTGCCGAGTCTGGTCCTTTTCCCTTCGTTTTCCAGGCTTTGGCCATGACATAAAGAAAAGGAGACGGATGAAAGAGGCGGAAGAGAGGAGGACGTGGAGACGGGATTAAAAAGACGAAGGGAGGTGAAGCGGCGGGCCCTTCCCTGTGAGTGTGTGTGTGTGCATGTGCGTGTGCGTGTTTGTGTGTGTTTGTGTGTGTGTACACTTGAAGAGCAGTAAAACAGCAGCCTGTAATGCAGGATGGGCTGGAGGAAGAGAAGATGTGAAGATGTGTGTGTGTGTGTGTGTGTGTGTGTGTGTGTGTGTGTGTGTGTGTGTGTGTGTGAGACACCAGAATCAAGTTGTTATTATGATGAAGGGATGTGGAGGAAAAACCAATCACAGCTGGCCTTCTCCCAAACTCGCCCGAGAAGAGAGAAATTGCTATTCCCTCGAGAAACATCAATTTTGTCTGCCCACACACACACACACACCTGCACACACACACACACACACACACACACACACACAGACACACACACACACACACACTCGATGCACATTCTGATGGGCTACATCTTTACATGGCTGCAGAGAGACTTTACCATCAGAGCGTTTTTGTTTTTTTTTGTCAGAACCGGCTGAAGAAACATCTTAGCAGGTAATTGCACAGTGAAACTGCTGCAGTGGCAGCCTGTGATCGAAACACTCACACACACACACACACACACACACACACACACACACACACACAATCACACACATGGACACACACACACTCAGGCATACTTGAAGTGTTTGGTTGCTGCTCAGCAGTTTCACTGGCTTGTGTTTATTGTTGGATACAGCGCAGCCGCCACCCGGTTTCTGTGGCCTCATCGTTAAAGTGGGGCTGATAATGGCCGTCCTGAAGCTGCCGAGCCCATTTTTCGGCTTAGAAAAGATTTCCCGGGCACGTTGAACTTGCTGCGTCGCTCAGGCCTCAGGCTGCTTCCTTTTAAACGAAGTG
Source organism: Istiophorus platypterus (assembly GCA_016859345.1). NCBI lineage: Eukaryota > Metazoa > Chordata > Actinopteri > Istiophoriformes > Istiophoridae > Istiophorus > Istiophorus platypterus. The sequence continues at coordinate 1,918,067 of CM029116.1, forward strand.
GACGTCCGGTTACCAGGCTCATCGCTGGCAAAAGTAATGTCTTATGTGTTATCCTGCGGTGCAACACGTTGTGCTACATTAATTACTAAACTATGTGTACAAGGTAAGATGACTTAGAGTCATTGACAAATAGAGTCTGCCCGGTATCATCTGTTTCACCAAATCATTCTTACAGTCGCAAACAGATAAGAACAACAGTTAAGATTCTCTTAGATAAACAGCTGGTTTTCTTGGTTCTTCTTGGTCAGAGAGTTTAGATGAAGCCTGACTGTTCAGAGGCACACGTGCACAGTCACGTGCACAGTCATGTGCACAGTCACGTGCACAGTCACCTGTGTGCACATGCAGCATGTGCATATGGACGTATGTAAATCTACTTTAACCAAATAATCGCCCGAGCGTATGTACGTATGCGTGTCTCATCCGCCATGAAACTTTTCACCAGCCATAGTGTGTGTGTGTGTGTGTGTGTGTGTGTGTGTGTGTGTGGCTTCACATGCTACAGACTGTCGGAGCTGCTCCTCGCCTTGCTACATTTCTTCCTAACACACTGCATGGATGATTGTGTCTGTGTGTTCTGAAAGTGCTGCAGCCTGTAATCACAGCCTGTATCCACAGCCTGTATCCATGTATCCACAGTGTCTCATCCTTCCCCTGAAGTTTCCAGCTCTGGTTGGAGTGAGGGTGGGGGCCGTGGGGGGGGGGGGGGGTATCGACTGGGATTTCAGTGGCTCGTCTCTCACCGCTTCCTCTGGGGGAAGAGCAACACTAACCTCCTACACTCTCTGACAGAGCAGAAGAGATTGATGTTTTCAGCGTGTCTCCTCCCAAGACGTTTGCATGGGCCGAGACACACACACATACGCCTGTTCTGCATGAATGAAGCAGTTCCGGGGGGTATCAGGTGTAATGCAGGGGCTGAATAGGCTGGTTACTATTTGGCATCTACGGGAAACACAAGTGACTCTGGAAAATGGCAAGAAAGGAGGTGAGATAACAAGCAACAGCAGTTGTGTCGAGGACCTGCTAAGTCTGAATGTCAAACTCACAATAATTACTGTGATTTGCCAATAAGAGACATTTTGGATTTTTAAAGTTTGAAATGATTAAGTTTACACACGTCAGCTTCTTTGAGTGTTTTCCGGAGGTTCCTCTCACCCACAGGTGGTTCTGTCCATGCGGCGCTTTCTTCCGTTTTACTCCCACCCCTCCGTTAGCCAACTGAACCAGGCGGTCTAGGTCGGCGTGGAAGCTGTCAATCAAACGCCGGCGCACTCTCATCATGGGTTCAACCAGCCACAGTATTTTTATCATTTATTTGGGATTTCGGCATAAATCTAAGTTTAACCTTTTAAAAATTTATTTAATCTTCCTACCACAGGAACTGTCAAATAAAAGAAAAAGAAAAAGAAAAAAATCTTTTCAGCAATCTGTATAATCGGCATTTAAATTTATCATTCGGTTTCCATGGCAACACTGACGTGCGTGTCAGCACGTGTGTCGTCCGTGTGCGTGTGCGTGTGTTGGCAGCCCCCCATGTGCTGGTAAATACACCACATTAACACCAGGTACCGGCTGTAATGTGGCTGAATGCTGCCTATATACAGTATTGGCTGATCAGTGAAGCTGCATGTGACCAAATGTCCAAAAGGACCTAGACTCCAGGTGTGAATTAAAACCTAACACGCTGCAGCACGGGGGGGGGGGGGCTCTAAACAAACACCTGGCTTTACTTCAGACTTCATTAAGGTGAATCAGGTTTAGTACATGAGTCTATTTTAGTGGTCTTGAGTTGTGTGTACCTGTTTTGGGGCTTTTATAAATTTCACCGTGCATGTAAGAGCCAACCGCCCCCAGACAGTTACAGTATATGTTTAATAGGCCCTTTAGCTTTCAGTAAAATACCAATCTGCTAGAGCGCCACCATCAAATCGGAACCCTTGCGCCCCTCCCCAACCACGGGATTATCCTCCATCTCCACTTCTGTTTCAGGCATCCATGCATTTGATTTAAACACACTCCCGCTAGCAGAGCGTGGCTGTAATGGAGACGTGGCCTCCCCCCATGGTGGCGCCTCGCCCCGGTCGGCCCACATCCACTCTCGTGCGACGCCGCCATCCCCTAATCCTCGGCGCCGGACCGTGGACTCCTCTGCCTTTGTCGCCGCCGAGCATCGCTCCACACAAGTAGGCTTCACAAGGACGACATCGTGTTTTGATCCACCTGACTGAGACGCACGGGGGGTTAAAAAAACGTAAAACGCATCAATCTCAATGAGCATCACGTGAGAGTGAACGCGGAATCCGATGACTCCCGCGTAACGGTTTTGTTTGCTTCATGCTTCGCCGCCGTGGGTTAAGCGCCTTGTTCTGCGGCGGACGCATCGACAGGTGGGAAACACACAAAAAGAACAGGTTGGATACAATCATCAATACGTCCCCGAGAGGCGGCATGGTGCGAGTGGCTCGATTCACCGGGGCTGAATGAGTCGCATTACAAGTTTGTGCGCTGATGTGTGGCATTGTGTCGGGCTTTGTGTACCGCGCCGCTGATAAGGCGGCCGGTCGCTGAACTCGGCGCAACATTGTCCCCATGATAAGGAAGCGGCAGAGGGAGACATTTATTCCTCCGTGGGAGACAGAGATGTTATCAGCGAGGTGTGTGTGTGTGTGTGCGTGTGTGTGTGTGTGTGTTTCCGTCAGCTCTTTGGGCCTTTCTCCTACCTTCTCGGCACCGGCAGTCCTCATGGGGACCAGAGTCCGGTCCTGATGGTCCTCATGGTCGGTTGGGGTCAGGCCGTCGACAATGAGCAGAAGCCAGAGCTGTTCGAACTGTTTTTCTGAGATGAGTCTCCTCGTCAGATTTGAAAAAGTCGACTCCCCAAGAGATTTTTTTCTTTTTTATTTAATGCAAAAGTGCAGATTGCGTCTCAGGCAGGTGGAGGGAGGCTCACTTTACCATCTGGGCCGTAAAAATCTGAATCTGTATAATTTATGAATCGGGGCCAGGTGACCGACAGAGCGTCGCAGGTGCAATCAGATATTTTAATTCGGCGTCAGCGGATTCAACACGCTTGAGCGTTCTTCTTCCACTCGTGAGGACTTTCGATTGTGACATTAACATGTTCTAGTGTTCCCACTGAGGGCCATTTCAGAGGGCCTGAGCGCGAGGACGTCATCCTCCTACGCGACCGTCTGGCCAGAAGGCCTGGAGAGCGCCAACAGAGAAGAGGCGACGATGGCAAAATGAAACGGAGCGACCTCAACTGACCGGAGGCCGGCAGGAACACGTCGGCCTGGATGAGTAACACGGGATACAACGTTGATTCCCCCGGATTATCAGGTTCCCCCTTCCGTGCTTCTGTTTGATTCGTTTCCAAACAGACACTACATTAAAGTCATGTACGTAAGCAGAGCTAGAATGAACCCGGCGTCCTCTGGCGTCTCCACATTGAACCGAGGGCGAGGTGCTTCGGACTGGGTTAGGGTTACTGGTTAGTCCTTTGTTTCCTGGTCACTAGCAATGAGGTGACGAGGAAAACAAAAGACCTTGACTCAGATGGAGGCCGCCCCTCTGTGCCCCTCGGGTCTGCTCTAAGCGCCCCTACGTTGCCCCCTGGTTGGTGATGTCACCGCTGCTTTTCTGGTTTGGCCCAAGTCAGTGACCCCAGTTGAATCTGATTGTTTAAATTAAAACCTCGGTTGGTCAAAATGGCCCCTTTGTACTCAGCTGAGGAGCCGAGAGCTTGTCGTCAGGAGCCCCGAACCTTTTCATCTGTGCCCTGGCCCCTCAAAGAGAGCGGGCGCGCCACTGACTCCCATCAGACCGAGCGCTGACATAAAAGTTTAGCTGCTGTTGCCACTTGTTTCCTCATCCGGTATGGACATAAGACGGACCGCTGTGTCACTCTTCGTGTCTTGACTCGCATCAGAGCGAGACGCCTCGGCCTCGAATGGAGAAATGTCCATTGCATGAGTCACACAAAGAGTTTGCCGCTGTAAAAGGGCCTCAACCTGCATTTAGCCAGAGACGCTTGCTGCCGCCTGCTTTCCTCCAGATGGGCACATGAAGCGAAATGTATAAATAAAAGCATTTTCTTGTTAGATGTGAATCTTTTTCAAGGTTTTCCCTTCGTCTGCTCTCGAGCCTCTCGGTCTGGATTTGTCTTTGGATACCGCCGTCGTCTCCCTTCCCCGCGAGCCAAATACGACATTCTGGCGTTTTCTTTCATAAACATATGAAAAGGCAGCCCGGAGCTGTGAGGTTGCTGTTGGACACAGAGCTTAACCAATCCGACAGAGCACGATGCTGTCATATGGACAGAAAAATAATTTAGGAGGCCACGTTCTTCCCATTTCACACCCCTCTTTGATTTTTAAACACGGATGATGAAAATATGACTCAACCCAGACCCAGTATCTTTACAAACTAATTCTATGAAGATAGCATGAGAAAGCGACCTGAATCCTCCATGTGGTGTGAGTCCTCTTAGCCTCCTCTTCCTCAGACACTGTGTATTCAAAGCTGCGGTCATTTTAATCCTGTTTGCTCCTGGTCGAGTTGGCGAATCCCGTTGTTGCTGGTGGCAAGTTTGGTTCCCCGCATGGGGCCTCACGCTCCATTTCAGGAACAGAATAAACGTGTGGCGACCGCTGGAGGAAGACAAACGGAAACGCCCTGATCAGCTGCATTGTTCCCTATGTTCACAAGCTGAAATTGAACGGGTGTCGATCAGAAATTCTAACCATGAATAATGTCAGAGATGAGGTTTGAAATAATGAAAATCTTCAGGATTGTCATGCTGACTTTACCATTCCTTGTCATTTTTCCATGAGGTTTACTGTTTTACTTGCAGTTATGAGTGCATAGGGCTTTACTGGGTAAAATTAATGAATTGAAGGGGATTTAAAACAGACTCAAGTCCATGAAGACCTTAGGTAGGCATCTAAGAGTTATAATAATAATAACAATAATGAAGATCTCTGAGGTAGTAACCTTGTAAAAAAGGTTACTACAACTACTGTTACAACTACTTTTTACTTTTTTACAGTATTTCATATGATTGGTTTTTTTGGCCGTTTAGCTATAAAATTCTAGGAGTCAAGTATTTAAGCTGAGTGTTGAGCTGGTGAAGTAATCGCTGTATACTTCACTGTTTCTATCTGCGTCTTCTGCGCCTGAACGTTGAGGTCAGGACAGGTTCGGCCCAGGTGGGACCACTGAGATCCTGGTACTGTACCTGCACCGTCTGGCCATTGAGCACCCATAAGCTAAGTTTACTGACACATTTCCTGCTATTTCTTTGCCCGGTTGTCATGGCGCACTCATGCTAAGGTTTAATATAGGCCCCTGAACAAGACTCATAACGCGGCACTGATTTTCTATTCTAGTGGTAGAAATGACCAGACGCGTTAGCTGGTGATCAAGTTTAATCACAGGGTGCAGAGTAAGAGGAGCCGTCTGGTTTTATGAATGCAGGTGTTTTCAGAGTAAGTCACCCGGGTTAAGTGTCCGCTGAATGCCGACAGGGGTAATGGAGCGACTGTGGAAAGAGGTCGGGGGCGGAGATAACTCTGCCCGTCCAACCCCAGTTCCCTGCCCCCTCACTGGGCAGCTCCATTCAAGCAGACAAGGGTTAAGCACCCTGCTCAGGGGCACTTCAGCACTATTTACTGAGACAGAGCAGCTTTGGCCGGATGGCTGGATTTCCTCTGCTGTTGCGGGGCTTTGAACTGTTGACCCTCCAATCAATGAGTGCGCTTCTCAGAGGCGGGGGGGCTCAGACTCATCTGGAAACCTCCCGGACCAGGCCTTGATTTGAGAAGGAGGCGAAAAATGGAAGAGACAGGGGGGCAGAGGTTACTCTTCCTCTCCGTCTCACCGTATCCGTCTGTCTTGACCACGGGCTACTCTGTATCAAAGCTGTTCAGTATATACAGCTTTTCCTTCGGCTCTGATTCAAAGTTGGTTTTGTCTGACCCCTCCCTTTGTATCTGTCTTACCGTCTTAGGCTCGTATTAGCACCCCCAGGTGTCCCTGGCTGCTAAGTGTCGAGGGCGCCGTGCAAGCGTAGCATCTCAGTGTCTCTTGCTGAAATCCGGGTGAAATTCAGTTTCCGTTGAATGTTCTGACATCTGTTCCAGCTGCTGATGTTGCAGAGATGATGGACTTTTGACTCTTCACCGGCATTTACTTTTTATTGACGCAGCAACTTTTCTTCCTGAGCATAAGAACATCTATGAGGTTTCTTTTTTTGAGTTTCTGTTGAGCTTTTTTTATGCACCAGCACTTAAAAACTATTGACTGTAGGAAAGAGGAGACAGAGCTGCCCCTTGTGTCAAAAATCCCCCATTTGTGTCTCTATTCATCCATCCAACCAGACCCCCCCTTCACCCTGCCTCCCCCTTTTGCTCCCAGTGGACAAAAGTCAGACAGACAACTCTTACAGCTGCTAGACGCCCTGTCATTTTACTTGAATGTGTTGTTTTTGGCAAAATGACTCATGCTGTCATTTTTTGGGGGGGGGGCAAATTGCGTGTCAGGCTGTGTTCGCATTACCCGGAGGACAACTGGTATTTCTGACAACATATTCTCTGAAGTTCAGCATCTTCAGGGCTAATTTCGCTTTTTCCAACATGTGTCTTGGTGCTGGTTGTAGAAGCTATCGCTCCTGATTGGTTGGTAAAGAGACACAAGGTTTGGGGCCTGTCAGTCTTTGGTGGTTCCTGTCAGGACTGACTAAAAGAAAGCACAACCCCAAAATATCCAGCATCGAAACAAGCCAGTAGAAAACTGAGATATGATCTTAGATACGATGAGAACATCTTTTTTCCTTTAAAAAGTGCTGGCTGATGAAATATGTGTTGATTTTTCCGAGGGGACCATCAAGCCTTTCTCCAAAAGGTCCGATGTGAGGCCGATCTACGAGAAGAGCACCTGGAGACGTTGTTAGTCAACAAAAGGGCATCTGGGTCATTATCGATTGTTTCCCCTTTAAAACACTGCCGCTGGTGACCTTCGCTACCAGTTAAGACTCGGTCTGATCAGCTCTCCTCCTCTGAGGCCGGAGCTGGGCTGCAGTCTGGTGGGTGGGACCGCCGGAACCGGCCCAGTGAAGGACCATTCATGGCGGGAGGGGGCTCGCTGGGACTCAGCAAACCAGTCATGGTCACAAACAGCAGACTTATCGATTCATGTGGAATCAGTTATGTAAAATCATAATTAACACAAAGCCGCAGCAAACAAACCAGCTGAATAGTGCATTTTTTCTTTGATATGCTAAGACAGCATGTACTCTTTAAACTCCCCAGTCTCACAGCAGAGGGTTGTGATAAGATTAGTCTGTTAGACGGCTCTTAGGAAAAAATAAAATTGCTCTCAGACCCCCGTTGACCCCCCCATCACCCGACACCTCGAATTACATAATTGCATAAATAAATTATATTCCCAGTTTTAAAGATCAAAAGATCCCCGCACTAAAGTCACCGCCAGTGAATTCGTTAAAAGAAAACAACGAACCGAATTTTGTTTTTTCATCTTCTCTGCCGTTCGTCGAATCAAAGGGTGACTCTGGGTGAGGGAGGCCGGCGGCTGCCCATTCCCAGCCTGCCTCAGACTGACAGTGGGCAGAGTCCCGGGGGCAGCAACGGAGGTGCGCTTGGGTCTGAGTGTGTCTTCGGGCGCATGTTTGGGTGTCTAGTTGGTGGAGGGTAAGAGGGGCGGAGACAAAGGCCCAACGTGTGGCGTCCTCCGGGCTGAGCTAAAAGGGGTCAGCTGGTGTCGGGGTGGAGGCAACCTCACTCGGAGTCTATTTGCTTTGCTCATCCACTCGTATCATCCGTTCCTCCCCTCCGCCCTTCTGTCTCTAATCCCATTTCCAAGGGGCCCCTGAGGGTTCGTGGCGGGTTCAGTGGGGGTGCGTACAAGTGGAAGTCAAAACGCAGCTACGCCTGAGGAAAACACAATCAAGAGGTTGCTTTGAGAGCCGGATAATGTCATACAGCGAGTAGGGGTGTAAGGGATGAGAGTTCTCACGCTCTGGTCTGGTTCAGTAAAGCTACACCTGCACTGTTTGTACTGTCAGTGTGTGACTCATTATTTCTCATCCGCTACAAAGCAAAAAAAACAAAAAAACAACAAAAAACAAAACCCAGAACAGCACATGCAGGTAAAATGCAGAAAAACTGAGCCGGTACCATTCCAGTGGGTCAATGATTCTCGATGGCGTTCTAGCCATCGAAGTCGACGACTCTGATTGGCTGCCACCTGAGTTGGGGAGATGGGACGAGAGCAGACCGTGTGCACTGATCAGCGTTTATCCCGATTTCTAAATCAGTGACAATTCTTTATTTGATGCTTCCTGTCCGAGGCCTCCCTGTTTTCTGATCCTCGCCCGTCTTCATTCGCCGTTAACGCTCACCCCTCTTCGCTCACCCGTTATCGTAACAAATCGAGCACAGCGCAGACACACGCGCGGCCAATAACAGAGCCGCCAGGCAGGAGCGGCGATACTCTGCGGAAGCAGAGCCGGATGATGGACGGCGTCGGCATTTGAAGGGCACACGGAAAACACTCACTTTAACGAGCCACTGTGCGAGAAAATGTTTGGCCGTTTGATTAGAGAGTCCAAGGTTCGGGCCCGGAACATAAATAAATGAAGGAAAAGAGTTAACCACAACTCCCGTGGTATATTTCCACGAGAAACATCCAGTTACTGAGCTGAAAATTCTCTTAGATGCACCGTTGACGAGCAGAAGCAGAAAGATAGTGTTGTTTTTTGTTTTTTGTTTTTTACAGAAAACTGGTAATGCAATCTGCACATTTTATGACTTAACTCTCTGTGTCTTCTCATTTCTCACGAATTCAGCAACTGTGGTTTTTCAAACCGGATCACTGCTTTGTTCCCTAATTATTCCCGCCCGGGAAACTCGACTCTTTTCCGACGTTTCGTGGCTGGCGGCAGCGACAGGGCTACGCCATGAAAATACACAACCCTTCTCACGCTGAGATCCAGATTAAACAGAAACACTTTGGGCAGTGAGTCATTTCTCAAAGTTTGGACATTCTAACAATATCATATCCTTTCCATTTTCTGATTTTTTTTTCCCACACAATTGTTCTTGAATTGAATAAAAAGAAACTGAATGGAATTGAGACACAAATGAGGAATTTTGCTCCAACAATCATGTTATTATTATCCTTTATTTTTATTATTAGTATTATTTTGCGTCTTCCTGCTGTTTTTGTGTTGCAGATGAAGAGCATTTGTGGTGCAGCAACTGTGAGGAAAAGCACATTTTTATCTGTGCTCTACATGGAGCCTGTGATGATTCAATGTCTAAATCAATAGATGCCTCATCTATTCACCTACACTCAGATTAACAGTAGCTTTACAAACACACAAACACAGACACACACACACACACACACACACACTCCTCCACATTAACACTTAACTCCAAAGTAATCGTATTAATTAATTATAGATAGATATGAAACCGTTGGACACGTCTCAAACATTTCACTGTGTCTTTGTGGGAAGCGGAAAAAAAAAGAAAAAAGAAAGAGACTCACTCGTGGAGACATTTATTATCAAAACAGAGCAGGTGTCAATGCTCCTTCACACACACACACATTGTCATTGTGGATTGGTGTAACGTAGTCTGGCCCCATAGCTACACTGACTCAGCAGAGATCCAGTGATTAGATGGAGCCGGGGACAGCGTGACATGACGGGGCTGACGGTGGATCCCTGGGCTTAGACACCCCCCCGAGAGGAGCGCAGATGCTGCACACATCTCCCCAAACTGTCGGGAAACTGTAGACAACAAGCAAATGATAAACATGGAGACCCCCCCCCCCCCCCCCGTGTCTCAGGTTGCATTGATGAGATACAAACCTTCTTTTTTGGCCTACTTTGGGTTATTAAGAGGAAAGATGCAAATTTAACACTGAACTCAAGATAATTGTAATGAATCAGCCTGAACATAAGTCTGTTACTTTTTCTCATTACTACGTTTGGCTTTTCATTTGGTCCCAACAGCAGATGTTCTCCTTGAACAGAACAACAATGGGTCGACCGCTGCGCGGTACGAGCCCGACTCATTAATAGGCCGTTGCACTGTGGGTTGTTGCGGCCCTAAAATAGCCCGGTTAGCGGTCTTTAGTCTTTTATTGGATGTCGGGTGAACGAGAGTTTCAGTCCCCTTGTGTGACGTGGGCTTTTTTCGTCATCACCCGGTGAGGTTCTTGCAGAGAAGGACCCAGCTGAGTCGTCTGTCTGGCAACCAGCTCTTACCTGGGGACACGGGTAAAGGTTACCGGCCACACCACAGCGGTGGGCCCCGGCCCTCGTCGCCTCCCACCACCAATGTCACCATTGTAGTATGACCTATCACGTCACCTCCTGGTCCGGCAAATCCAACGAGACCAAACGGCACCAATCAATCAAAGAGGAGAGAGCTCATTGACCCCCCCCCGCCCCGACGCTGCCCCGATACCTACTGTCCTACGGCCTGGTTTCACAGGTCCATCAAAACCTGAAACTAGGATAAAAAAGGGCTTCGATCAGAATCATGACCCCATCGTACCCCTCCCCCAGCACTGGTTGCATTGGTTCAGTTATTTGGCTTCAGCACCTCAGTCCTGTACTTATTCATACATTCTATAGCTTCTCAGCGTTTGCCCCTGTGAGACTAGACAACTTGAACACCGGATATTATACCGGGTATTTTACTCGGATGCTGGGGCTTATTTAAACTCAGCCACTGCTGACTGTGTTTACACTGAGTTTGACCTTTGACCTTGTCTTTTCGTGTAGCTACGTATTATTCTGGACTTACCGTCTGTTTTTCTGTTTTGGACTGGGAGGAAAAAAACATTTTGACAAATAAGAGGACTCCTGAATCTTGACAATAATTAGGAGAAGCTCAAAGGGAGTCACTAACAGGCAGAGAAAATCATTAAAACTGGCTCCACAAGCCTGACAGGCGAGTGTTGGACATTGACAAAGAGAGTGAGGAATTAACTAAGCTTGAAAAACAAACTCTGTTGTGTTTCACGTTTCACCTGCGCAGGAGGAAAAGTCCTCAAGGATGAGGACTATATAAAAACTTGGACCGACGGAGTAGAATCATCCACATCGAGACCGGATCGACACGATGATTCCCTCAGTCCTCGACGGTTAAAACTGAAACCTGGACGACGAAAGAGAACTGGCCCGAAAGTGAAGGAGGCACCGAGATCAAAAGGAAAAAGCAGATGTTTAAAAGAAGCGGGATGATGGAGGATATTAGCTGGAGCTAAGAGACGAGTGGAGACGGGGGATTAGCAGGAGAGGAGAGGCAACTTGGAGCTAAACTAAAGGTCAGCATGGATCAACACTGATCCTCAAACCACTGTGAACTGATGCCAGACCAACACAATGTGTCTGCGTGTGTGTGTGTGTGTGTGTGTGTGTGTGTGTGTGGTCAGCAGTCCCAGGGAATTTTTTTTCCCTTTGCTTTGGCCTTAAAAAGGGGAAGGTCCACACACACACATGAACACACGTACTTGCTCATGTAACTGCAGTGTGTGTCTTAGCTCATTAGTAGCAGTAAAACCACAAGCCCCCCCCCCCCCACCACCACCTTCTCTTCACAGTAATTGGTTGAACAACATTAATCACAACAGGAATATGAAGAAAGCACCTGCTCCATAACTTACTGTTACTGTTACAAGAATCGCCACCTGAATGTGGCGGGGGGGGGGTCCTGGTGATCCAGGGGGCTGTGCTTTGTAGGGGCCACTGCCGGGGGCTGGAAATAAAAGAGATAAACCAAATATATGGAGACGTCATGAGGCTGGAATTACCTTTCTTTTTTTTTTTTTGTCTAACCTCCATCATCGGTCTCATTTTTCATGATCCTGCACCAAAACACCATAAAACCCCAGAGTTACCGTAGCAGCCAGATGGTCTCGTTAAAAACTTCCTCTGGGAGTGTGTGCGTGTGCTTGTTCATATGAGTGTATGTGTGTGTGTGTGTGTGTGTGTGTGTGTGTAAGTGTGTGTGTGCTTGTGTGTGTGTGTGTAGTGGACAGCTGAGCGGTTTGGATGCCAGGTGACATTTAGCGGGCAACTTGGCAATGAGGGGTAGTCCCTCATCGGCGGCGTCCATAGGCTCCTCAGAGGTGACCGAGGGATAATTGGAAGAGAGAGAGAGAGAGAGACAGTGATGGAGAATGGGGTGAGATGGTAAAAGAGAGAGCCTGAAGTAGAGAGAGATAAAGGCTGGGCCATGGATATTGGGGGGGGGAGGGTAATCTCTGTGTTTGTTCCAATGGCTTTTCTTCTGCCATGTGAAAAGTCAGATACGCTGAGGTTGTTTCGAGGAAAAGGGAAAAAGGTCCGGAACCAGAACCGGTCCAGGAGTGAAGTCGGGTTGATGCTGTGGTTCAGGGCCACTGGTTACGTGTACCGGGGAATGAACATCCAGGCTGCGGTGCTTGGGTCTGACATTGAGCTATAGATCTATTTCTTTTCTTTCTTTCAATCGGACCCTCTTCCACTTCACATTGTAAAAGCGGTTTAGAAAAACAAAAAAGAACCTTCACCCTTAAATCCTCAAACCCTCCGGGGCTGTGTAGGAACATCGGCCTTCAAGAAGACCTCAGCTGAAAGATAAGTGAGGAAAAGTATTTTGGAAGCTGAAAATGCAGGAAGATCAATGTCTTCTAAAATCTAAAGGGAAGAAGAATGAGAAGCTCTGGACAGAACTTCTTTTTCTTTTTTTTTGAGGGGGCACCACACATTGTGGAAAGGTCCTGGTCCCGATCAAAATTTAACAAGAAACCCAACAATCAAGAATTCACGCCTCAAGGTTTTAAAGTAAACAAAAGCTCCTTCGTTATTACATAGAGACAACGGTTAATTTCTCCTTCTGTTTGATTTTTTGTTTAATCCATGATTTAAGAAACTCCTCCAGCGATGGACACCTGAGCCTTGATTGGCCTCCAGCTTTGCTTTGGATTTACAGTTTTTTCATTAACTTACATTATAAGAAATGAATCTGAGCCACACATTGGCAGTGACCGGTCTCACATTAATAATTTAACCAATTAATAATTAATCATTTCCCAGAAAATCGTCACCAATTACACAATTGATGAGGGTGCATGCAAAGTTTTGTGCGTATGAGTGTGTTTGTGTGTGTGTGTTCATGATCAGCAATACCAATGTTCGCATGTGTCAGTTTTAGTTTGTGCACATGTGATTGTATATGCGGGTACGAGTGTGTCCATCAACATTTATCCAAGTGACTGAGTGTGTGTGTGTGTGTGCACTTCAGCGCTGCAGTGTGTATCAGGGCCGACATTAACAGACAGGCCTCCTGCTCTGAGACGAATGAGAGGGCAGATTGCACTGAAGCTGATGAAGTGGCCTGATGCTCATTAGACGGCTGCTGATAGGTTGATGGATGCTTTGCAATCTTAAGGCGGCACCGCCGTGATGATGAATGAAGTTGGATTTTTAAGCCGGCGCCGCTCTCTCTCCTTTTTTTTTAAGCTCTTTCCCCTTTGCCAGTGCAAACGAAACCCCTCGGTGTTTATCGAATCATATGATTTAATAAGCAAAGTCTCATTAAAACCAACTAGTTCTGTGTGTGTGTGTGATTAATGACATCCTCAACAATAGCAGCAAACAAGACCAGTGGCTCAGGCCAACTCATTCGGGGTATTGACTGGTTGATGCTAATTAGGGAAACATTTCCTGCCGCTGGGAAGAGTTTAAGGAACCTCACGCCAATTAGTGGTAAATAATCTGTATACTGCCTGAATCCAGACCAGTTTACTCCATGTCAGTAAATTTGTGGTCATTTGTTGACACACAGCCTCATTTAGGAAATTCATCACGCGATCTCAGTGTACATTGAAATACTAATAAAAGGTGTGGGGACAAGGTTTTGGTGCTGTACTATAAGATCGGGGTCACGCGTTCTCTCAATAATGAAGCACCACATCTGATACCGGAGGCTACTATAATGATGCGCGTGGCCTTTGAAAAATGTGGGTAATCACATGACCAAAAACCGACCGACACACATACCGATGGGGCTTCCGGGGCTGGTGGGATCTGCAGCCACGGGGCCTTTGCAGTGAATAAAGCATCCGCAGCCATGGTAGCAGCGGCTCCATGTAGTACACAGGCGTGGTGGTGCTGCAGGCAAAATGCTAACATGCCGGCGTTCAGCTGGTGCTGAGCGTGCTAGTGTGCTAGCGCACCAGCGGTCGCTAACTAGCCCTGGACACAAAGTGCAGCTGAGGTCTTTTTTTTCAGGTGCTTAGTCGGAGACTGAACTCTCGGACACCTCCAAAGTCCGGTCTGTGGGTGGGATCACTAGAGCGAATCCGTTCGTGGCGGCCACGAACGTCTCCACCTCATGCAGTGCAACCCCTCCAATCGTGGTTGATGTAACTGTGGTTTCAGCCCCACCTGGGGCGGATGGACAGGCAACATCATGGAGCAGGAAGCCGTGAGTGAATCCTGCTGTTTCCCACTTTGTCCGACACCTGTAGAGTTGAAGAGGGGTTTCTTACCTTGAATTCACCTTTTCCCCTTTCGTTAGTAGCCGACCAGTTTGTGATACAGACTTGGGTTCAGTTCTAGTCAATTCAATTCAGTTTTATTGATTATAGCGCCATGTCATAATAGATGTTATCCAAGGGCACTTTTCATATAGAGCAGGTCTGGACCAGACTCTTTATAGTTGTTATTTACAGAGACCCAACATTTCCCCCATGGGCAAGAAACACTCCCTTTGAACAGGTAGAAACATTGAACAGATCCCAGCTCACAGTGGTAGTGGGGGGGGGGGGTCTGCCTCGACCAGCTGGGTTGAGAGTGAGAAAGAGAGAGAGAAAGAGAGAGAGAGCAGGGGGGGCGGGAGGGACCAGAGAGAGATTTGCACAATAATCGGACTAATAGCAAAACCCCCAGCAGTCTAAGCCTATATCAGCATAGCTAGGGGATGGTTCCAGCTGATCCTGTTTGTTTGTGTTTTACAGATGTAATTTTACAGGTACATCATTCAGATTAGAAGATTCATCCTCAGGGGACCATGAATATCTGCAGAAAATTCTGTTCCGTTGTGGCAATTCAGTCGGTAGTTGTAAAGATATTTCAGTCCGGCCCATAGTGCTGGGTGTTCCCATCCCCGACGCCAGGTAAAACTGAATCTGCAGCAGAGGGACTGAGGAGGGAGAGGAATATCTGTGAGAACTATCCAGGAGAATTAAACTCTGATGATAACCGACTGGGTGAAGTTCGTCATTATGTGATTAGCAATTCTATTGGTGGGGAAGAGAGGCGGAGGGGGAGAGGGAGGGTGGAGATCAGCGTGGGAGCTATTGATTTCCAACCAGCAAGAACAAACAGGATTTGAAACGATGCTCTGATTAGGCTAAGAGGGGTGATTAGTTCGTCAGTGATTGGAATGAAAAACAGACCCCCCCACCGTCGCTCCGTGCTATCGCTCTTTACCTCTGCCTTTGGTTTCCTGCCTCCTTTGGCAGATGAATCGATGATGTCTCAGACTCACATTGGCCAGAGACTTCCTGAGTTGATGACAGATCAGAGGAGAAGAAGCTGAATATGTGACGCCACCAACACGACCGATCACAGCTCCTGGGGTCTGCGCTGCCATTATTTGTAGCTCCTTTTTTTTGGGTGTTGATCAGGCACATCAGGCTACGGCAAAGGTTTGACTCGGAAGCATAACTCTGCCTTCAGACGGCTGCAGTGGGGCTGCACTCCCCCTGTTTGGGAATGAAACCAAAAATTAAGCTGGCACTGATTTCACCTGCAATCATTTCCCACGCGCCTGCACTGAGTGAGCTACTAGATTTCCTGTTTTGCACCTCTTCTACCAGCCGTATGTATCAGCTATAAATATATAAGACTCCTGCCATCTGATTGAATGTTTGAATATGTGATTTCATCGTGCGATTGCTTAAGAGCTGCTCTTCAATGATCCTTCTTTTTACAACGTTTTAATAGAAGCCACTTCAGCACTAAGCTTGAAGAGAGTGTATGTTTCCATAACTACTGTAGTAGCAGTTCTAGTAAATTACAGTCTTCTACAGAAACCAAGTGTGTGGCAAGAATTATTATTATTAAAAAAAAAAATAAAAAAGCACTTACTTGCAGCTTTTTCCAGTGTTTGTGAGGATTCAGAAATGAAAAGTCACTGGAGGCGGTGAAAAATGCACTTTCAAAGTAGAATAAAAAAGGACAGAAATTTGATTTGTAAGCTGCTGTGACATACAGTAAGCAGTAACAAAAGAAACACACTTTTTTAATTCTTATTTTTTTAAAAATGACGAAGCCGTGGAAAATTACCGTGGGTTTACCCAATAATAAACTTTAAACGGAATAAACTTTGTCTCAGCGGCTTTTCTACAAACAAACCCTTTTTGCGGAGAACTTGACAAGTAAAAAACAGTGATGTGAAGAAAGTGTGTCTCTGCTGTGTCTGGGGCGTAAGCCCTTAAAGGACCATTCCACTGATTTTAGACAGCCCCATGTTTTTTGTTTCAGGCAGCGGTTTGGTTTCCGTGCTGTACAGCGCAATGATCGGTTTGATGTTAGCTGAAGGCAGAAACATGGTGATTATGGTCGCAAGCTGACAACCTGCCTTGGTTAAAAATCACCCCCAGGCAGTTTTTAATGGGTAGGGCCACTGTTTTGTTGGTCACGTGTCTTTGCACAGGAGCAAGGAGACACTGATGTAGACAACGCAGGACTCAATTCAATGTTCATTCAAACCGCTTCTCCAAATGTTTTATGAGTAAAGGAAATGCAGGCAACACTTTGGTTAGGACACGAGGGTAGAGACACCGACTATGAGCATGACTTTTGTTTGTTTATGAGAAAAACTCCAAAGGGAAACTTTAACATATCTTTTCCTTGCAGCCGGCTGGAAATATTACACTTTTGGTGCCTAAGGTTGTGATCCAGCACCCCCCCCCCCCCCCCCGAGGCTTATCTTGCTCCAGAGTTTACTGTTGATCCAGCGGCAGAGCCTCGGGTCTTAAGCAACATAAACTGTGGGAGTTAGGGAAGAGTTTCATTTGCATTTACCATACGCGTTATAGAAACTAATGAGAAACTTGTTATCACTAAAGTCCTTTAAATTTAAAAATAAAGAATTCTACCTGGCAACAACTGTCCGGGTTTAAAATGTTTCACTGGTTTAACTGGTTGGAGTGAACACGTTGTGTGTGTTTTATTTTTGTCCAAGATACATCGTTATACATCACGTCATTATCAGGTAACTCATCCAATCTGATCGCAGGTCCTGGGGTTTGAGCCCCGACCTCCTCCAGGGTCGTGTGTTGAAGGAAGCTCTCACATCTGTGGTCTGGTTTATTTGGTCCAGAACCAGAAAAAGAAAAAAAAAGTATATATTTGCCTCTTAGTGCTGATAAATGGTGTCAGAATGAGGTCACAAACGAATGATGATAAAAATCAACACTGCGGTCAGGACGACAACTGGAGCTTGTGCAAAGAAATTATGAAGAACCGGTGAAATGATGAAAAAGGAAAGATATTATAGACACGGTGTCATGATACATCTGACTCACTTTTCATTAAGGGACAGCTGAGCTACATGGAGGAGGACACAAGGTCGTCACCCTTCTGCTTAAACTCCAGGGGAAAGAACCTTGAAAAAAAAATGACCCTTTCCTGGGTCGGGCCCACTTCCACACCGCGATCACACCCAGCGGGCGGCGGCGGCGGCGGCCGGGTCGTTGAAGCCCGTGGCGAAGTCCGTGGCTGTCACGCAAAAAAAACAAACACACAGACAGAACAGATGACGGCAGGAATGATCCAAACTGGCTCGGCCCTGAAGAACCGAGCCTCAAGGGTCCACGTGCAAGAGCCACGTCGTAGTCACGAAGGCCGAGCCGGCGCATGTGTGCAGGGGTGAATGACAGGAGTCCGCAGGATTTTCACCTGAATACATATGAAATATATACGTTCATCTGTAGCTAAAACCTGCGAAAACGCTGCTGTGGCTCTGTGAGATAAGTCTCACACACACATACACACACACACACGCGCGCGTGGAGTCACATTTCCATAGAGATATAACAACAGACACACTCCATCACCGTCCCAGCGTCTTCACCCACCGCTGCTGACGAGAGACACATCACACACACTTGTTTCCCCACTCATGTTCAGCTTTCTCTCTCTTCTACTTGAAACACACACTCACCCCCCCTTACACACACACACACACACACACACACACACACACACACACACACACACACACACACTTCACACACCCTCACACTCCGCGTCTTCTTCTCTGCCTCGGAACAACATAAACACACAGCCACTGCATCTGCTCTCCTTCCTCATTACCACAACGTTCGTCCTACTCGAGAACACTACACACACACACACACACACGCACACACACACACTGCTCAGACACACACACACCACTTCATGCCTCCTACCTGTCCTCTACTCACACTCTGCACCTTTTTGAAACTAATGAAAAAAAGATGTAATGCATGTGAGAGCAGCCTCCCTGTACTCCCCCCCGGACCCACCACTCCGACCCCTCTCCTCACCTCCTCCTCCCTCTTCTCTCCTCTCCTTCCCATGTTTGCCCCCCCGCCTCCCGTCCATCCTCCTACACCCCTCTTTCCTTTCACCTCTCCCTGCAACCTCCCCCCGTCTCTCCTCCCTTTTTTCCAGTCCTCATTCTCCTCGCACTCTTGATTACGTTTTTTTTCCCCACTCCTCTCATTTAAATTCATCTTTAATCTCCTTCACCTCTGTTTTAATTCTCCTCACATCAATCGGCCCTTGTCCTCTCTGTTCATTCCCTTTAAACAACTGAAGATATAATCGGTGAAATAATGTAAAATCCCATAAAAGTGATTTAGTAACAGGCCTTTAAAACAATAGTGTACTAAAAATCATGCCTTAAATATACGGCTGACATTAAAACATGGAATACAAGTTATAATTAGCGCTTAATGGAATATTTTCATTGTAGGAACATTAACCAGGATTTTTATTATATCAGCAGGTTTTACAAGAATTTAGACAGTTTTCAGGGACACTATTAAATCATTGAAAATCAAACTTCATCACAGCCATTCAGACCTTGAGCAGAATCCTTACCCTCAGTGAACATGTGAATTAAAAATGACCCGGCTTCCTGGTTTTTTTGTCTCTTGCTACCTATTGCACCGTGTGACAGTCAGCAGGTGTAACGCAACGTCGCGACGCAGCCAAGCCGCTCGGCCAGTTGGTTCAGGTGGTTCTAAACAAAATGTTAAGTTTGAGCACAGGCAGATATTAATTAAAGAGCACAGGTTCAACTTTTATCCTCATGAAAGTATTTAAAGGTTTTTGTAATCACTGTTTCATACCCTTATTTTCTTGGAGCCTTTCAAAGCAAATCTTCTACCTGTTTAATGTCCCTCCAAAAGTCGTTGACGGTATAAATTCTCATTTTCACTAGTGTGCCTTGTCGTTCACATCTCGGAGATGTAATCGCTGCCTGGGGTCAGTTTTATTCTGATAACTGCACAAACCACTTCTTCTATAGTAAAAAGTAGAATATTTTCTAGCAGACATTCCCACTGGGGTGAAAATATTCAACTGCATAGCACTTCTGTTTCGTTTTATAACAGCAAAAACTTTGCCTCCGTAGAATCAGTAAACTTGGGGTCAAGATGCAAGGTCACGTGTTATGTTGTGTGATGTCACATGATGCGGCGCAACGTCATGTTGTATCATGAGAACTGAAAGGACCTCGTGTATGGGGGGGTTACTACACATTAAAATCTAATAAAATCAATGCACACTTTGCAGATCAATGCTCTTGCATACAGGGAATCTGGTTGAAAATAGGACAGAATGCAAGTCATGATGAAACATTAATTCAGAAGTGAAGGAGGAGGTGAGGGAGGTGCTGGAGGAGAGAGGTGAGCGGTGAGCGGTATGTAAAGCTATTTTTAGGCCTGTCTGATGTCAGAGGGGCCTCCTGAGCCGCTTCGGAGGACCGACGCCATTAATGACCAGCGGCGCAGGGAATGCTTTTTAGGATGCATGGGATTTTTTTCAGCTCCGCTGCCATCTTGTTAAATCGAACAGCAAGAGGCGTCCCACAGGGCTGCCCTTCAGCAGACACACACACACACACACATAAACTCACATACAGTGACGAGGGGCCACAGCTTGCTCTCCATGCAGGGAGCCTCCCACAGATGGACGAACGACGCCGCTCTGTTCGGTGCAGACGCATCAAAGCTCCTCCAGCATCATTTTTTAATGTTTTTGCTGACATCTCCTATATGACGTCTGCGTCCAAAATAGTGTCATGTGACAGAAACATGTGAGACCTGGGGCTCGAACCTGAATGCAGCACAGGCAGCGCCAGTGTGACGACATGGATGTTTAGTTGTGTAACTCTCAAGCTGAGTGAGCCGGGTTGTTTTATTAGAATCATATGTTTCCTTTCCAGTCTTCATTCTTTATTTCTGCCTCTGTTTAAATTACTTTAATTTTTTTTTTTTATCCGTGTAATTTTGACTCTTTAGTTCTGTCCTCATGCATTGTGCATTTCTAAACCCGTTTGGCGGAGGTGATGTGCCTGTAAAGTGTTTTTTATAATCTAAGGGGATGGAAAAGTTCTTGAAGATTATTATTGGTGCCCAAACAATGTAAAAGTTATTGCAGAACAACCTCAGCTGTTTTTTATTTTTTTTTTTTACAAAAAAGAACGTCCTTGTAGATGAAATTGAAAGAGATCTGATTTAGTCAAAATAAGCATTAAAATGTTATATGTTCTTTTATGAATACTTGAGAAAAATGTTCCTTTCCCCTCAAAAAATCATGAATAAATCATTAAAGAAATAATACCACGCTAAGATAAAATAATGTTGAAAATTTGAAAGTAATTGATTTTAGTATATCTTTGAGTACACTGAACTGTAAAATGTGTGATGAGCTAACCGTTGTGAATTTGTGTGTGAAACATCTCATCCCTGTGGAAGTTTGTCAGCGAATCCCTTAGTGTGGAGGCACTTACGTTTAAGTCGCCACTGAGCAGGAAAAATAAAAACGCAGTGGACGTGGCTCGTCTGCTCCACAGTCAGGTCGAGACGCTGCCGCCGCACCAAGGAAAATGGAAAGAAAAAAAAGGTGAATCACATTTTAAATTTAATTTTGAAGAATTGTTCGTCATGTGGCAGCAACATAGGACAGGTTTTTTTGGGGTATGAATACCTATATGCCTTAAACTACACCTGTAAGAAGATTTACTCGCGGCACATTCATCCTAATCTACTTACTCATGGACGACTATACAATAGAGGGGGAGTTGGATGGAAATTAGGTTCTGAATCTAGGCCCTGTAGCATATACTCAGTCATAAAGTAAAAATGTCGGAGCCACAATGGCTTTAAGATGTTCCTGCAATTACAGGGTGATTGTATAAAAGGGGAAAATGTCAGGAATTGAAAAAAAAAAAAAACGCTGAGGAGAGACTCAGAGAAGCGGCTCTTCTGAGAAGAGAGCAGTTAAAGGAAGTAAAGGTTGGAGATGTAATATGGTTCAGCGGGATGAAGTTCGTTTTCAGCCTCCGATAGAGGAGGAGCTGCAGTCGTGAACGTACCCTGACAGAAGGGTCAGTGCAAGGACCCGTCTCTGGAAGGAGGTCAGGCAGCATCAAATTCAACCCGAGAGCGACTGGACCATGTTCTGGAGGTGTGAGCCTCAGACACCGGGTGCTCAGTGGTTGTTCCCCCTTTTTTCTTTTTACTTTCAATCTATTTTTTCTCCTCAGTCCTATATCTGAGGCAGAGGAGACTGACTCTGGAGGTTTGGAAATGGAATGAAAACACGCGATGGGGTGCTTTTGCTCCTAAACAGCTTCTTCAACGACATTTTTATTGGTCAAAGATCAAATAAATATATGTGTATTTAAAAACCCAGTGAACAGAGGCGGACAGGTCTCAGAGCAGGCAAGAGTTAGGAAGAAGGAAGTAAAACAGCTGAAAGGTCAGGAAGGTGTTGCTGCCTGGGGCGTGTGTGTCTCTATATATATACTGGGGCTGATAACTGATGAGGAGCAGGTGTGTGTGTCGACAGGTGACTGGTCAGGTGATTGGTGAGAGTGGGAGGCAGTTTCTGAGGGGATGGCAACACAGCAAAAAGAGGAGCTGGGGGTTTATACGATAATCGCAGTGTGACGATGACAACTGCCGCTGCTTCAAAACGATGTTACCGCGGTGACAGGGACACCGGAGATCACGGTTCCGTCGGCCATGATATTGTTGGACTTAACCAAAGTAAAGGTGCACATAGAGCAAACAAACCTCCAGGTTCACCAGACTAATTTGGAAGAGGAACATGCCCAGATTTTAACCCAGACGGTTGGTAACACTGGACATGGTTTACACGTTGACCTCCAGGTTCCACTTCGACTCAGCGCAGCGACCAGCTGTTGAGCGTTAGAGGCGACAGCCGATGCAATGGAAGTAAAAACCAAGTTGTTGTAAAGTGTGGCCTAACTCTACGTGTTTAGCTCTGTTGCCCTCTCGGGAACCAGGTCGGGGGCTAAAACCCACCAAAGCGGCTGGGGTCTGTGGTTGACTTCAAGCTTTAACCAGCCCCAGGTCTATACATGGGTCTGATATATCTTCTCTGATACTATTCTATTGCTGCTTTTGATGGGTTTTCTGTGACATTATTCTATTTCCCTGGAAATCTTATTTATATCATGTTTCTTGTCCTGATTCATCTATTGTCTGTTCTTTTTGAAATGTAGTTGTATATAAGGTTATTTTTAACATTTGGACTTGAATAGTAAAACTTTACACTTGGCTTTACAGGCAGATGACTAATGATTACATTTAACACCACATTTGCCCTCAATAAATATTAACTGAACCCCCAAACTACCCATGGCTGCCCAACCTTTCATGGCGTCTTCTGAAGTGCGTCGCTTTTGGGACTGCGAATTAACACTGAACAAGAACATGGTGGCGGGGCTGAGCTCATTACGCAGTCTTTAACGGCTCATCTGGTCTCAGCGCTCCTTAGATCCTAGTACGGCCACTGTTCCCCGACCAAGACCACATCTGAGGATCCCCTGTGAAGTCTCGCTACCGATGGAGGCCAGGCGCTCCGCAAAGAAGCCGGCCTTGTGCTCCATCTCACCGTTTCATCCTTACATCTGTCACTTGACTCATGACTTTAGCAAAGAAGTGAGCCTTTAAAGTGAGTGCAGGATGTGGGGATGCGGGGAACTGGGAACTGAAAGGAAAAAGGGAAGAAAGAGTAATGACCTGCAGGTCTGGAACCATACCTGCAGCAGGACTTCACCTCTGTAATCAATTCCTGCCTGTGGACTGTTTGAGGGAGACATTTATTCTACAAGCACATTACAATCTATAGTGCTTACATGGCGAGATAAGGAAAAATCCAGCGGGAGGACAGATATTTAGGGAAATGGAGCCAGGTGCCTCTTAAAGGTGATCCATCGATGACCACGCAACCCGAGGCTACATTACATCCTCCACAAAGAAACGTGTAGGATGGTTCGGGAAGGAAAATCAATGCTTCCAACATACTGCACCACTGACGGCAAGATCTATACGGAGAAAATATTGCTGCCAATATGATGGCGGGGCGGCATAACACTGTAAAACAGCCCAAGGAGGAAAAAAAATGGACCAATAAAGGGGAGCTGGACAATGTCGTGGCCGTGAAACGTTCATTAAAGCCCAGTCCTTTCACGGCGAGACCGTGAGGACGCTGGGCTGCCGCTGCCGTGGCCTCTCATCCAGCCAGGGAAGGACACAGCAAGGCTGTTGAGGATTGATCAATTAAATGATCGGGGTAGCAATGACGGAGTAGATTCAGACGGTCAGAAGAATCTAGATACTCAGGGTCACACGGCTGAGATTGAGTGATGAATGGTTGAAAGGGATGGCGGAGGAAAGAGGAGAATAAACCAGGCTTGGAGAGAGAGCCATATGGAAGGAAGGAGGCTGATGCAAAGATGGCATAGCTTTAATCAGAAGCACTGGGGCCTCGGTGGGAGAACAGATGGACTGATGTGGAGGAACGGATGGAGGGGTGAAGTGATGCAGGGGTGGTCAGAGATGACCTGGTCTCTGTATGATAAGTGGAACCACACTGGGCTGCGACCACGGAGCGGTGAAAACAGACTTGATCATGGCCTTGAAAAATATGGTGGTCAAAAAAACCAAAAACATAAAATAAAATCTGAAACAGAGAAACTGATGACAGACATGGATGATGTTTCCCACAAGGAAACAGAAACGCAAAAATGAAAACTGATGAAATGATGGAGGGGTGGGCTACGGATGATGTCATCACCTCACGCAAGCATTTTTAATCAGTTAACAATCATTTAATAAACAGTTTTAACACACTATAATGTCATTTGATCACTATATAATGTTATTTAACTGATCCCTGAGGGATTCCACATGTCATAGCCACTCTCTGATTCATGACTGCCTAAGGGGGAAGAGTAACTCTGGCTTTTTAAATAAGAACTGAACCATTGAAAGACTACTCTGGAAGCGCTTACCCAATTTTCCGCCCCCCCCCAACAGTATTTATATGATTTACAGTGTCGACTGCCACAGAGCTCCAGTGAAATCAGATTTGATTTGAACTGGAAATGGTATTCAGGTGTTTATCATTTAACATTTGTAATGGGGCTGTTTTAGCACTGTGGTGTGTTTGGAAACCTGATTCACAACTGAGCTGTTGAGCTGAAATAATCTTCTCAATGAGCTGAAATCTGAAACAGGCCTAATGTTGTTTAACACAGGAGTTCTGTTTTCTGGGAGTGTCATGATGGCAGCTATTTTTAATTACTGTACCTTGTTACTTCTAAGGGTTTTGCTTTTGGTCAATACTATTAAATTGTGACAGTCAAATTATTAAATTATTTGTAGGTCATCATAGAGACGGTATAGTTTTTTTTTTACTGTGTGGCATCGATGGTGAGTCTAATAGTTTTAATTTTTTCACAAAAAAAATAAAGCAAATTCATCTATTACATATCTCTATGGAAATGAGTTAATAAGCTTGTCAGCCAAGGCAAATAGAATGTGGCTGTTATTGATGTCCCTGCTAATAATCTTATAAAGATATGTCTGTCTAGTCCTGCATATCTCTTAGTTCAGACCGCAAAGGCTTTGTCCATATAAGACATAATAAATACGCAGGTCAGTTTTTCTCCACTCTCTATCAGCTTTCCTACAGAAGAAATCTGTACACCTGATGAGAAAAAAAAGAAAACCCAGTAAGGATCAAAAAGGCTCAAGTCCTTCACCATAACAGAGGAAAGGCCGAGATCTTTTCAAAAAATCCAATCCCAAGTACGATGTTGGCGGTTGAGATTTAAGTCCCCTGTTATGTTAAAAAATAAGTTGCAATCAATGGTGATATCTCATAGCTCAGACCCCCCCTTCTACTGTACATGGACATGAGGACCAGGTGGTCCACGGGGTCGAGAAGCAGGGGCTGGTTGCCACGAAGAAGAGGAAAATGAAAGCAAGTGATATAAAGATAGACAAAAAACCAAAATGATAAGTGGATAATGAGGGATATGTGGCTGCCCGAAGACATGACCCAAACCACACAGCTCCGCTGTGTAATTTTTTTTCTTTCTTGGCTAAAATCAGTATTTTTTACGTAACTTACTAATAAAATCTTCTATCTTTTTTTACTCTCTCTTTGATTCAAGCAATTATCTGCATCACTGCATGTTACGTGTGGAAAGAAAATACACTATGCCCACTGGGAGGGGGGAAGAGAGTGTGGCCAATGTGTTGCATCGGCCCGGCGAGCTAGTGTTCAGTAATGGATGAAATAAAGCAAAAAATTGCAAAAGGGGAGCTTCTGAAAATCCCCAGCGATTCTCAGAAAGCCACTGCAACATTGCTCCACGGCTCCCGATCCTGGAGGAAGGCGACGGCGCCTCGAACAATGTCAGGACCGGTGTCAGTTCAGACTTTGTTTCAGTTTGACTGCCACATTCATCTGGCCACTATTGAATAGGTGAAGTTGATGAACTAACAGGTAATAGGTACAGGTAACAACAGATAAGGTGGATAACTTGTTTGGAGGTGCTATACTGTTGGATGCCCAACACTGGCTGCAGTGGGGGGACTGCCAGTAAACCTCTGGGCTGCTAACTGTTAGAAGATCGATGTGCTCGGTGCTGGGGGGCCACTGGTCCATATGCTGTACTAGGCTGCTGCTGTTGTTAGATCGGTTGTTTTTCTTATTCCTGGGACAATCTTTCCAAAGCAAGAATATAATTTTGTCTTTGAAGAAGAGATAATTTTAAAAAGTGTTATGAGAAGGATTATATACAGAAGGGTCCAAAAGTCTATGATCATAAGTCAAAATACTTCTATTTCGCATTTGTTTCGAATGTAAAGCTGTTTTCTTCATTACAAATGACAATGTCGTCTTAACATTTTTAGCGAAAAGCTGAATCGTTGAAAAACTAACATAGATTCCAGAATAAATCTACCTTTTACTCTAATGCCAGCAGGCGCTCCTGCTGGTGCCATCTCCGCAAGGTTGTGCAGAACGTGACGACCCGCGTTGTCCCGGTACAACGATCCAGAGAGCTTCATGGGACGTCACAGTAGGCTCGGCGCTCTCAGTCCTCACGTGCCCCCATAAACCTTTGAGATCAGTTGACTGCGGAGGAACGTACATTACAGTCGGGACTCCTCAGCGTTCTTGGCTCCTCAAGTAGTACTTGCAAAGCCTTTGAGGTGTGTTTGGGGTCATTGTCCTGCCACAAGTATGAATCCTTCTCCACAGAGATGAAGAGCAGAGTGGTTTAGAAGCTGCTACTCATCCTCCAAGGCCGCTGAGGTCTTCTTTTCACAGCCTTCTCTTGAAAGTAATATGGCTGATTAGAGTCTTGCTTTTTATACTTAAAAAAACAAAAACGTCTCAATCTGTGATGAAGTTGCTTTTCTATCTCTTTAGGGAACAAAGCTTGATGAACTGATCTTCCCATGGTGCTTCTGCCTGATCATGTTTTGGATACAACTGGTCCAGTTTCTGCAAAGATTTTTAGAGTTTAAAGAACAGAGACCTTTAGTTTAGCTATGATTTGACACTGAAAAAGCCTCACTCTGCATAGAATAACAATCTGACTCCTGCGGCGTTCGCTTAGTCCTGATGCCATATTTTTCCCACATCAAACCGCCACTTAGTAAACAATGATCCGCTGGGAAACTGTATCCTGAAACAGGTGAACACTGGCGGCAGGTCAAGTTACCTGAATGAGCCTCTGATGAGCAGATCAAATCCACCTGAGTGTCGTCTGAACGCAAGCATCAGCGGAACGGATACAGCTGCAGGAAATCTGGTTCCTGACCCAGAAAAGGGGCAGAATCTTCAATATTTCTTTCATTTTACATGACATAACTTTGTGTGCTTGAAAATGTCTCTTAATTCTCAACTTGCTGATTATTTCCACATGAAAACATGGAAAGATCAATGATTTTCACTGTGGAATTCAGACTTTTGGACCCATATATACATATTTATGTATGCATGTACAGTTCACTGGTCTCAAATTTGGCAGCACCTGGCAGGTTCGTGGTTTTAGGCCCTTATGGGGGAAAAAAGGGATAAAAAAGGGGGGGCAAGGCAATCAAAAATCCAAATAAAAAAAAAACACTTTAAACCAATAGATGCCGATAGTTTACAGAAACATTGGTAAATTGTTTAACTAGACTGAAAAGTGGGCTAAAAGTAGGTTAAAATGAATAAAAAGTGACGGTCAACTTAGTTATCGTATGATTGGAGTGACGATTAGTCACCACTGATCGGGAGGAGACAGGAAGGTGGCGACTGGCGGCTGGAAAAAGAGAAAGTGGTCCGAAAATGAAGGAATGGACGGAGCCAAATTAGGACCAGCACAGGCACATACACACTGATGCATAGCTATACAGCGGGGGGGGTGATGGATGGTGATGTCACCGCCGTTATGAATGAAGCATTTATTCCTGCATGAATAATGTATATACTTAACCGTCAACTTGTTTCCTCTCTGCCTTCGCTCTTCCCTCTGCTCGCCGTCCACGCCGCCGTCCATCCATCCGTATCGCTCTGCCCGCCTTCTCATCTCCGAGCACAAATAAGAACAAATTGAAGCTGTAGGGAGTGTGTACACGGGCGTGTGTGTTTGTGTGTGTGTGTATGTGTGCGTGAGCTTAAAGAAGGATGGTAACAAATTGCCTCAGCCCACCAGCACAAAGTTCCACACAGTCATCAGCGTGGACTGGTGGACCGTTCATACCTCGCAGAAATACAGCACGTTACCGTGGCACCTGCCTGTCTTTCAACGCGCAGTGGCTCCGCCTTCAGAGGCGGCGAACCAAACTTATTTTCCATTATTTTGTCTCGGGGCTCCAGCGCACAAGATGCACAGCTGAACATTTTCCACGAACGATAAGATCCTTATTCAAGGAACGGTTTAGGATTCGTTGTCCTCTTTAATGATCATGATCCCAGTTGTAGGAAGATGGAGCAGAAATCATAGACGGATCAGCGGACGGGCCCAGGTTCCCAGCCGTCCGACACTCAGTGGACTCTGGGGGAATTTAGTCCATGAATCTGTTTCTGCCACGAACAGGTAACGTCAGGGAACATTAGTGACGGACACATAAGTTTACAAGGTGTTTCTCATTATCAGTAACAGGTCAAGTGGTTAAATCATCCTCTAAACAGCTGTTCAATCAGGATCCCACAGATTCAGATTGTCGAACGAGATGTATCATTAAAACTTTGTCCATTCGTTTGTCTTTCACGTCATCGTTCAGTTTTTACCCGATGGCAAAAAATATCATACGCTTCACCGTTGTCCTCAATTTCAGGGGTTAATTTTGTTGACATAAAAAAACCTTCAAACTAAATTTCAAAGTTAGCAATGAACCACAAAGCCAAATATTCATCAACAGACATGCCACAAAGATGTCAGTGTGACCTGGAAGTTAAACCAGGGAGATTGTTGTTCAGGGGCCGACGTGGACTCCGGATCGCTGAGGCTCACTGGGAGCGAACCTCAGACGCTTTCTTTACCTCTTCTGGGTTTTCGTGCTTTCGTGCTTCACCAAATGTACAGGGGCCATGTCCAGAAAAAAAAGGAAATGTGTAAATCTTCTTCTAAATGATCAGTAAATTAAGTGGCTGTTCTGCGTTGGAAGAACATTCACATGGGAAAAAATAGCAGATTAAAAATGGCTAAGAAAGCCGGCGTGCAGTTTGGAGCGCTGCTAAATTTTTGATAGACACATTCCCACAATGCAATGACACAAGAGACAAAGAAAACAAAAGGAGCTACTCACGCTTGAGGAGACTGAAACAACTTGTCAGAGCCGCGACGGCTCCTGAATCAGCTTAGAACACAAACACAGTAACAAAAAGGAAGAATCCAGGCCGTTCGTAAATTCTTCAAGACTTGAAACTGGCAGTCGTGTCATCTGAGCTTTGAAGTGGAGGCTGTTGTAAACTCACAGTAGAAACCGTAGTAGCATTTTAATTCCCGCTCAGGCCTTTCGCCGCATCAAGGCCGTGGGCTCGGACCAGCGGGCCCCAACACAGAGACAGCGAGGGTCCCTCCGGACCGGGTCGCCTCGCTGGAGCCCCCCGGTCAGACCGGACGCCGGGACACCAGGGGCCGTCCTCCCCTCCTGCCTGAGGCCGCGGGACAGGGTGGGCTTCGACCTGATGAGCTCCTAGCAGGGATCGACCCCCCCCAACTCACTTCCTTCCTCTTTCTTTGAAGACGACCCAAAGAGATAACAAACAGGGTCGTAAAACAATCATATTACTGGAGCAGAACCGAGGCTTCAATGGTCTGATGTTAAAGTAACTTCCTTTAATTACCCTCTAAATAATACAGCCATTTTTTTCCCGACTTCTTCACAGTCCAGTTCTTAGAATCCCGTTAATCCCAGTACCTGAACCAACCCGCGTCCCTCGGTTATCTCTAAACCAGATCTGGACCTGGCTTGTCTGGTCAGTATAAGTCCGGCAACCCAAACTGAAACATTAAAGCCGACTGGAAGGTGCGACAATGCTGCGTAAAATCAAAGGGGAACTGCAGAGCTGATGGTCACTGGCAGTGGGTTCGTTCCTATAGGTGACTCCTGGTATGTTACACGTATGGATCCATTGAAAAATATAAAAAAATATATTTTTGGTGCAGCTTTAACCAAAGAAGTTTCTGTCACCTGACGTTATCGCGTTATCATCGCGTTATCCTGCAGGGCACCGACATGTTTACGCGTCGGTTGGACCGACGTGCCAATCGCACTGAACTCGGCGCGGACTTCTGTATTTTTAAATTCTGGTCCAGCTGGGTCTCCTCTCCTCAAATGAGCTCGCACGACAGAGGAGGATGACAATAAAGGGGCCTGGATGGGTCCTCGCGCTGAGAAAGAGTCTAATAACCGGCTCCGCTGGTTATATTACTAGCAGCGGTGTGCAAATACCAAATACCCCCCCACCAATAAATACTGAGTCAGTGACAAGAGTGTGTGTGTGTGTGTGTGTGTGCGCTCTCGGGGGAAGTTCTCTGTATATCTAGGCAGTGACTGACTCACTCAGACACAACCGGGGGGGGGGGGGTCTTTCGCGGTAGTCGAGTCAAAAGAAAGAAAAGTACAAGTATGAACACCGTGAAAAAGTTAAAAATATGCCAACTCATGCAAATACACCCCGAATGGGGATTTGAGAGGGGGACGGACAGGAAACTGGGCGAGAGGCGAGACAGGAACAAGAGGAAGAAGAAGAAGAGGAGGAGGAGGCAGAGAGCTGTGAAGAGGGGGGGTGGAGGGAAAACAGGGAACAGAGAGGGAATCAAGTGTGCAGATGGTGGAACAGTTGTTGTCAAACCCTGCGAAAACAGTTTGATGTGCTTAACAAGACAAGTCTCTCCTCTTCCTCCCCTCAGTCTCTGCCTCCCCGTCACACTCGTCTCCTCTGCTTCCTCTTTAACCCCGTCTCCTTATCGCTCCCTCACAGTCCCTTTCCCTCTCTACCCCCCATATGCCATCCCCCCTCTCTCTCCTCTCCCCATCTCTCCCCCAGTTCTTTAAAACTTTGTGTTTCGGGGGACATTTCAAACGAAGACCCCTCTTCGACCTCTCGCCGCTCTAGGAGGACGCCGTGGCTGTGGACATTCAGGTCCCTTCGCTTCCCCCATCGAATCGACCCGATAGTTGGTCGGTTTACACCTACAGGGTTGGCTGGTTTACATCTTGTCTCTAAAGAAGCTACATCAGGTAACATTAGCATTTCACAGCATGTTAGAGGGATTCAGTTGGGATTATTTTATCTTTCATCATCCACCGTGTTCCCCCTGTTTTGTCGGTGTCAATATCAATAAAGACACATTGAATAAATCTTAGGGCCAAGATATTTGTGCAGCTTTTATTCCCCTTTAGTAACGATAAATATTTTGAGCCTTTAGGCCAGTTTTGGTCTGTGAGGGTGAACTCGTTTTGCTCCTTTTAGTCTAGTGGGTCTAATGCTGCATTTCATTGTGCTGGATAATGTTTCAGGACTCAGATAAAAGTGTCTGTGCCTGTTTGATATGACGATCAGTCAGTAAATGCTCTACAACAGACACACAGCAACTGCTGCCTTGATAGACTTCTCACGAGTGGATTTGTGTATTCACATAAATAAAACATACATGAAAATAATATAGAATAATAAAATATCTAAAAATAAAACATTGAAATGAGAATACA
This sequence comes from Istiophorus platypterus, assembly GCA_016859345.1. Classification (NCBI taxonomy): domain Eukaryota; kingdom Metazoa; phylum Chordata; class Actinopteri; order Istiophoriformes; family Istiophoridae; genus Istiophorus; species Istiophorus platypterus. The sequence continues at coordinate 1,949,912 of CM029116.1, forward strand.
TGCAGTTTACACATCCTTAGAATAACAGCGACACACTGAGAGGAAAAAAACCCACTTTATTAAACCAGATTTAAAAAAAAGTGTGTTCCTTTCCAGGGAAAAGTCAGAAAAAAGTAATTTTAGCAATGGTACAACAAAAACAATCACTAGGTTTTCTGTTAAAATACGCCAAACGCAAAGAAACGCGGCTGCAGGCACTGAGCCGTCACCAAAATCACAGCCAAAACCTGCCCCCCCAAAAAGAAAAAGCAATTGAGCAGATCCTCCACCATCGAATCGTGGGTGAGTCTCCTAAGCTGGGGCTCCACGGCAGGAACGTTTCCCTCTGACGGGCGATGGTGTGTTCGTTTCACATCTCATCTTAACCGTTAATCTTGTCCCTCGTCCTCTTTGTTCAGGTCTAACAGTGTCCGAACCTGAACGCCTGCTTAATACAGATAATATTAGACATGTCTCCAGCTGAGAAAGCTGCAGCTGGCGAAGGCTCGACCCTCAGGTGGGGGACGGAGTGGAATGAAAGGCTCCTGAATCCGGGGGCCACAGTCGGAGACATTCACCTGCTGATGCGGCGCGTCCTTCATGGGGGAAGAGATGCGTCCTGACGGGGGCAGGACAGGGCGTTCGTACAGAGGGGAATGGACGGCTTTGATTTAGCTGAACGCAACCCGAGACCGCCATCAGATAATCTGTCAAATTAGGTGAGAAATTTACACGCAAATAAACAAACATGCGAATAAAAAAAAGAATAAAACAATTGGGGTTTGGCTTCGTCGCCTGTGGGGAACAGTGAGGACGTAGGCTGATGCTAATGTGCCCTTCGCACAAAAATAGGCACAAACTGAGGAGAGACAAATTTACCAAAAGACAACGAATAGGGACTCTCTTTGCGTCCCTCCGCACTTTGGACATGACATCTTTTAAAATCAGATTTTCATCATACCAGGCCATTCGGTGGGGACTGAAACCGACACGGTCGACTGCAGTGGGAACAGTGTGAAGACGACGTTCAGTAACAACGCTTTAACCTCCAGACATGGGTGGACGCCACGTCTGTGCAGGTGAGATCTTAAAGTTCGTTTCTGCTCTGAGCATCTTTAAATGTCGTGTTTCTTAGGTTGAGCTACGTAAAACCCAACAGGCGCCCTGACTATTTCTCCATGTGAAGCCACGTATCAGATCTCCCGTTACCGCCGCAGGCCAGATGTTGTCTGGGAGCGGCCGGGGATCGACGCCGCCCTGCTCAAAGTGTCGGCCGGTGGACGGAAGGAGGCCAGTTCTACGGTTTCTAAGGTTCTGCCTGAAAACGCATTGATGACTGACGGGAAAAAGGAACAGCAAGGAGGAAGGAGGGTCCGAATAATCCAGAGACCTCCTCTGCATCTGTCTGGGTCTGGACACGCTGCACTGCAGATGCAGGGGAGGGAAGTTGATCCCTTCAGTTTCTCTGCTCAGATTCTCAGCTTCTCTGAAGTTTAAAAGTAACTCTCCGCAAGCAACTGTGATATATATATATATATATATATATATATATATATATATATATATATATATATATATATATATATATATATATATATCAAAGTTTTTTTGCATCATGTTGAAACATAAAGAAAGAATATATGTGGAGTTTTACTGGATCTGACTTTAAATTATTAAATCATCCAACAATGAAAAAAAGAGGAATAAATATTTTACCCGTGACTGGAAAGTGCTTTTTGCTAATGGGGTCTGAATGCAGCAATCTTCACCTCTGAATATAAAAATCAGGAAACTGGCATTAAACAAGAATCATCAGCGATGAATGGAAACAACTCTTTGCTAATGGTGTTTTGAATTGGGAGAAAAAAATCACGAGTGGCCGGGTTCTTCCCGGTTCTGAGTCACAAAATGATGGATTTATTAATGAGAGCGCAAGATTGGGACGATGGAAGAGGTGAGATGTGCTTTTTGTGAGATGGTATTTTAGGACCAGATGTAAAAACCCCAGCAGCAGACAGAGAGTGGCCTTGGGTTGGGAACAGAATGTTTCCATCTTCGAGGCCTGAACGTGATGAGAGATGCATGTGTGAGCGTGAGTCAGAGCCGCCGAGGACAACGGCCTCTGATGTGTCTGATGTGACCGTTGTATTTATAACACAACTCCACCGTGTTAATTTCAACCTCGAAGCCAATTTGACGACGCACTCACTGAGGCCGCTTTGTTACTATTGGACTTGATTTAGAAACTCAGCGTTTAACCATGTCAGACCGGACTCAGTCTGACAGTGTTCACTCTTGTTCTCTGGAGCCTCAGCGGCAAGAGAAACCCTCCTTTTTTTCTTTTTTAATTAATCTGCCTGCGAGTAAGAACATTTTTCAGAAATGAATCACAAACACTTCATTGACACCGGGACGTGTCGCTCCCGCAGTTTGTGTCTCGTCGTCCTTCGCGTTCACAGTTTAGGTGACGGCGTGAGAGTAGAGCTGGTGGAAGAGGAAGTTATAGACATGTGTTGAAAAGTTCACGGAAAAATCCCAATGATGGTAGATAAACTGTGGCGGTGAATAACCTCAGCACACTGATGCTGGAGCCCCTGAAACGCTTCAGACAATTTCGAGGGGAAATCAAGTGGTTTTAGTTAAATGTCAGATTCAACATCCTCCATCTTGTGCTTCCAGTCGATGTGGACTTTTTCAATATTTAACCAATAATCAATGAGGAACATGATCTTTGCTCTGAACTGCCTGAATATGAGCAGATGTCACAAACACAAACACAAACACACACACACACACACACACACACACACACACACACACACACACACACACACACACACACACACACACAAACACACAAAAGCTTGGATTTCTACAGTGTCAGTATCTCCACCTTTATCGTTCAGTGAATATCTGCAGCACTTGATTCTAAAGACAAGGACAAAGACTCTGAGCATAATCTGATCTCAGTGCTGAACAGATGATTACACCGAACTACCCCAGCCCCCTCCTCTTGCTTCATGTTTAGTATTTCATATTTCAGCAGGGTAACTCATCCCTGTGAATAACCGCCTCCACGGAGCCGCTCCGGCTGCCGCTCGCCGCCTTTAAAGACTCATTTACGTGGAACATGTGGCGCCAGTGAATCACTTCCTGTCTGAGTCATCTGGGCCCTTATCTGCAGTTTTCAGCCGTTAATCGCGTTCAGGCTAATTAGGATCTGATTGGACGAGCAGACACGACTCTAATTGCCCGTTATTCCTGCGTTTTGTGGAGCTGTCGTCTCAGGTGAGCGGTGCTTTTCTTTCCGTGTAGTGTTCTTTTTTTTTTCCTTTTCTTTCATTACATTCGGTGATATTAGAAAACGAGTGGTGACAGGCGACTGTGCCGTTAAGCCGCTGCAGGGTTTTATTTTTAGCCTCCTTTGCGGCAGGAAGCGCTGCAGTTAAAGCTGCAGGTCGGCCGCATCGTCGCCATTTTCCAGCGAGGAGCCGTTATGGCCGAAGCTATTTTGCTATCGCTGGTCAAACTGTTTTCGTTGATTTCGCCTCCCTGCTCCTTCCTTAATGCCTCGGACACTATTGGTTCTCTGGCCTTTCTATCAGCACTTTGCCCCGAGAGGATCAAACCTCATCGCGGTGGCCGTGTTCGGTGACGAGTGTTGCCGCCCGTTAATGGCTTCACGTCCAGTTTGTACCTTCGTCCGTTTCATCCAATTGGAGATGCTCCTGCGCCCCCGAAGTGAGACGCCACCGCATCGTTGATTATTAGGTGTGTGACAGTATGAGAGCGACTCGGTGCCGCTGACAGTAACGTCAACAAAAACCTGCTGTTAAAGACATCTGGAAATCTGGAAAGTCTGTACCCACTGATTCCAGTAGGAAAAAAAGAAAACTCATAGCTGTAATTAAAATGTAATAATAAAATTAGAATATTTACTTTGTTATTGATTAAAACTTAATACCATAAAGACACAAAACACAAATACTCTGTAAAGATATTTTGAAAAAACCTGTGCATTGTGGTTTTTTGGAAAAAAAATATTACTATTAAAATTCATTGCCAATTCAGTAGGCAAACCGTACATGTACTTTCTAGTCCATTTAGAATTAGACGTTGATTGGACTTTACTGCCCAGAATTCAGTCTGTAAGGTAGCGGATACTCCATCTGTGGCAGCGCATGGTCTGAAGGCAAAGGCTGCCTTTGAGGCTGAATTCAGGGTATGAAAACAAACAGGCAAATGCACTTTGGCAGAGACGCTTGATACAGTGACTACACGAGTAGTAGGTTAATTTAGTCTATAGCACATGTCCAACAGCATGATACTCACAACAGAACAGACACAATAACGCAACAGACGCTAAAAGACGAATCTAAACTTGAAGTATCGTATAATTTTCCAGTGTGCACATTGTCATACATCAGGCCGCTTGGTGCGACAGTGTGGGGGAGAACAGAGCCCAATCACTGTAATTTTTATCGGTGCCTGACACACACAAGACAGTAATATCACGCTGTCGGCCGACTCTTCCGTACCGGCCCCCGCTGTGTGGTTCCTGTCACCAGCAGCCGGACCGGACCAGAGCGGACTGGACCGGGCACCTGTCGCAGGTACAGCAGGTGTGTGTGTCTGTGTGTATCTGGGAAGTCATGGTTGTCAATCAATCAATCATGCCCCCCCCACTCTGCTACCAGTCCCGTCTCTCAACACCTGGGGGGGTTCAGCGTGACAGTGTTTCGCTCCAGTTTGCAGTGATTTTCAGGCTAAATGATGCATTTCACACTGTTCTGCAACAGCCTTTGAAGTACGTTTGCTCTGTGTGTGTGAGTGAGTGTGTGTGTGTGTGTGTGTTGGGGTGAAACCACTTTGCTCTAGTTGAAAAAAAAAGACTCTAGCGCCGACATCCAGCCACAGCGATGTCAACACAGCATCTTAAAAATCGTGTTTTTCAGTCTCAAAATGTGCTGCATTAAAAACTCGGCCCGTCGAGGTCACGTCGGGGCCATCGGTGGCGACGCCGGCGGTGTCCTACTCTCGTTCCTGGAACCGTCGCTCTGCGGATCGACGCCGAGGGACCGAAGGGAGAAAAGAGCCCTCGGGTCCGGCAGCACCGGATGCGACGGGGTGAAGACCGCGGCGATCACAACCTGGCAAATGATTTCTGATTGGACGTGACGCGTTCGGCCTCAGTTAGAGGAGACAGGGCTGTTTGCCGACTCTGTGTCGGCTGCTGTCTCCCACTGTTATTGATCAATAATAATAATGTGTGTGCTTTGTTGTGCTGTGAGTCCATAGTGCTGATATATTTTACTTGACACTTTTTCTAATTAATTCTCCAGTAGAAAGCAGGTGGCTCTGTTTTGTTTTCCCTACTAAGCTTCATCCTTTTACCTGCTGGAGACCAATTTGAATTTGCTGAAAAGTTTTATTTATGTTTTTCTTGAATGATCATCCATGTTGCTCTTGTAAAATTTCTGTATCCGGAACCTTGGAGGACTTTGCAGTTACGCTGCCAGACCACTAGTTGGTGGCAGCGTTTATATGCCCCAGTGTTGAGTTTATTCGCAGCCGTATTCCACCAGTTTGTTGGTGTCACTTTAAAACAATGGCGACTAAAACAGAGCAGATCTCGTCTGCGTCGCCGTGACACAGTTATGTTTTTGGCAGATGAACATCAGGCTTCAAGAAAGAAGCATAAATTGTTCCTTTAAGAGTACGAGTGAGTCATCTGACAGCTACAAGCTGGATGTAACGAGGTCGTCGGGAAGTTGACATACTGCTGAAATAAAAACAGTCTTTAAAGTTGAACGGCCGAAGTCTCTAGCTGCGATGAAAAGTCCTTCGGGTCGTGATGTTAAACGACAACAGCGGTAAACTCCAGCGGCGTAAAGTCTAGGTGAGCAGCGGTCGCTGGGGGTAAAATACCTCCAAGATAAAATGAGGAAGACCGAGCTGAGATCCCATCACATCACATGACATCCAGCAGACACAAAGAGGGCGGCGCTTCTGTTCAAAAGACGTCTCTAAGTCCAGATCTCAGTCGGCTTTTTAGCTCTGGCTTGGTCCAACATACCAACTTTAGCCGCTTCACAGCCAGTTAATCTTAGTGTTGACACGGGCGCTATAAAACATATATAAGTCCTGAATGTATGATATACAGTTAATGAAATCCAACATTGAATAATAGATTGACCAGTAAATAATTCAGGAAGGATGCGTCTTGTTTAGACGCTGCAGGGACAGATAAATACACCTGATTTAGAACGACGCTGGGTAACAACTGTGTTTTTAGCAGAATCAAAAAAGACTCACTCACTCAGAGTGTGTGTGTATGTGTGTGTGTGTGTGTGTGTGTGTGTAAGTGTGTGTGTGTGTGGAGGCATGTGAATCTGATATAGAATAAAACATAGTTTTAGACAATTTCAGATTTCGCTTTGTGTACATGGATGTAGTTTCTAGTGGTGTTTAGGTAAGTGTGCATTTCCCTGTGTGTCCTTTGTGTGTGTGTGAGAGAGTGTGTGAGTGTGTGTGTGTGTGTTTGTGTGTGTGCGTGTGTATGTGTGTGTGTGTGCCTTCAGTGACCTCATATCTCAATATCAGAGACTGTAGCCTTCACACTCTGCCAGCATTAGCTTTCTGCAGATGACCACACACAACCCCTCAGTGTGTGTGTGAATGTGTGTGTGTGTGTGTCGCTGTGTATCACTCTGACTGTTTGTCTTTTCCTGTCGAGGCCTGACACACACACACACACACGGAGGTAAGTAAAGACACTATCTCCTTCGCGGTTCATTCACCAGTCAAGTCTGGCTGGGGGACATCTGCCCTCCCCCTTGAACAGAGACACGCCGGCAGTGACAGATCACATTAGCGGCGTATAATCGCCATCGGCTAATATTTATTCCATAAGCAACTGAGTCCCTCATCAGCCGAAGATCCCGTGTTGGCGAGAGGAGGCACCACTCTGTCGCACGTGTCCCGGTCCCGTTTTACAGAACCCGACAGAGTGGCGAGTCTTCTCCGGTCAAACAGTCCCGCTAACTGCTTCCCGTCAGTCTCAGCGGCCTGGATCCCACAAATCAGAGATTAAAGCTAATTAATTCAGTGGCTGTGGACCAGGGACGGTCTCTTGGCTGCCTCAGTGTGTCAGATACATTTTTAATAAGCATTTTCTTAGCTTCCGTTCTTTCAGCTACAGGTCGTGAGCTTTCATTCGCTGCCCTCTTGGCAAACAAAGCTGAGTACCGATCGTAGCTTCATCTCTGAGTTTAGTCACATCTTCACTTACTCATTAAATGTTTAAAAAAAGACAAACCAAGATAAAAAAAAATGGATAAGGGTTTTTAGTTTCATCAAATGTCATTGAACCCTGAGTCAGGATCAGACAGCAGAAAAAAAAGAAAAAACAGGACAGAAATAATCGATGATATTTTGCATCAACAAAATAGACTCCCACAAAAACTGAGTGTGTTCTATGGCAACTATTTCACACTACCATCACTACTTCCTGCAGTGTGTTTATGGGTGTGTGTGTGTGTGTGTGGAACATAATGAATGTATCAAAGCATCTGCCCACGTCTTTGTGAGCGTCTGCAACAGACGTCCGGCCGACGGAGTCTAGATAAGAGGGAAGAGGAATCAGCCCGAGTTCACGCAGCACTGCGTCGGTGTCTCACACACACACACAACCACACACACACTTTATTTGTCTTCCTGTGACTTGTTTCTGCCTTTTGTTGGACTAGTCCTGATGTCTAAGAAATAGAAGAAAGAATCAAAGCCCTTGTCAAACCTTTGATTCAAGGCTGTTGTGTGTCCCACTCAAATATCAGATAAGAGATATATAGTTTTTCTTTTAATTAATTGTTACATCTCAGCGCAAACACCTGAAGCAAATGAGATTACAGCTTCGACAGCTGCTGGCCTCAGTGTCACGCCCTGAACTCTGGAAGGAATTTGACCTCGTGGGAAAGGTCTCACTTCTGTCAGTGTAAGTTAGAGCAGAAATGGAGCCATAGCTGGACCGATAAAATAAAAATGAAAAATGGCAGCCCTGCATCGTACAGGAGCAAAAACTAAAGGACAACTAAACCTACAACGTAACAAGGTTTGGCCCGAAAAACAGCCAGAATCTGGCACCATTTGGTTCCTGGACCAATGCCAGGCCCTGGATGAACGACCCGCTGGAGTAAAGTATTCTACTCTCTTTTTTTCTAGCTACCAACACTGGACCAGAGGATGCTAACCGGAGCTAAGTCTAAGCCCACACCTCAAAAAAACCCTCGAAAAAATGGAGGCTTTATGTCCACAGGCCAAAGCCGTCCAACATTTGTCACTGGGCCACAGCAGGCGGCTCAGAGGAGGGAAAAATGGCTCAGCTGGGGCGGACAAATATGCAAATCTGAGAACCACCGTTTAGGTTTAGGTTTCCTGTCGGCGAGACCCTACGACAGCCATTTTTTGGAATATCGATCCTCGCCCGTCTTTGATCAACAGTGTTTGAGTATTTCTCACATCATGGACTCTTAATCACAATGTGATATATGCAAATTAAAATAAATGGAGCATTTTTGTTGGGAACAGAACAGGTCAGAGGGAGGATGCAGTGCTTCAAAGTTAATTCCATTGTTCACATTCCATGATAATGAATAGCTATAATTTAATTTCCAGCGCAGTAGATCGCTGGCTAATGCCAGAGAGAAAAATAGGGGTGTATTTAATGGAATTGGGAAACTAATTGCAAAATCTAAAATGAGATTGTCTGGCATGTTCAGAGGAGGAGTTTCATTCCTCTGAACGATTAAACCGTTTGAGTAGATTAATTAACCCCCCCCCCCCCGCGTCTTCAGATACTTGCAACCAGTCGGCCTGAGTCTTTGTTCCTGCTGTTCCTCTGTCTGTGATACATTCTTCCTGCTGTCACCATCAAAAATTCACTGATGTAGATTCTACATTGGAGGTGAAAGGAAAATAAATAAATAAACAAACTTGGCATCCGACTGAACGCCTCTTGTCGGAGAAAAGTCTAGTTGGGGTGGACAAGTCAAGTGTGCTGCTCGTGCTCAGTGGCGGCAGCTCCCGCTCCAACACCAACACTATGCCATCTCATTGGCTCCATTTAGTCCCAAATCTTAATATTCTGTTTTTATGGCAAAGTTTTCAAAACTCCAAGACACGTGCATGTGCAACTGATGTGGTTGAGTCTAGCAAACGACATGATAAGCATCCACACTCTTGATATTAGGCATTAGTGTTACGGCTGGTCACAACCAAATCTGCTATAATTTCAAGGATTTTTCTCATGGAGCAAAATTTCTTTTTCTTTCTTTTTTCTTGCATGGAGTTTAACTTTGATGCATAAAATCTGTGCCACTGGCCAGAGTTGTCTTGACAGTGCTGACCTTTGAGAGGACAGAGAGAACTGGAGGGGCCGGCTGAGGGAGGCCAGCGTATCATATTAACTGTGTGGCATCATCCGAGTTTTATACAAAACCCTGTGAGCAGAATGAGAAGCAAGAGCAATAATGTGATGTATCCGGTCTAGTGGAAGCCAGACATTACATCCAGTATAAATCAATAATAAAATATAGCTGAAAATAACTATTATTTGTAGTTTAAAAGGCTACGTAAATACATAATAAGCTAGAAATATAAAAATAGTGAACTGTATTTTTATTGGTGCTTTGACACAGCGGAGGTTTTAAAGCATAAGGCGTAAGGCCATAATCCATAAGTATACATATTAATAATGAACCAGAATATCTCACACACACACACACACACACACACACACACACACACACACACACACACATATATTCTCCGGTGTCCAGTTTGTAGTAGTTCAGAGTTGAGTGTAATATTTCCTGTCTACAGGCGAGGTCACCTTTAAGATAGCAATTTAACAGCTTCGCACCAGAGAACACACACAAACACACACACCCACACACACACACACACACACACACACACACACACACACGCACACACATATTATACATCTATATATACACACACACACATGCACACACCCTGGAGCCTACATAGTCACTGATAGAGGACTTGATAGAAAGAGACAGCAATGGATTGTTCTCAGCTCTCACATTGGTTAGTGAGTCTGTCCTGTGTGTGTGTGTGTGTGTGTGTGTGTGTGTGTGTGTGTGTGTGTGAGAGAGAGAGAGAGAGAGAGAGAGAGAGAGAGAGAGAGAGAGAGAGACCCAGACACACACACATGCACGGCCTCCTGACAGTAAAGGTGACTTTTGTCCGAGAATAAAGGAAAGAGGGACAGAAAGAGAGAAAGAAGCCTGAAGAAGGAACAGGAGTCAGAGAAAGTCAAATTGGGGAGGAGATAATTAAAGGAGTGGAGAGAAAGAAAAAAAGAGAGGGAAAAGGGAAGGAAGGAGGGAAGGAAGGAAGGAAGGAAGGAAGGAAGAGCCCCAACAAGAAACTGAGAAATTGAGAAAAGTGTGTGAGTGTTAGTGTTTATCTTTCAACATGTCACTTGTGAGCGAGTGTCGGGCCCCTGCAAAGCAATGAGGATGAAATGGATGGATGTATAGCAGGAGGGGCCGGGGGCTGAGGACTAGATGGAGGAGAGGGACGGAGAAAAGAAAAATGTGGGCCATGGGGGGAGAGGCGTGGAGGTGGGACGGGGAGGCGGGGGGGGGGCAAGAGTTTTTGGTCGAGTTTGAGGGGGTCATCAGTGACTGGGCCCTTGGTGGAACTGTAAATATCCCCCAGACCAGACCCCGATCGGTGACCTCCAGTGGCAGGCAGCGTCCAGGTCCCCTGGAGACCCTCATCGGGTTTAAAAAAAAAGACTTGGCTGGAGGGGAAGTATTCATATGGTGCAGACCCAAAAGAAAATGAGGGCCGGCTGGTGCATGGGGGGGGGGGGTTTCGGGCCTATAAAAAGTAATGGACATTTGAGGAGCCATCCCTCTGTCCATCCCCACGGCGTCCACATCGGTGGCCCCACTAAAAGATGCCGCGAAAGGCCCGTGTCGTGGCATCCTCTGAGAGGAAGCTCTGGCAGAACCCGTAGGACGCCTTCACAGGAACCCACATTTTGGACTTCAGAAGCTACAGCGGAACACCTGGGTTTGGTGTCACATCCCTTTTCCTGGGTCACCTGCTTCGAACGTCATCACTCCAATAAAATGGCCGTCATCAGTCGTCGTCATCAGACGGCACCTTGTTAGTAGGGTCCCACTTCACCTCCGAGTCACCTCAGTAGGCTTTTATCATGTTTCAAACCCTCATTGTCGGTGCTTAAGACAATAAACTCATGGACCAGGTTTAGTCGCAAAGAACTAATTGGTTGGGTTTAGGGAAAAGGTCTGTGTTGATATGAGGACTCCCTTAAGTAACAACACTGTCCATCAGAAAATGGCCAGATCGAGTGTTTTCAGCCCGAAGCCCTATAGGAGACCACGACAAACCTGTGCACGAGTGGGTGTACAATCGTACTTCTTCGGAGTCTTCGGTCAAGTGTAGAGGAGGAGTCGATGTCCCTGACTGTTTAGCCGTCGGACACAACGAGCCCGAGACCCAGATTGAGGCCGGGGTGTAAGAAGGATCGGGGCTTTGAGACATAATCTAAAGCTGAACCAGCGACGACCGAAAAACAAGTTTCACTCTCACACTCCCTCTAAGAAGAGGCTCCTCATCCCTGTGAGGTCCGACAGGGTTTGGGTTCTTTAATTTTCTTTTTGTACCATCTTCCTCATCTTTTTTTTTTTTTTTAAATCATGATCAGGACCCTGGGCTTCGTAAAGACAGAAATTACAGAACACCAAGGCAAAGGCGCCGTTGTGGTCCCAGAGTCTCAACGCTGAAAACTCTCAACTCTGCCTGACCCCCCTGAAGCTCCTGCTGCCAAGCTTGGCTCTGCTTTTGTTTTGTTTTTGTAGTCAGGTTTCTCCCTGTGTATGTTCTCGCTTTAAAGTTAAAGAGACTTGGCTTATCGGTGCGGCTCCGTTTTACAGGACGTCCAAAACAGAAGGTTTTTTTCTGCGCCAGCGGTTTTGGATTTTGAGAGAATTGGCAAAGCAGGCGGCGCTTTCACCCCACTGGAGGAAGTCAACAGGAAACCAATGTGTGAGTCTAAAAAGCCCCGACGCAGGCTGCTCAATGGGCCGCACAGATGTGGATGTGCTACTTTTTTTACCGCGGGCATCCTGAACTACTGCTGCACTTTGGCTCCAAATCACAGAGGTCTATGTGTCTGGGTTAAAAGGGAGATTTTACAAATTTGACAAAAAAAGAAAAATAAAGAGAAGAAGAAGACACAACCACACCTGCTCTTATAAAATGAATGGTGAGAACATATGGTGCTTTAGTGAATTAGATCAAACAAAACTGGCTGAGTTTTGGAGACTTTCAGATGATTTTGAGGTTTGTTGTGTCTGGAAATAAATCAGTGTTTTCAATAGTCTCTATCAGTTAAGCCCACAGTCCTCCCTCTGTGTCCCAGAGTTCAGCCGACATATGGCTTCAACAGCTTTAATAAGACCAATCAAGCGAGAGGTTTCCCAAGTCACGTCACTTTTTAAGTAAGACATGACCTTGTATTCAGGGAATATAGGGAGAGTGACACAAACAGGGAGTGGAGAGAGGGATAGCGGAGTACATTCAAAGACATTATTTTCTGGCCCAGTGGTCATAAAAGTAGCCCAATTTCCATTTCCAATTATAGAATTCTTTTTTTTTTTTTGTCCATCCTGCATATAGTAAGGTAAGTTTTCACAGAGCTATGAACTGAATACTAAAATGACTGAGAGAAACAGTTTGACACCAGTTGTAATGAACCTAAATGTCTCCTGGTTTTGTCCATCGTCAGTTACTGGATTTTTGACTGGACCGAACCCAGACCGTGGACGGCTTCGTTCGCCAGGGCGGAGGAGCTGATTCGTCAGAGCGCCGCCAATGTTTCATTGGAGGAAACCGTCCACACCCCGAAAACATTGGCCTGAATCATCTCAGGTTGCATTCAAACCCGTTTTAACCCACAGAATCAAAGGAGCTTCCGGCAACAGTGGTTCTAATCAACCTATGGGCCCATGGATATGGTGAAAGACTTGAAAAAACCATGAACCTTTTATTTAAAAACACTATTTCAAGATGTTTCAGGCTAAGTTTCTTTCAATGGACTCTGTTTTTGCCTCTGTTTTACACCCTGGTACTTCAATAATAAAAAAAAATGAACTAGTGCATTTTTCCTTCAGAAATGAGAAACTTAAACCTGGCATGAACCAGAAGTTAAAAAAAGTTAGATTTTAGCATCTCAGACCATCAATGTGAAGGGTTTTCGAATAAGAGTCCGACCAACTCTTTCTACAATTGTCAGAGTGAATCCCTCTGTTAAAAAGGAGTTGGCTCACTTTGTCTCTATTGCTTTCCTGTTTATGGGAAAATGGTAAATGGACTGTACTTATTTGGTGCGTTGTTTCCAATCTTATCAACCACTTAAAGCACCACTGCCGCGACACACACATTCATAAAGCGATGATACATCAGGGGCAACTTGGACACTTCGACAGTGGACAAAAAAACTGTCCCACCGATGTACCGGGTCCCCTGCTCCCATTATCTCTGTATCCAGGGAGGAACAAGGAAGAAGCCTCTATATGCCCCAGACCCCACCACTGGGACCTGACCCCCTATGGACGGTTTTAACTACACCAACACGGAACTGGATCGATAGATTATTCAAATACCCTTGAAGTTCAAATTAAAATTCTGTCAATGTAAATCAGGGTTTCTTTTTCTTTTTTTTCTTTTTTACCCTGATCCCAGATCAACAAATTCACTTCAGAGTGAGAGAAAGAGTGAAATAAGCGTCTCTGACTGAGAATTGAGGAATTAGTGCCTTGCCCAAGGGCGCGACAGCAGTGGGTGTTTAAGAAGTCGTCCTTGGACACCGCTCTTCAAACTGGTTTGCACCTGCGAGGTCTGATCTGATCTGCAAGATGCCGAAAGCTGCCATACACACACACACAGGCGCACACACACACACACACGCACACACTCACCCACACACCCACACACACACAAACACACACACACACACACACACACACACATTTACTTTCCTCACTTTCGGCGAAATTACATAGATTTGCATTCATTTCCTGGACACCTACCTCAAGAATAAACCACTGACCTAAAAATCGGCTTTTGTCCCCAGTTTGACGAGCTGTCCCCAGTTAACTGGTCTTAACACACACACACACATTCTCAGGTATTCCTGCTATTATTCAATATCACTTAGAGATTAACAAAAGCCTTTTTATTCCACAGAGCACTTAAGGCAGGCACAGGACATTTAAAGTGACAAAGGGCACTTATGGCAGCTCGGGAATAAGTCCACAAAAAGACAATGACAGCGGTAGAGTGCAATCATGGACAGACGGGGCAATTAAGCCCACACGCCTGCCGGCCGCCTAATCCTCCGAACTTCCTCCTTGAAGACAACGAGCCATCATGAATTGGGGGAAACTGCTACGGCCGTTGTACCAGTGCATCCTGATTGAGAGATCTGTGGGGTTCGTAGTGAAAGTGCTGCTGACAAGCATCAACCTGCCGCTAAGGGCCCCCCCCCTTTTATAATGTGGTAAACAGGACCAGGGCTGCCTGTGACTAGAGTCACGTCAGTGAAAGCACCTGCCCTGAAACCTCCCCAGCAAAATATCGAGGCCAGAACTTCATCAAACTTCATCAAACACACTGGTCACACTGGTCACACCGGGTCAGGCTCCTGAAAAGTGTTGCTCATTAAAGGTCGGCAGAGCAGTCGAACCTTCGCCGTAGCCTGATGTTCGCCAGCTGCAAAATGTAACTATGCGTCGCGGCGACACAGACCACAAGAGCTGTGATTGGTCGGTCTGGTAGCGGTTCTTCTTCGCCGCCGTCGTTCAGACGTCTCTTCTGACGTCTCCCCTGACGTCTCCTTTCGTTTCTGTGTCGCAATAAATTCAGTAAAAACTAAAACTGCTGTTCAACATCCTCCAGCTCCGACACGGCGGGATCCGCTCGGTTTCGGTTGAAAATCTGAAAGCGGCGGCGAAGAAACTCAACGGAGTGGCATATAAACGGCACCGCCAACTAGTGGTTTGGTGGAGTAATTGCAGAGTGACGCCAATGCAGACGTATAAAAGCAGCATAAGTTGTAGTTAACGGTGTTGCTATGTTACAAGCCACGTAATCAGAACCATGACTGAAGTTTTGAGAGGATATAACATGAAGTTCAGTATCAATTAAATGTCAATATTTGTTTGTTTATCTGTTGCTGATAATTTTCCAATTATAGCAGTGGTACACAACCAGACCCTCAACCCCAGCACATACACACGCACACACACACACACACACTCACACACACACACACACACACACATACTTGTTTTTCTAATGTTAGAGGGCCCCCCTTTTTTTACCCTTTAGTGGGATCCACCCTTTCCCATTGTTCTACAGCTCTACAAAAAATCAGGCAAGACAAAAAAAAATTACTAATCCCAAATATCACTTAAATGAAACAGAATTCAAAACTTTTTTCCAAAAAGGATTTTAGTCCCTAATGGGGCTCTTGTTCCAACATTCACAACTTTTGGGGTCCACTTTCACACACATTAATATTTCTAGTTTTCATTAGTTGGCAGGGACCAAAGTTACTATCTAAAGACATTAATGTTCTATTGTTGGTCCTTGATTACCGGAGGCACTGCAGGACTACATCAAGGCTTCTAATTAACATGCTCTACATCGTGCATCTTGTCTCTTTCCCCTTTACACCAAAACAATTCAAATCCCTAGTTATCTCGGTCACTGCCGTGTTTGACCTAAACTTAAAGAAAGATCATCATTAGGTAGACAGGCAGTAATATGGTTCTCAAATAATGACCTCCAGCTCAACACTTTCCCACCCTTCCAAATCAACGAGCCCCCAAATCCCATTTTGGGGTAACGACGTTCTTTCTGGGGCTAACCATAAGAAATATTTGACTCAGAAGTTTGTGTGAAATAAACTCTTTACAACATACTTTGTCCTCAATGTGCTGAATTTATTTATAGCATAAATTTTGAGGACTGATTAAAGTAAAATAAAATGTAAGAAATTCAAAAAGTTGTGAGAAACAGCATTTCCTCCATTTTCCAAAACTAATCATATCTGCCATTATATATTAACCTGAGTCTATACCTCGACATTTCTGTCCTAAACATTTAATGAAAAGAACCTTAACAGGACAACGCAAGAAAACTTGATTAAACCTTTGTATGTGGATGTATGTATTGTGTGCATGTATGTTCCACCGTGGATGATAAGGAAAAGCATGGGAAGACATGAAAAAGTGTGTTCAAATATGTAGGCTAGTGACAAGGCACCCTAAATACAGAGATGCAACCTACTGGAACAAAGAACAATGCTTTTATATTCTCTAAGGCATCCCACATATGAAATGGATTCTTGCATTATGAAATTACGTAAAAATACATGACATGTAGCTGTATCGTATCCCTTTCAGCTTTGTGTTATTTTGCCTTATTTTTAAATTATTTATGGAGTGTTACACAATATCTGTCAATTTAGCCAGTTCTGCAGTAAAATAATTTACAAGAATCCATTTCATATGTCTGAGACTTTAGAGAATATTAAAAAATCTCAAGTACTACAGCCCTTTTTGGGTCCTCCTCTAGCCTAGTGCTACTATCCCTGTTCGGTGAAGAACTTTACTGCAATTTTCTTCTCATTGAGTAATTCGATTTTTGATGAAGTATTTAACTGCTTTCCAGTCTCAGTTTACTAGGGCTTGAGGTTCTTCAGAAATGCAGCGTTGACAGTCCATTTTCCTGGAACTTCATTCCTCAGTATGAATTTTCTTAAATGCCTTTCTACAGCAGCACATTCCTCTGGTGTCCAGCTTCTTTTGACAGCAGGTTGTTTACCTAAGTAGGCATAAAAGAACATGGTTTGATCACATCGGTAATACATTGCAGCAACATGTATGTGTTACTGAATTGAACAGTAATATAATGTCAAAGCAGTCACAGCATCTACATGGTCAACAACATAGAACTAATGCATGAGAACTGCAAGGAAATGATGAGGGAGTGAAGTAGATGCAGGTGAGCTGCCTAGCTGTTTGCCTCTGTTAACAGAGACTCCATAGTTTATTCCTTCACTGATAAACCTGGTCACATCTTAATGTATGATGTAGGCTACATATACCACTGAACTGAACCGACAGGATAATTTATATCTAATGATTTAGGCCAAGGAACCTCACAAACGGTAGAAAACTGAAATGTTTTTTCAAAATGCACACCAAAAGAAACCCGCTTGGTATATATGAATGATATAGGCTTACACAATGTGCTAATCAAAAGAAATCTTTTCTATCTCAATTATCAAATTAAACACAAGAAGAGTGAGACAGAAGAGAGGGAGAGAGAAAATGAATGCTTTCTGATAGGCAGCTCGTTGTTATCAATAAGGAGACCTAATGAAAGTTTGAATGTCAAATTTCTATCCATTTTGTCTAACACTCAGAAATATAATTTCTATTCACATGGCTTTATTGATCCCTGGGATACTCTGTTAGGCCTATTTGGCATCCAGATATGTGTTTTTATACTGATAGTTTAATCTAAATAATATTCAGGGAAGTCAATTAACCATTTTAATCAATGGTCGTAGTAAGGATTTGGATAATAAATGAGGGCTCTGGCCAAAAACGGTTGTGAACCACTGTTGTAAACTCACCTCTCTTTTTTGCTGACTTTCTATGGTTTTGGTTGTATGATGTGGAGGTACATTCTTGCATGGAGGGCACACTGACCTGACCTCATCCTCTAAGCCCCCTGCTTCTGGCATACTGCTATCTGGGTAAAAGAAAAGTTCACTCAAATATACAAGACAGATAAAGCCACTTAAAATTTGAAGTAGCTGTTAGTAAAGTTTGCCTGATTATTATTTTGATCATGCACAACTTTTCTTGGCATAGTGACAGCAATCAGTTTGCAGTGATCAAGGGTATAGATTTTAAGAAAACAATATAATATATTGCATGTGTTCTTAAAATGAACAGATCAGAATTGAATCATCAATCTGCTTTGCTCTTCTAAACTCACCTCCCTTATTTGCTGAACAATATGAGTTTAGAGTCATTTCACATTGTTTTTAAAGCTCTACAATATAGTGGCAAACAGTGCAGGTTTAACTTCTGGAAAATGGATATAATATAGCTTCATTAAACTAGAAAACATCTGTAGATTGACTTAATTTTGATTGACAGGGAGCACCTGACAGGTTACTATGGCTGAAAACCTGCTAAGGATACCCCAATCAACTGAATTCTCATCTGAAAAATACTGGAATTATTCTATTAACCATTCATGTATTCCTGAAAATAGTCAATAAGCAGGAAGCTTGCAGACATTCAATGCACATAATGCACATGCAGTGGTCAGAAATATTCATATGCAATAACTGAACATTCATAACCAATTAAAAACCAATAAATCACACATACCTTCCATGTCCTCTTGCGAACACCCATCCATGTCCTCTTGCAGACACTCATCCATGTCAACAGTCTCTAAAATGGTAAATGATTGAATATGAATAAGTTGGAAACCTGAAACTGTTGTGATAACTGTGACAAGAGTATACAAACATACTACACAGACAGCTAAATTGGTTAACTAAAATTGTGTAGTTATAGTCAAACTATGTCCAAGATAAAACTTAACTTTTCATCAGTATCTTAATTGAATTGATAATTAATGATTTGGCTTTTTATAAATAAAATTGAATTTTACAAGCCTCCTTTCATTCATAAAATAAAACACCAAGTTTAGCTGACCTTGTTGACTGTTTGACTTTTTCACTTTTTCTTACTTTTAAGTTCCAATATACGAATTAGGTCCACTAGATATCACACTAAAGCATCAGTATCTCAGACTTAAGTATATGGGCAAGTTGGGCAAGTGTTGGGAAACATAGTAGGGATCAACAAAGCAATTCTCTTTCCTCAAACTGGTTCTGACTGGAAAACTTGCTTTTGCTCTGATCAAGACTTGCCTTTTCTCTGACTCGAAGACTTGATTCTGCTCTGACTCGATGACTTGCTTCTGATCTGACTGGACTCGAACTGGCTCTGAATGGAAGACTGGCTTCTGCTCTGACTAGCAATTTTTTATTTTTTTTGATAAATCCAAGGTGCTGTCACTGTCTGTACTTTCCACTTTGGGATTTGGAACATACTCATCTTCACTATCTATGCTTGAGTCATCTGATCCTACAAGACTCTGTTGAATCTTTAGAAGAAAAAAAAAGTTAATAATTCAACTTCCATATTATAGTATTAAGTATCAACAACTGACTACACTCTTGACTGTCTACTGCATGTTGGGATAAAGAACATTCTATGGGGGCTGTGTGACATTCAGGCGCTTTCAGTCCAAGTGCATTTACAATGCACAGATATACTCTGAAGTTATTTTAGACTAAGGAACTAAAACAAATGTAGAGTGAAGCCTAAAAACACACACCCCTGGCATAAATCTAATTGTATATTTGAACAAATAATATTGAAAACAAAAAGATGCTATTTAAACGGTAGCACCACCAAAATAAAACACAGCTTGATAACAAAAACAGAATACACGCTCATTGAGCAGTGCAAACACCAACATCAATCCAAAAAAGTGACACTTCCAGACCATCAATAAATACATTTTTTTCTCGAGAGGGAAAATTATGTTTGAATTGTGCAAAATACCAACAGTGGAACTACATTGATGCTATGAAATTTTCTCATCATGGGTAGGATTTTTAACAATATGACGGACAATATGATATTGCACAACCATAATGCCTCATCTAAAATTTGAATTTTGGTGCTACCCTTTAAGTAATAACAAGAAGGAAGTAAAAAGGAGGTAAAAACACTACAGGGTGGCAACAGCCTCTCCTTGGCCTTCCCAGAGCCACTTCTGACATAGAAATGGAGGGGGCCGTCTGTGCTGTCATCACTTGAATCAAAGAGAGCCTCAGAAAAATCTGGAACTCTATCCATCTGCAAAAAAAGGGCTATCAACCCGCTCTAGGTTTATAAAATATGAAAAATATCAAGATATATTCATCCACTTTTGTTTGTACTGTATTAAAATAAATTACTGGAAAAGATTTTTGGGGGAGACAGCCCATCTACTAGTTATTACTATTCAGAGTGTCAAAGACCTACCAGAATGCTTTTTGTCCTTCTCAGCTTTGGAACAACTTCATCGTCTGATTGAAAACTGGAATGGTCTTTAATGAAATCCTTATCACTGGTTTGGTCCCCTGTATTCTGCTTTGAATCGTAGCAAAAATATCTGGTCTTCTATCCATCTACAAAAGGGAGTTATGTCAAGGTATAGTTGTCCATTTTTGATTACATTCTATTAAAATCAATCAAAAGGGATGGATTTCTTAAACAACTTGCCTATCAACATTTCACTGAAAATCAAAGTATCTGAGGCACACCAGAATGTTTTGCGTCCTCTTTTGAGAAACTTCTTCACTGTGTGGAGTCAAACTTTGGTCTTTAATAGTCCTCATCAGTTTCATCTTTTTTGAATAGTCCACTAGCGAAACCCTTTGACAGTAAACATCTAAATAGAATTTATTTAAAAAAATAGTATGAGGAGGTAATTACTACTTAAGAAATTCACTTGTGTGAAATTGTTTCTGAATTACCATTAGCAAAAACTTGAGAGGCATTATATTTTCATAGAGCTATCAGAAAGTCTCACAACATATAAGGGCTACAGTGGATCACATTCACCAAACCTTTTCAATTATATATCAGCTCAGGAAGTGCAACATTATGACTGTAATAACATGAATTTAGAAACTGTCAGGTGTTGCCCTAATGTTATAAACTCACTAACAGTCACATCCACAAACGTTTATAAACTAGAAACGTATGAGTGTGTAACATCCTGAAATTTTGATCTAACATCCAAAAATACGTGAGGGCCCCATGAAGTCAACACTAGAAAAAGCGAGTGTGTGATGTCAACTGGACACTACCACATCACCCAATGAGTAAATCACCTGGAATTCAGATAAAATACAAGAACACATTAAGAACTGATAAAACATTAAGAACTGATAGAAATCATGTACTGTATTAGGGGATATTCACAAGTTAGAAAAGGATAGTTCATGGGAAACTGTTTATGAAACAGCATTAAGTTAAAATTAAATGAGAGGCTTGATTTTCATAGAGCTATCAGCAAGTCTCACAACATATAAGGGCTACAGTGGATCACATTCACCAAACCCTTTTCAATTATATATCAGCTCAGGAAGTGTAACATTATGGCTGTAATAACATGAATTTAGACACTGTCAGGTGTTGCCCTAATGTTATAAACTCACTAACAGTCACATCCACACGGGGGCCCCAAACGTTTATAAACTAGAAACGTATGAGTGTGTAACATCCTGAAATTTTGATCTAACACCCAAAAATACGTTAGGCCCCATAAAGTCCACACTAGAAACAAGCGAGTGTGATGTCAACTGGACACTACCACATCACCCAATGAGTAATCCTGACTGAAAAGCTGTATCAGAAAAAATGGGATCACCTTCCTATCTTTGTAATGGAACTACATTGTGTACAAGTAAACATCAATAGTTTGTGATGACAGTTTTACATTACTCCATTACCTCTGAGCTACTATGAGCTCTCTTTGAATCCTCTTGGGAAGTAAGATCTGTAGGACAGTCTCACTTTCTACTGCCATAGCAGGAGCCTGCTTGTTTGTCACCTGGAATTCAGATAAAATACAAGAACACATTAAGAACTGATAGAAATCATGTACTGTATTAGGAGATATTCACAAGTTAGAAAAGGTTAGTTCATGGGAAACTGTTTATGAAACAGCATTTAAGTTAAAATTAAATGAGAGGCTTGATTTTCATAGAGCTATCAGCAAGTCTCACAACATATAAGGGGCTACAGTGGATCACATTCACCAAACCCTTTTCAATTATATATCAGCTCAGGAAGTGTAACATAATGACTGTAATAACATGAATTTAGACACTGTCAGGTGTAGCCCTAATGTTATAAACTCACTAACAGTCACATCCAAACGTTTATAAACTAGAAACGTATGAGTGTGTAACATCCTGAAATTTTGATCTAACATCCAAAATACGAGGGCCCCATGAAGTCAACACTAGAACAAGCAAGTGTGTGATGTCAACTGGGCACTACCATCACCCAATGAGTAAATCACCTGGAATTCAGATAAAATACAAGAACACATTAAGAACTGATAAAACATTAAGAACTGATAGAAATCATGTACTGTATTAGGGATATTCACAAGTTAGAAAAGGATAGTTCAAGGAAACTGTTTATGAAACAGCATTTAAGTTAAAATTAAATGAGAGGCTTGATTTTCATAGAGCTATCAGCAAGTCTCACAACATATAAGGGCTACAGTGGATCACATTCACCAAACCTTTTCAATTATATATCAGCTCAGGAAGTGCAACATTATGACTGTAATAACATGAATTTAGAAACTGTCAGGTGTTGCCCTAATGTTATAAACTCACTAACAGTCACATCCACACGGGGGGCCCCCAAACGTTTATAAACTAGAAACGTATGAGTGTGTAACATCCTGAAATTTTGATCTAACATCCAAAAATACGTGAGGGCCCCATGAAGTCAACACTAGACAAGCGAGTGTGTGATGTCAACTGGACACTACCACATCACCCAATGAGTAAATCACCTGGAATTCAGATAAAATACAAGAACACATTAAGAACTGATAAAACATTAAGAACTGATAGAAATCATGTACTGTATTAGGGATATTCACAAGTTAGAAAAGGATAGTTCATGGAAACTGTTTATGAAACAGCATTTAAGTTAAAATTAAATGAGAGGCTTGATTTTCATAGAGCTATCAGCAAGTCTCACAACATATAAGGGGCTACAGTGGATCACATTCACCAAACCCTTTTCAATTATATATCAGCTCAGGAAGTGTAACATTATGGCTGTAATAACATGAATTTAGACACTGTCAGGTGTTGCCCTAATGTTATAAACTCACTAACAGTCACATCCACACGGGGGGCCCCCAAACGTTTATAAACTAGAAACGTATGAGTGTGTAACATCCTGAAATTTTGATCTAACACCCAAAAATACGTTAGGGCCCCATAAAGTCCACACTAGAAACAAGCGAGTATGATGTCAACTGGACACTACCACATCACCCAATGAGTAATCCTGACTGAAAAGCTGTATCAGAAAAAATGGGATCACCTTCCTATCTTTGTAATGGAACTACATTGTGTACAAGTAAACATCAATAGTTTGTGATGACAGTTTTTACATTACTCCATTACCTCTGAGCTACTATGAGCTCTCTTTGAATCCTCTTGGGAAGTAAGATCTGTAGGGACAGTCTCACTTTCTACTGCCATAGCAGGAGCCTGCTTGTTTGTCACCTGGAATTCAGATAAAATACAAGAACACATTAAGAACTGATAGAAATCATGTACTGTATTAGGAGATATTCACAAGTTAGAAAAGGATAGTTCATGGGAAACTGTTTATGAAACAGCATTTAAGTTAAAATTAAATGAGAGGCTTGATTTTCATAGAGCTATCAGCAAGTCTCACAACATATAAGGGCTACAGTGGATCACATTCACCAAACCCTTTTCAATTATATATCAGCTCAGGAAGTGTAACATAATGACTGTAATAACATGAATTTAGACACTGTCAGGTGTAGCCCTAATGTTATAAACTCACTAACAGTCACATCCACTCGGGGGGCCCCCAAACGTTTATAAACTAGAAACGTATGAGTGTGTAACATCCTGAAATTTTGATCTAACATCCAAAAATACGTGAGGGCCCCATGAAGTCAACACTAGAAACAAGCGAGTGTGTGATGTCAACTGGACACTACCACATCACCCAATGAGTAAATCACCTGGAATTCAGATAAAATACAAGAACACATTAAGAACTGATAAAACATTAAGAACTGATAGAAATCATGTACTGTATTAGGGATATTCACAAGTTAGAAAAGGATAGTTCAAGGAAACTGTTTATGAAACAGCATTTAAGTTAAAATTAAATGAGAGGCTTGATTTTCATAGAGCTATCAGCAAGTCTCACAACATATAAGGGCTACAGTGGATCACATTCACCAAACCCTTTTCAATTATATATCAGCTCAGGAAGTGTAACATTATGGCTGTAATAACATGAATTTAGACACTGTCAGGTGTTGCCCTAATGTTATAAACTCACTAACAGTCACATCCACCGTTTATAAACTAGAAACGTATGAGTGTGTAACATCCTGAAATTTTGATCTAACACCCAAAAACTGACGTGAGGGCCCCATGAAGTCAACACTAGAAACAGCGAGTGTGTGATGTCAACTGGACACTACCACATCACCCAATGAGTAATCCTGACTGAAAAGCTGTATCAGAAAAAATGGGATCACCTTCCTATCTTTGTAATGGAACTACATTGTGTACAAGTAAACATCAATAGTTTGTGATGACAGTTTTTACATTACTCCATTACCTCTGAGCTACTATGAGCTCTCTTTGAATCCTCTTGGGAAGTAAGATCTGTAGGGACAGTCTCACTTTCTACTGCCATAGCAGGAGCCTGCTTGTTTGTCACCTGGAATTCAGATAAAATACAAGAACACATTAAGAACTGATAGAAATCATGTACTCTATTAGGAGATATTCACAAGTTAGAAAAGGATAGTTCATGGGAAACTGTTTATGAAACAGCATTTAAGTTAAAATTAAATGAGAGGCTTGATTTTCATAGAGCTATCAGCAAGTCTCACAACATATAAGGGCTACAGTGGATCACATTCACCATACCCTTTTCAATTATATATCAGCTCAGGAAGTGTAACATTATGACTGTAATAACATGAATTTAGACACTGTCAGGTGTTGCCCTAATGTTATAAACTCACTAACAGTCACATCCACAGGGGGCCCCCAAACGTTTATAAAAAGAAAGTATGAGTGTGTAACATCCTGAAATTTTAATCTAACATCCAAAAATACGTGAGGGCCCCATGAAGTCAACACTAGAAACACTAGCGTTTTTGATGTCAAATGGACACTACCACATCACCCAATGAGTAAATCACCTGGAATTCAGATAAAATACAAGAACACATTAAGAACTGATAAAACATTAAGAACTGATAGAAATCATGTACTGTATTAGGGATATTCACAAGTTAGAAAAGGATAGTTCATGGAAACTGTTTATGAAACAGCATTTAAGTTAAAATTAAATGAGAGGCTTGATTTTCATAGAGCTATCAGCAAGTCTCACAACATATAAGGGGCTACAGTGGATCACATTCACCAAACCTTTTCAATTACATATCAGCTCAGGAAGTGTAACATTATGACTGTAATAACATGAATTTAGACACTGTCAGGTGTTGCCCTAATGTTATAAACTCACTAACAGTCACATCCACACGGGGCCCCCAAACGTTTATAAACTAGAAACGTAGTGTGTAACATCCTGAAATTTTGATCTAACACCCAAAATTACGTGAGGGCCCCATGAAGTCAACACTAGAAACAAGCGTGTGATGTCAACTGACACTACCACATCACCCAATGAGTAAATCACCTGGAATTCAGATAAAATACAAGAACACATTAAGAACTGATAAAACATTAAGAACTGATAGAAATCATGTACTGTATTAGGGATATTCACAAGTTAGAAAAGGATAGTTCAAGGAAACTGTTTATGATACAGCATTTAAGTTAAAATTAAATGAGAGGCTTGATTTTCATAGAGCTATCAGCAAGTCTCACAACATATAAGGGCTACAGTGGATCACATTCACCAAACCCTTTTTCAATTATATATCAGCTCAGGAAGTGTAACATTATGACTGTAATAACATGAATTTAGACACTGTCAGGTGTTGCCCTAATGTTATAAACTCACTAACAGTCACATCCACGGGGGGCCCCCAAACGTTTATAAACTAGAAACGTATGAGTGTGTAACATCCTGAAATTTTGATCTAACATCCAAAATACGTGAGGGCCCCATGAAGTCAACACTAGAAACAAGCGAGTGTGTGATGTCAACTGGACACTACCACATCACCCAATGAGTAATCCTGACTGAAAAGCTGTATCAGAAAAATGGGATCACCTTCCTATCTTTGTAATGGAACTACATTGTGTACAAGTAAACATCAATAGTTTGTGATGACAGTTTTACATTACTCCATTACCTCTGAGCTACTATGAGCTCTCTTTGAATCCTCTTGGGAAGTAAGATCTGTAGGACAGTCTCACTTTCTACTGCCATAGCAGGAGCCTGCTTGTTTGTCACCTGGAATTCAGATAAAATACAAGAACACATTAAGAACTGATAGAAATCATGTACTGTATTAGGAGATATTCACAAGTTAGAAAAGGTTAGTTCATGGGAAACTGTTTATAAGAGAGAAATATAAGAGTAGCTGTACTAGTCAGAACATTTTTACACACACTCTTTTACAACATTTCTAAACTCTGTCCATTTCACCTCTATATATAGCATTTAATATATTTTATGTACATAAAAATGTGTATATATATAATATTATCCAGTGTCAAAACACTGCAAACTCTGTAAGATACAGCACCACTTATGCTGTATCTTCTTCTTCTTCTTTTCCTTTCGCTTTTCCTTTAGGGGTCGCCCACAGCGAATCAGTGTCCTCCATCTAACCTGTCTTCTGCGTCCTCTTCTCTCACACCAACTACCTTCATGTCCACTTTCACTACATCCATAAACCTCCGCTTTGGTCTTCCTCTAGGCCTCCTTCCTGGCAGTTCAAAACTCAGTATCCTTCTACCAATATATTCACTATCTCTTCTCAGGACATGTCCAAACCATCTCAGTCTGTCTTTATCTCCTAAACCTCTAACATGTGCTGTCCCTCTGATGTACTCATTCCTGATCCTATCCATCCTGGTCACCCCCAGAGAGAACCTCAACATCTTCATCTCTGCTACCTCCAGCTCTGCCTCCTGTCTTTTCCTCAGTGGCACTGTCTCTAGACCAAACAGCATCGCTGGTCTCACCACAGTTTTGTACACCTTTCCTTTCATTTTAGCTGAAACTCTTCTATCACACATCACACCTGACACTTTTCTCCACCCGTTCCAGCCTGCCTGCACACGCTTCCTCACCTCTTTTCCACACTCTCCATTGCCCTGGACTGTTGACCCTAAGTACTTAAAATCCTCCACCTTCTTTATCTCTTCTCCCTGTAACCTCACTCTTCCACTTGGGTCCCTCTCATTCACACACAC
Source organism: Istiophorus platypterus (assembly GCA_016859345.1). NCBI lineage: Eukaryota > Metazoa > Chordata > Actinopteri > Istiophoriformes > Istiophoridae > Istiophorus > Istiophorus platypterus. Next base: position 1,977,315 of record CM029116.1, read on the forward strand.
ATGTACTCTGTCTTGCTGTGGCTAACCTTCATTCCTCTCCTTTCCAGGGCAAATCTCCACCTCTCAAGCTTCTCCTCCAGCTGTTCCTGCTCTCACTACATATCACAATTTCATCTGCAAACATCATAGTCCATGGAGATTCCTGTCTAACCTCGTCTGTCAGTCTGTCCATCACCATAGCAAACAAGAAGGGCTTAGAGCTGATCCCTGATGCAGTCCCACCTCTACCTTGAACTCCTCTGTCACACCTACAGCACACCTAACCACTGTCTTACAGTCCACATACATGTCCTGCACCACTCTAACATACTTCTCTGTCACTCCAGACTTCCTCATACAGTACCACAGTTCCTCTCTGGGCACCCTGTCATACGCTTTCTCCAGATCTACAAAGACACAATGCAGCTCCTCTGACCTTCCCTGTACTTCTCTATCAACATCCTCAAAGCAAATACTGCATCTGTGGTACTCTTTTTGGCATGAAGCCATACTGCTGCTCACAAATGCTCACTTTGCCCTTAGTCTAGCTTCAACTACTCTTTCCCATAGCTTCATTGTATGGCTCATCAGCTTTATTCCTCTGTAGTTGCCACAGTTCTGCACATCTCCTTGTTCTGTATATGCTTCTTAAATCTGCACTCTCTGTACACAATACTATTCTTTTGCAGCTCTGATTTAAGCTAACTGCATTTCATTGACTTTATACCTGTATTCGTGAAATGAAAATTTAATCTAATCTAATCTAATCTAAATAACACAGCATCATGTCCCTCCAGTTCAGAATATAATTACTGTATGTTCTACTTGCAAGTGAAGCGGATAAAATGCAGTGAACTCTTAAAAGAAAAAAACTCAGCTCCCCCAAACTCTAGCTAACTATTAGCAGGTAGCGATCTGATGCTAACTGTTAGCAGCTAGCGCCACATTAACATTTATTAAATACCATTTTTTTGCGCACCAGTTGCAAGACACCGGTTACCGAGGACGAAACAAAACCAATGAAAACATTCAAACTCCCAAAAAAATAAACTTACCTGTTGCTCATACGAAGACATCTGTGCCTTGGTGCAGGAAAACGAAAGTGCAGAGTCACGTCGGAGATTTTGTCAGGAGGGCAAACTACCTTGAATGGGCGGGCCTAATGCGAATCAGTTGTTTAGTTGACCAATCAGAGGCGTGAAATCCTCTGACAAACAAAACAAATTTCACCGATAGGCCTGAAATGGTTGTCAATCACGCAATTCTCCGTGTTCTGCCCGACTTTACATGAGGGAGATTTTAGCGCGGCTAAAAGTGGTTAATATATCAACGTATTAAAGTTTTAATATTTCTCCGGGAGAAAGTGAACATTTAAATTCTCAATACGTGTTCAGTTAATCACAACAATGCTTTTTGGAAATCTGCTGCTATGTATAATTCCTTTTGGAAAATAAATATTGGTCTCTCAGTTGAACTCTAAAAATTGTAACTGCCGATTTAGTTCATCTTAACATACGTGAAGCTTAATGTTTTTACTAGGTAACAGCACTGCCTCAGGGCTCTATATGTATAAATATCACATTTCAGTTAATATACATGTATTAAGATGATCTACTACGTCATGACTCTACCCGCCACTAGAGATTTAAGGCAGCATCTCATTGGCCGTTAAATGTTACACACTTCAGGAAGTGTGTATCCTCTGCTATACCAATGACTCAGCTGCAGGGGGCTAGAGGACACACACTTATACACACATTTCCAGTTTTGTCATGTTGTGGGCCAAGTTAAATAAAGGCAGGAGGCACATCAGGAGTCTCCTGAGCTAAAATAAAGTGATAACTGGTGGGGCCCATTTTGAGCCCCACACCAGTAGTGCCCCAGGTTCTTGGTGGGCTCCTTGGTCTAAAAACAAGTACACACACACAAACACACACACACACACACACACACACACACACACACACACACACTCTCTCTCTCTCTCTCTCTCTCACTTATTCACTATCTCCCCAATCGGTCGACCAAAAGTCTGAGTGAGGATTTCTACGCTGAGTCAGGTCCTTTCAGGACGACCTCTAAGAAGACGACTGCAGGGCTTTATTTTTCTTTCATTCTTTCTTTTTTCTCTCTTTTTTCTTTCATCTTTTCTTCCTTTCTTTTTTCTTTCTTGCTTTCTTTCTCTCCTTTCCTTCTTCATTTTTCTGTCTTTCATTTTCTTTCTTTCTTTTTCTTTCTTGCTTTCTCTCTGTTGGGTCTGACTGACGACAGCTTTAACTGCTCCAACGGTAAGACGACAATATTTCGGTGGAAGGAAGAAGGAAGATCATGTCTCAGAGATCAGTGACTCCGCTGTCGTCGACGCATCTTTACGTCCTGAGTAAGATTTACGATTTTAGGAGACATAACCCTGAAATACTGAACTTTATCACTTATGTTCAGTAAGCAGGGAGTGATCCAGAACATACATTTGTTTTGAACACAACATGAACTGCCTTAAATAGGTTGTGCATCATGTTGTTGGTAGTTAATTTCATCCAGGGGGGAACTGAATCCAAACCCTGACAGTGTTAGTTCCTCCGGCTGCAGATCACTGACAGCGATCTTCAGGCATAATGCTTCATACAGAGGCTTGAACGGTAAAAAACTAAAACAAACAAAAAAAACAACAGCAATAAATCACTTTAAGGTTAAAATTCAATATTTTACTGGAAATAAAACTGAGAAACACAGAGGAGCAAACCTACAACACAGTAACATGCCGGAACGGAACCTGTAGGAAAGCACCAGATTACCAACGCACGGTGTCGTCATGAACCTGACGCCGTCCTCATCGCGACAGAGGAGGTTCATGTCGGTGGAGCTCCACTGGAGACAATAACCAACCGTCCGCACAGGTGAGTAACCGTTTGATAACCATCGATCAGCCCGCGTACGAGTTGGTTCCAACCTGGTCAAAACCATGAAAGTACCAAGGTGACGAGCACAGAGAATGCAAACAAAGTCAGAAAGGCTTGAAGAGGCAGGCTCCACCGTACAAATGCTTATTAAAGCAAATACACGTCTGCATGGGCGGAGATGAAAAGATTTGTCGAATCTTGAAGAGGTTTGTTTCCGCTTCCTGAGCGTGTAGAGCCGTTACAGCGAGGCAGCGGAAAATGAAAGAAGCGACCCAAGTCTCGACTCCGTGACAGAACGAAACAACATCAGTGGCGGAACGTACCATTGGGCCGCATTCGATTCGGTTCACATTTCACCCATTGGCTCTAGGTATCGGCAATATTCCAGATGAAATAATAAAAAACGTCGCCCGACACCGACATGGAAAAACAAAGCATGTAAACATTCATCAGGGAAACAAAAATCACGGACACGATTTGCACGACCGTTTTCCCATGTGTCACCCTAAGCGGTTGATTAAGTTGGGGTTTCTTCTTTTGTTTCATTTCATGGGCTGAAAAGAAGAAATGAAACGCGGTGTTTTCAGTAGATGTAGAGGAACAGCAGCGATAGTCCCTCCTGGGCTGGAGGGACCCGTTCCATCGGTGAGGTTTGTCAGTCCCACGGTTGTTATCTCTGCAGAGTCAGACGAGGATGAGAGGGATGCTTGTCTCCGCCGGCAGATCAGCCCTCTCCGTTCTGGTTCTCCGAGACGAGGGATTGTCTCCTTTGTGGAACTGCTGTTCTTGATCTTGCTCTTTTGTTTTTTGTTCTGTACTTTTGTTTTTTTATTTTTTAACACAAGGAAACACAACTGCTGTGTGGATTATGTAGCTGGCAAAGAAAAGGAACACCCTCCGTCCTATGGGGGTTGTAACCAATCACAGCGAGGTGAGGTAGAGGAAGCTCCAATAACGAACTTTTATTTTGTGGACACCTGCGAACGCTGCAGCTGGTCTGGATTTGGATTCTTACGACGGCGGACGAGAGGAACGAGATGGTCCAGACGGAACCATAAAGGACTGAGCTCAGTTCGGTCCAGTAGCTTGTAGAGTTTGTGTCATTTTTAGGCGTCAAAAGCTGGTAAATAAAACTGCAGGTGAAAGACAACAAGTGCGGCAGGCACTAGTTCTTCCTAATGCTCTCTCTCTCTCTCTCCCTCTCTCTTTCCCTCTCTCTCTCTCTCTCTCTCTCTCTCTCTCTCTCTCTCTCTCTCTCTCCCCCTCCCTCCCTCTCTCCCCCTCTCTCTCCCTCCCCCTCCCTCTCTCTCTCTCTCTTTCTCTCTCCCTCTCTCTCTCCCTCTCTCTCTCTCCCTCTCTCTCCCCCTCCCTCTCTCTCTCTCTCTCTCTCTCTCTCTCTCTCTCTCTCTCACTCTTTCTCTCTCCCTCTCTCTCTCCCTCTCTCTCTCCCTCCCTCTCTCTCTCCGTGGGGTTGAACTCCCATATTTGATAACTTCCAGTTTGTTCCAGTTTGTTCTCAACCTGCTGCTTCTGAGTCGGCAGGTCGCGTCTCCCATGCAGCCCGTTAATGTATGTTAGTGTACGAAGTTGGAATGTGTGTGTGTGTGTGTGTGTGTGTGTGTGTGCGTGTGTGCGTGTGTGCGTGTGTGCGTGCGTGTGTGGTCACCTGATGCCTCGCTTCCCCTCCGTCCTCTGCTGACTCCTCACCTTGGCTGCTGGCCTCCTCTCATCTTCAGCTCTCCTCCTCTCCTCCTCCTCCTCACCTTGTTTTTCCTTCCCTCCTGGCTCTGGCTGCGCTTCACCAGCTTTTTTCATGGACTTTCCCTTCCTTCCTTTTTTTCCTCCTGTCATCTCTCTTCTTTTGCATTTTCTCCTCTCATCTCCTCATTTCTCTTTCTCTCTAGTCTCTTCAAAGCTGCCTCCTCACCTCCTCTCTGCTTTTTTTTCTCCTTCTCCTTTCATCATTTCCTCCTCTGTCTTCTCTCAGAAGAAATAAGCAGTTTTTTTCTGGATGAGTGGCTCATGACTCCGAGTGCGCAGCGGGAAACGCTATATTTGGAATTAGGAGCCGTTCAGGATTCGGCGGGACTCAGCAGCGTGGGCCAAAATCGTCCAGCGCCTGGACATGCTTTCCAGTAATCCCACAACTCTCCTCGCGCTAGGTCCTCGTGACGATTTGTCTCTGAAGGTGACATCAAAGGGCTGAGGAAGAAGTAGAAGAAGAAGAGCTGGGTTGATGAGGATGCTACTTCAGTGAAAGTCAATGGGCAGCCACAGTCAAGGTGCCCTTGGTCAAACACCATTTACATACTCACTAAATATCAGTTAGTACATTTTCTACTACATTTTCCATAATTGGTCCTAAAATGACCGTTTTTTAAGACTGGAGATGAAGATGGGACAAGTATTAGCGAAGAAGAAGTCACTGAAACATGAGTTTAATTGTAGCAGTGCAGTCTGGGTCCATTGAGTGGATCAGCTCTAGAAAGGAGCCCCCCCCACACACACACAAACACACACACACACACACACACACACAAACACACGGGACGAGGCTGTGCTGTGCTCAGGCTCAGTTTTGCTTCCACCCTGACCAGGAAAAACTAGAGCAACATTACAAGCCAACGCCTGATGGCGACGCGTGTTTACACCCGAGCAGCAACACCCTCTAGTGGCCAAAAAGGAGGAAGTAGTAGCTCACGGAGGGGTTGACCTTCACACAGACGGTCGGCATCAGCTGCATTTGACCTTGACCACGGCTGCTCCCTTGACCGAAGCTGCTCTTGATCGTTGATTTTTGATGGTTCTACAGTGCAGACATAAGATGCCCCCCCCTTCTGATGGGGCATCAGATCAGAGAACACCTGAACGTGTCACCTGGCAGCACAGAGACAACCAGTGGCTCTTGCCGTGTAATGTGGAGGATCTGCTGTGTACGCTAACGTCCACCACGTGACAGGCCTCAGCTGAAGGATCGAGTTCACTCCTTAATGCACACAAATGTCTACATTTACCACCAAAGGTCATATGACTCATTTCCTATCGTCTTACGTACCAACGGAGTTGTTCTCCTTCCTGGTCTACATGGAGGAATGCCGAGGTTTTCATTCATACTCTAAAAGGCTGCAAAATGATGATAAGACAGAGAGTAGAAGACAGTTATTAAGTTCATGACAAAATACGTAATACAGTAATACAGTAATACAGTAATATAGTAATACAGTAATATAGTAATACAGTAATATAGTACTACATAAAAAAATCTCTAGGTCAAATCCAGATTCATTTCTTTGTTTCTCAGCAATGAGTCATAAACAGGACTCCCCAATCATATCAGCAATTAGCCCACACACACACACACAAACTCACGCACACACACACACACACACTCACACACACACACACACAAACACACATACACACGCTGACACACACACACGCACGCACACACACTCACACACACACTCACTCACACACACACACACTCACACACACATACACACACATGTAAATGCACATTATGCACAAGAGTACAAACACTAAATTACTGTTGATTCACTACTGTTCACTGGCTGAGTCTGAGTCACGACAGAAATATATAGAATGGGGGAGGGAGAGAGGGAGAGAGGGAGAGAGGGAGAGAGAGACTGTGAAAACAAGAGTGAGAGACAAGTAAGGGACTAACAGAGAGAGAGAGGGTTAGAGGAGTAAGTCGCTGCTCGCTCAGACTCCCGAGAGGAAATGATGAGGAGTGTCCACAGGACAGAGAGCTGACACCTTCTCTCTCTCTCTCTCTCACACACACACACACACACCCACACACTCACTCACACTCACAAAAACACACACTCACTCACTCACACACACACTCACACACACACACTCACACACACACACACACTCACTCACATACACTCACACTCACACACACTCTCACACACACACACTCACTCACACTCACATACTCACACACACCCGAGCAGCTACAGCGACCGACAGTTGAACATAACCAGAGATTTTTTGTCGTATATTTTGTTTTTACACTCATGGCAGGAGGACGTAGAACAGTCGTCATGGTGATGAAACAAAACTGCGTGTGATGTGATGAAGTCTCGACATGGAGCAAACTGGAGAATATAAACTATAAAATGTAAAATATTAATCCAAATAAATCCACGTTTCCTGATGTAATTTGACTTATATACACATATATCACCTTCTGCTTTTATTACTATCTGATTTTTTTGATTCGTTTAAAGAAGTGGGTGTGGTGCTTTTATTTTAATTTTTCCCCCTCGTCTGGGCCGAGTCGTGTTATTTATGTCGCCGCAGTGATTGAATTTCACACGTGATTGATGAGACAATCTTTCCCTCCTAAATCCTCCAGGTGCCTTAAACCTCACCTCTCGTCGTCACCTCCTCACACTGTCATCGTGGTATCCAAAAAATAAATAACGTCAAAAACTGATAGATATAAGAAAAGTGAGGTAAAACAGAGACGTGAGCTTGTCCCCACACTGCCCCCTACAGGCAGGGGCCCCCGGGGACCGAACTGGGACATGCCGGGGGTGGGGGGGTGGTGGACATCTCCCATCTGCCCTGGAGGCATATGGAAAACTACCCCCTTGAAATTAGCGAAGGGAGCTGGTTTACTAAAAGGAGGAGGACACCGAGCTGGACGAGGTCACCTGTAATTCTGAAGCACTAACATAAAAAATTACAAATATGTCAAAAATGCTGTTAAAGCTGTTAATGACATTTTTTTCCAACAATTTAGGGAGAATCATCACTTTATTTGTTCTGGATGAACTGACAAGTTGAACTGTGGCTGTTTGGTCGTTTTCTGATGTTAAAAACTGTCGGGTTCACTCAGTGAAGACAGTCACTACTTTATTTCTTTATTTGTCTTTTTCTCAGCACAGTGACTGTGAACACAAAGAGTCCAGCTATTGGAAGAACCGGGGAGTAAAGGCGCCTGAAGGTTGACGTGAGAACTCAGAAGGAGAAACAAAAAAGTTTTTATTGTTCATTTTTCAGAGAAAATGAAACAAAACCAGGGATCAGGCTGAAGAAGCAGGAACAAAGAGCAGTCAGGTCGGCAGGGTAACGAGGACCACAGGGTGAATGGGGGCAGCTGTATTTATTGAATTAACTGATGAGGAACAGGTGTGATGGTGGGTGCCAGAGTCAGGTGACAGGAAGTGACGGAAGGACGCTGAGGGCAGCTGCAGGGCAGGTGAGGAATGACAGGCTCTGCAGGCGTCGGACAGGATGTGTGGAAATGGGTTAATCTGAGGTAGTGGATGTGACACAACCTGCCCCACAACCTGCCCCACAGCCTGCTCAGGAATCTGCCCCACAATCTGCCCTTCTAGTTCCAGGGGTTTAAAGTGGGAAGGGGCATCACCAGGTTCTATGGGGGCCAGCTCTGGTTTTGGAGACAAGCTCCAGGATTCTGGATGTGATTAGAGTCTAACTAAAGTCCAGGTCTGGAGCCGCTGACTACAGATGGGTTTCTATTCCCTGGTCACGAGTCCAGGACAGATAGGGGGGGGTTGGTCCTCCACCCCTGTAGTATTGACGTGCTTTATAAATTATTGCAGTACTTGCTCTAGTCAGTACACACTCAGCTCATTTACCGAGTGTCACCACAAACATCTGTCTCCCTGGAAATCTGTCGATCTGCCAAAATAAAATCGAGGTTAACCCTGATTTTTTACCCCAGTCTGAGCTCTGCCTAACGTCTTGGCTCCATCTTCAATGACTCTACATTACATTACTGTTTTTTCTAGTAATGAGCTGTTTTTTCCCTCTAGGATCGATAAACAGGAGCGTTTATCTCGATCCCTCCGTCGTTCCTCCGGCCAGCAGATGGCTGCGGGCGTGGGAGTCGGATTTTTGTTGGGGTTTTTGACTCGCCGGGATCTGACGAGCAGCAGGAGGTAACATGATTTTAAATTACATATTAACACTGTGAGTGAACGTAGCGGCGGCGTGGGAGTGATAGAGGTGAGCACAAATCCCCCCTATCGCTCTCATTTCCACCTGAAATTGCTTTCTCAACTGTTCTTTTCTTTTTTTTTTTTTCTTTTTTAGGAGTGAAGGGTTCTGCTGGAGAAGGAGAAACAAACACAGATTTGCATTTCAGCTGAGGCTTTCGGATCTAGTGTCAAACCAATGCAAACTTTTATGAGATACGCAGCTGTTTTGTTATGGGTTTTTTTTAGTTAGTTTGTTTTTTTGCCAGATTCCCTGACCTCTGACCTTTGAGGCTTCCGTCTGACAGATGGATTCAAAAAGAAAGATGGAGGGGTGGAGGGGAAAAAATGACAAAAAACTGAAAGGGAAACACGGCGCTTTTTCAACGGGCGTGACGTCCTCGGTCGTTCCCCGATCGAGACCGATGACTTCCTGGCGACTCCGCCGGTTGCCTAGCAACTGCTCTGTAGCAAAATAAATGGACACGATGGTGGCATCAATAGGCTCTCAGCGAGAAAATGTCATAAAATACAGATCTGCAAACTTTACAGCTCAGTCAAGAGACAAACACGTCGTCACGTGATCATTAAAAACAAGTGATGGGCAAAAAAAGCGGAGCTTTATACCGAGTGAATGAGTCCCAGTCTCAGGTGATTTGTTTCACGTTAGCAGCAAAGTGTGTCCCAGGGTTTTATCTGACCGTGATCTGCCAACATCCAAAAAAAAAGGTACTATTACATGAAAAGATAAAAACAACAACACTATTCCAGTACTATAATAGATTCGTTTTCCATCTAAAGACAAGAACAGGGCAAAACTCCAGCTCCCATGAGGCCTTGAGACTGAGACCGATGCCGGATAATTGTGGTTTTGTCATTGAGGAGTTCGAATTTGACTTTCCAGTACAGAACCGGGTTCTCGTTAATCTCCGACAGGAAACCTCAGCAACCACAGTACGGCAACAAAATGTTTCTGACCTTGTGGTGGAAAACGTCTGGCAGCTTCTATAGGCTCTTCTCACTTAACACCTGTGTTTCTGTGTCCACTTGCAATAATTTCTATATGGAAAAAGTAAGTTTTCCTTTAAATGAGTAATAAAAAAAGGAAAAAAGGACTTTTAAAACTTTTTTATGCAGCTCATTTCATTTGATATTGGATAATTTACCACAGAAAGAGAGTTATACAGCACAATGCGGCGCTTGGGTAAAACTCAGAGAGGGAGAGAGAGGGAGAGAGAGAGGAAGAGAGGCAGAGAGAGAGAGGGAGAGAGAGGTGGTGCATACACCAGAGAGAAATGAGAAAGTGAGAAAAAAGAGAAGAAAGAGAACGAGTGCAGCAAAGATGGAGGCTCAGGAAGGGAGGATGGTAGACGACTACTAATGTCCCACTATGTAGATGGAGAGAGTCCCTGCTAACACACATGCACGCACACACACACACACACATACACACAAACACACACACAAACACACACACACACACACACACACACACACACACACACACACTCTCAGAGTTGTACTTCCGTTGGGCAGCTGAGAGGAGGGGGGCTATCAAAGAGGGAGAGTTACTGTGGTGAATACTGATGCTGCTATCTGCCCCTCACACACACACACACACACACACACACACACACATCCACACACACACACACACACACACACACGCATCCACACACACACACACACACACAAACACACACTCACATACACACACACACAAACACACACCCACATACACACACACACTCACACACACACACACATGCACACTCACAAACACACACACACTCACTCACACACACTCACACACTCACATACACTCACACACACACACACACACACACACACACACACACACACACTCACACACTCACATACACATACACGGAGAGTAAAGGAGATGTGAGAAAAGCAGAGATGATGAAGAGGTGGAGAGATGAGAAGTAGGAGAAGAAGGAAAAGAACAAAATGAATGAGTGGAGAAGAACAGAACAGAGGAAAAAGAGGAGAAAAGGGAGATGGAAGAAAAAAGGAAGAGCGAGAAAGATAGAGATGAAGAATCAAGGAGGAGGATGAGGAGGGAAAGTGAAGGGAAATGAGAGGGAAATGAGGTTGAGAACAAGAGGATTGGGAGGGTGAGGAAGAGAGGAAGGAAAAGAAAGAAGGGATGAGGGAGAGGGAGGATTGAGGGAAGGGAAGGTAATAAAGTGATGGTTCGGAAAAGAACAAAAGAAGGGAGAGGTTGAGAGTGAGAAGAGGAGGAAGAAGAGAGGGAGACTGGAATGAGAGGAGCCGAGAGGAGGTGTGAGGAGGTGTGAGGAGGAGAATGAGAGGAGAAGAAATGAGGGATGAGAAGGGAGGAGTAGAAACAGGAGAAGGAGGGAAGATGAAAGGGAGAAATGGGGGAGAAAGGAGGAAGAGGAGGAGGAGGGAGAGAATCCATGGCGTTTGTCAGGCTTTAGTGAAAGTCGTCGCAAACTGGGAATGCTGAGTTTCCATCGGAATTTTCTCATAATTCACCTCACAAATCCCCTCACAAAACATGGGTTTTTAGGGAGGCGAAATAGAAACACAAAAAATAAGACCAGGTTGTAATAAACAGGCCAATGCCGTTGAAATAAAGGTTAAAATCTACAAAACTAAAACTGTTCTACAAACTTTGGTCCAGTTTTAACTCAGTTGATTTCTTTAGAAAACTGAAATTTTGGTGAAAAACGAACAGCGAAGGCCGCAGGCCTCTGCTGCATGAAATCAATGTTACTTTGACGCAGCAAAGCCCATTAAATCCTCACGTTTCAGTCATCTACTGAGCGTCTTGCCAACAAAGGGCTGACTGGGAGATCTAGTTACGCAGGGCCGATGGTGAGCCACCACCCGCTGATTCGTATTGCATTACACTGCATTTTGCGGCAAACTTCCACTTAAGCGGCTTCCTGCCGCCACACAGTTCCAGGTTTCAGTTCAAGCGACCCGTTGACGAGCAGCCGATTCCATCCGCGGTGACCTGCCCCGTTTCAAAGTCCCGAGAAGGATGTAAATAGTGGAGGCCGGAGGAGAAAACAGCCTCCTGCTTGTTAACACCAAGCCCCTGGAGCGGCGGCGACTCTGGCCCAGTGACCCACAGGTCGAGTTTACACCGCTACGCACCACCCCCAGGACATAGCCATATCCACTCACCCCAAGTCCTACACTCACAAAAGCTCTTGTCTTTCTCTTCAGATACTATCTGTTTCTTTCACCTTTGCTCAGACCAAGAGAGAGAAAACACCTGCCCTTCGCCTAAGGTTATGTTAACTTATTGATGCAATATAATCATAACATACACTGGGTTTATGCTAACTATGTGCTGACCATATAATACATGTGTAGCCACTAATTTCTCCTATGATAACATGCGATTGTTAAAATAGTTTAAAAAAACAATATAATTATATTGTTTCTATGTCTGTGACCTATTCTGATGTGGCCTATATATTGGATCTATATTGAAAGGTGTTGGTTTTATATAATGTTGCTATTACTGCGTCAAAGTCAACATCTACAGATCTTTTCCTTCTATTCTCGCTGAGAAACATATGTGTCAGGTATGAAAAACAGTAAAAACTTCTTAGATCCTTGAGTTATTAGCAGGACGATGTGGAGGATGATGCCGGCCGATCATCCCCCTGTGCTCTGCAGTCTGGTGGCTTGACCACACCTGGTTCATACAGAGGGTCAAACACACTAACACCAGAGCACTAGTTGGCTAGTCAGCTCTTTAGCTAGTTATCTAGTTAGCAGGGAAGCTTAACGTTGGCAGTGAAGCTGGTTCACCAGCCGATCTACGCTGCGACCCTCACCTACAGCCATGAGCTCTGGGTAGGAGCGAGAGCTGTCGGTGAAGGTATTTGCGGGGGTCCGTCTACAGACGGGGGGGCACCATTCTTGTGGGGTCCAGCGACATTAAAGCCAGACCCCACAAGTTTAAATGGGTGTTTGTTTGTTAGGGTTGAGTTTAGAATCAGGTTTAGGTCCGCGGGAGGGGCTGGGGAATGCCTTAGGTCAATGACGGGTCCCCACAAATGCAGTGAAACATGAATGTGTGTGTGTGTGTGTGTGTGTGAGAGAGAGAGAGAGAGAGAGAGAGAGAGAGAGAGAGAGAGAGGGAGAGAGAGAAAGAGGGAGAGAGAGGGAGAGAGAGATGAGCACTGATAATGAGCATCTGTTTTAAGAAAGATGTGGGAGAGGGAAAAAAAAGGATATGTAAATATGGTGAGAGATTTTTTGATGAAATGCGTGTGTGTGTGTGTGTGTGTGTTTTTTTGTTTGTGTGTGTGTGTGTGTGTGTGTGTGTGTTTTTGTTTGTGTGTGTGTGTGTGTGTGTGTGTGTGTGTGTTTTTGTTTGTGTGTGTGTGTGTGTGTGTGTGTGTGTGTGTGTGATAAGCACAAAGAATGTGCGTGGGTTGGCGTTGAACTGTTGTTCATCTCTATTGTCTGCATTGCCCAGAATGTGTGTGTGTGTGTGTGTGTGTGTGTGTGTGTCTCAAGCACCATATAAAGTCTGTGCTCAGGTATATTGGATATTTTAACACAAATGGATGATTACACCGGTGTGTGATTGTGTGTATGTTTATAGAAAAAAAATTTTCTGTGTGTGTGATTGTGTGTGTGTGTGTGTGTGTGTATGTGTGTGTGTGGGCAGGTAGAGCACTGCAGCTCATCTCAGCTGTCTGCAGGTTGCTGATCGCACAGCAGTCTAGCCACCCACACACACCGCCTACGTCACACACATACACACGTGTACACACACACACGCACACGCACACACACACACTGTGTGCACATATATACAGTCAGATACAAATATAGTCTGTTACTGTGAGTAGACAGATGGACTGAGGCCTGCTCACTGCTGTCAACAACCAAATTAGACCATGCACCTGTGTGTGTGTGTGTGTGTGTGTGTGTGTGTGTGTGTGTGTGTGTGTATGTGTGGTTGTGTTTGTGACAGGATGTATGTGTTAGTTTGTGTCCACCTGGTTCAGCAGAGAACCTATTAAATAAGTCATGCGGGGGGAGGGGCTGCAGAGGGGAGAGCTGGAGGCACAATAATACCTTCTGGACTATCACACACACACACACACACACACACAAACACACACCACACATACACACACACACACACACACACACACACACACACACACACACACACACACACACACACACCACACACACACACACACATCTTTCTATATAATCTATATATTTTTTATGTATCATTAAGTAAAGGAAGGGTTGGGGGCACTGGGTCTTGTGGTTTTGCAATGTGACAGTAACAGCTTTAACAAACTGACTTCACCCCCCCGCTAGTTGGCCTGGAGGCCTCCGGCACGACAGGACGCTAACAGGTTCCTCCGATAAACCACGCGGGACGTTTAGGCTTTTACTGAACATCGAGGATGCAATAATGTCCAAAAATAAAAGGTGCTTCACAAAATAGTCTTTTGTCTGTCAGAGAGGAAGCTGTCGAGTAACAGCAGCTGGCATGATGCTGGGGGTCTAATGTGATCAAGGAAAAATACTGTTTTCCCATTGGCCAGGCTCGGAATAAGGAAAAAGGAAGTTTCACCTGCTGCACACGCCCCTGACAGCGAACGTCGACTGATGTCAGGGCTCACAAGGACAACGAAGGAATGAGGATCCATGGTTCGTTTCTGACTGCGATGAAATAACAGCTGCAAAATGAATCATTTAAACAGTTCCCACTCAGTAGATATCCAACTCCCTTAATGTTGATGGACTAGGGTGTGTGTGTGTGTGAGAGAGAGAGAAGGCATTAATATATCATGTGTGCTTCCCATCTATAAGCCTGACCAAGGGGACTCGGACTGGAGCTCTGAGCTCCCGTTAGGCTGCCGTCCACCTCCAGCGATCGTCCGGCTCCTCTAATCATGGGCACCAGCTGAAATCTAATCTTGTTTTCCTCTGAGGTAAAGTCAGGCTGTTTTTCCCCCTGATTAGCATCTTTGAAAACTTTTCCCTTTTTTTTAATTTGGGGATTTAATTCCCTCAGATAACAGAAATGTCCCTATTGGCAACATCCTGTAATCATAACTGGATCCTTGAGATTCCATAAATCAATTTACATCTGTATCTTACAAGATGCATGGTCAGGCTTTGCTCTCCTTGATCTTCGTTTTGAGTTTCTTTTCTTTTCTTTTCTTTTCTCTTTTTTTGCACAGGTTAAATGTCTTGAATAACAGGTAAGTTTAGATCAGACAGAAGCAGGACGGATGTAAACGATACGGACTGTAAAGGCTGTGCAAACAATACGAGCCAACTGCCCAACAGCAACTATATTTGCAACTGAAAACACCAAAAGTCTAACTTATGATAATTTGTCCCGAAGCGTGAGATCTAAAAATGAATTCTGCGTTTTGGCTATGCCTGTTTTTATTTATTTCCAAAAGCTTTTTTTTTTTTTTTTTTTTAAATTTTTTCTGAGCTATTTACTTTGAAGATAAATATGAAGGAAGCTCATATGAGCCCAGGCGATGTCCTCTGTAATAATTAAAGAGAATTTTGTTTGTGTGTGTGTGTTGTGGCAATGAAGAGAGTAGCTCTCAGGGCTGCGGTTAGTCTTGGAAAGTGTTGAAAGAGAAATATCATATACGCCCATGAACCGGTGAACATGAACACCCAGGCGGGTGCAGACACTTGTGATGGGATTTCGTATGAAACCAAAAGGTTTCATTAGCTGCAGGTTTCTGGTTCGGTTTGTAATTGTCTGACATTAACGTGTTTGTAGGCCACAGACCGGCGCTTTTAAACACAGTCAGAAAATACAACAGGTAAAGTCCTCGTTACCCGGAAAACGTGTTTGGTTTCATCTGCTTTCATCTGATTCGCTTCATCTGCATGGAGACGTTGCTGCTGGACGGTTTGTGTTTGTCCTGGGGGGGGTCACTAGCTGCTATCACCAGCTTCACAGAGAATGTTATTAGACAGCAGATAATACACTTATGTAAAACATGAATATTAAAATCAAGTACTTCAGTTTATATTTCAGCCCATGAGTTACCTTTATTTGGTGCGTTGTCTTGTTTGGAGTAAAGCAGGGCTGATGCGTTGAGCCTACGCTGTCGGGAGCATTTATATTTGTGTGATGGCGTCACTCCGTAATTACACAACCAAGCCACTAGTTGGTGGCGGCGTTTACATGCGTGTGTGTTGAGTTTCTGACCGTCACAGGAGACGTCGGAGGAGGCGCTCTGTACGACGGCGATGAAGAAGGAGGAGCTGGAGATGCGACGCCACGAGCCGACCCAGACGTGCCACACTTAAGACTCTACGGATGATGTAGATGTCTTTTTGTTTTCTATTCTGTGTGTGGAGCAGCCTCTACAGAGAGTGACAGAGTAAGATGGATGTTAAACGACTGGTGTAAGGTGAACTAAGGAGCAGATAAAATGTAATGAGGCGGGATGCAGGGCAGGGACACTGCCCCGGGGGGGGTAGTAAATGGAGACAAGATTTTCACTCCAGCAGCCACTCGAGTGTCAAGACTTTGTATCTTTTTTTTTTTCATTTGCTCCCGAGTTTGAAACACTCTTCCTCGGACCCCCCCCATCTCTACGCACTGAAATTTACAAAATAAAAGCTTGTGGGACGCGAGGGTCCTTCCTGTGCTGACGCAGCACGTGTCATCCTTTTGTTCCCCCAGGCCCGAGGTGGAACCCAGCCCCAGTGACACTGAAGGGCCGGCGGAGATGGGGGAAGGCACAGGTAAGAGTGAAGTGTGTATGGGGGGGGGGGGGGGGGTAGAAGTAAGAGGCAGTGTGAGTGTGTGTGTTTCCATGCTGACGGGCTGTGTGTGCATCTTTTAGAATTTTTATGTGTATTATCTCCTGGTGAGGGAGAATCTATTTTGCGGCTCAGTCTTTTTCTGAAGGATTCAGATGCCCCCTACAGCGCCCTGTAGTGTCTGATATGAGTGTGTGTGTGTGTGTGCGTGTGTCTGTGTGTGTGTGTGGATGTGTGTGTGTGTGTGTGCGCGCATGTGTGCGTGTGTGTGTCTGTGTATAATGGGATTATTTGGCTGGATAGGGCAGCGTCTATCATCTGGGAGGCTCCTAACTGAGGCTGTGGCTGAAATGCATAAATTGTAAAGAGGGTGAATCACCTGGGATTGCACAATCATATTTCACAGACCCACATGCGCACACACACACAAACACACACACACAAACACACACACACACACACACACAGCGAGAGAGAAACAGACACATGCATTAATTCACACTGTCTTGTAGGTGCACGAAACACGAAATGGCTCTTAGTGTTTTCTCTCACACACATTCCCCCACACAGCCCTCGTTCTTCATTCACCAGTGTGCTCACTCTCTCTCTCTCTCTCTCTCTCACACACACACAGCCCCCCAGGTATCGAACCTCAGTACTTTTTGTTTCGGTCAGAGACAAGGGTGGACATGAAAGGAGTGGAGGGGGCGGGGTCATCTGAGAGGTTGTGCAGAGCTGTAGCCAGGTGATGCTGTGCAGTGTGGAGCTGGACCCTCCGGCCAATCCCTGCTGTGTAGGTGTGTGTGTGTGTGTGTGTGTGTGATGGAGGAGGCTCCTAGCTCTGCTTGTTACTCTCTTAATGGAATAGAGACATCTGCTTCATCTCTCTCTTTTTCTGTATCTCACTAACCTCATCTCTCTAAGTCACTGAATCTCTTCCTCTCTCTCTTCCATCCCTCCGCAGGAAGTTAGGAAGAGTTAGGAAGAGCGGTTGAGAAGAGAGAGAGAGAGAGAGAGAGTGTGTTGCCAGAGTGAGAAAAGATGGAGGCAAAAGACGAATGATGGTGCCAAGTGTCCAAGAGGGACAGTGGTAGGAGAGGGGTGAGGCAGACGGGATACCAGAGAGAACGGAGAGAGGGGGAGAGGAGCTGGTGTAGGAGGAGGAGGAGGAGGGGAGGAGGAGGGGAGGAGGAGCAGTGCCAGTTCTCTGCCCCAGGCTGGGTAATAATGATGCTAATGAGTTAGATCAACACAAGGTTTGAGTGCCACAGATTAAGATATTTTCTGGCAAAGGGCCTGTGGTGCTACACACTGTAAAAAATAACAGGCTTCACGCACCGAGGCTGCTTCACTTTACTGAGGATGAGGGAAAAACAAGCCAGAAACAACGTTAGATTTTTGTTCCTGGCATCGCGTCGGCTAACGCAGGAATGTGGCGCTATACAAAACATCCCCGGGCGGTGAGAGGAGGCTGCGCCGGTTCGACACTTTTCCTCGCCTCAGTCTTATCTTGAACTTCGACGTGGCGTCTTCCGGTTCCGACGCGTTCCGTCAGGGGACTAAGTGATGGCCGAGGCTGTTTGTGGCGCGCGTCACTGCGTGACATCGAATGTCCGCGCGTTGTGCAATTTTTGTTCACCACTAAGTAAAGAGTCGCCGAGGTCACTGAAATGTAGCGTGAGGTCGGGTCATGGGCCTACACCTAAATTCCAGATGTGGGTCCAGATGTGAAACAGCAATTATGTTCAATAATTCCCAACTTGAAATAAAACAAACAAACTTTAAAAGCATATTGAACAAGATCAAAAATTAATTCCCTGGCCTCTGGCAGAACTTTCTCCTAAATTCCTCAGGTTTTTCCACATTTCACTGATTTCCTACTTTTTAACAAGAAAAACAAAACAAAAAAAACAGGTGAGATTGAAAATATTGTGTTTTGGGGAGGTAAAGTTTTGCTGCTGTCTGTAACAACTCTTTCTTTCCCTTTAGTTTCTATGCACCAAATATCTGGAACAAACAGCTTCAGGTCTGCTGAAAACCCCTCAGTGCTTTTAAATCAAGACTGAAGACTTTTATGTTTGCTGCTGCCTTTTATTAAGTTATCATTTCTACACTGCACTGTAACTTTTAATCTGCTATTTTATATCTCTTTTATTCTGTTTTATCTCTTGTTTTAGCTGTTCTCATTCCCCTTTCTCCTGGTTTTTAATGGCTTGTTTTAATATTGCGTGTTTAAAATCCTTTATTCTTTGTGTTTCTCTTTTGCACTTCTTGCTTGATGATAGACACTCTGCCATGTGCTATACATGGAACAATCCAAAAACGGGCTCGTTCCTCTGGTTGTTAGAAGCCATGTGATTGGATGTGATTGGATGCAGGGCCGAGAAAATGTTTACTGAACCGGACAGGTCCAGGTGCGTCTCAGGTGTGGCTCGATTACATGAACTGGTTATTCTTGAAATGACAATATACATGACATGTCCCGATGTGGTGGCGTGAATTTGAAAAGCCCGGTTTTTTCTTAGTTATGTCATTTTTGGCCTGGAAGCAGCTCTTTGGCAGGTTCACCGGATCCACCACCACCACCACCACCACCCCCACCCTCCAAAAGATGTTTCTGGCTGTGGTCTGGCTGCGATGATGGATGTTTCTTCAGCTCGGGTGAAAACTTCCCACTCATGCACACCGCATGAATTGCATTTCCACCTGGCTGACACTGGCTGAAACATGATTCCCCTCCAGCTCTTTTTTTTCCACCCAACAAATTTGATCCCATTTTCTCATCTCTGCGGACACTGTGACCAGAGAGGACATTCAGAGAGGCGGATTACATTTTAATATCTAATGTAAATGTGGTGAAAGCTGTTGCATATAAAGCAGTTAGAGAGTGTTGCACCTGCATGGAAGGAAAAAAAAGGAGGAAAAACAGCGAGGGAGAAGGAGCCTGAGTGGTGGATCTAAAGGAGGAGACATTAACACTTGAAGAAAAAGGAAAGAGGTGGAAATGGGGGAAGAGGGAAGCATAAAAGGTAAACAAACACCTGAGGAAATTACAGGATGGAAAAAAAAAAGAAACGGTGGAAATATTAGACCCGGAGGAGGAACTGGAGAAATGTGGCACAGTGAACAGGTGCTGGATGGTCGGATGGAGAGACGGAGGGAAAGAAGGAGCCATCAGGAGGCTGAGTGATGGGGAGAGATGGAGCTGGGGGGTGAGGAGAGAGAGAGAGAGAGAGAGGCTGGGAATGAAAGGGTGACAGGCAGCAGCACTGATCCAGACAGAGCAGAAGAAGAGACGACTTAAAGGGAGAAATGACAGGATCTGGTGCATTAGTCACATGCTTTTTATATCAGGTGTAAAATATGGAAGCTTCCTGAATACTTCATGAATATGTATGACTGGTGTGTGTGTGTGTACACGTTTAGCTATACCCATTAGAGTCTGAGTCATTTTCATGGCAGGAAATAAAACACTGCAGATCTGCTCCAAGATGAAGAAAAAAAAAAGCAGATTCTCATGAGAGATGGAAGCATCTCGCCAAAAAAAACACGAACTAAGTTTGTTGTAGGTCAAGACATCGGATTTACAGCTTGTATTCTCCTACCCTCTGTGCCCCTCTGGCTTTAAAAAGCTAATAAACTAAAAAAAAAAAAATTAAGTACAGGCTCGTCTGCGCAGAATAATACCGAGGGAGGTCATCCTCTGTTGTTACCTCAGGAGCAGAGGAATTTTAATTCACTCATTTGGTTTCAGCGTTTTTTCTCCAACAGCCTCAGTGAAAAAAACAAGAGAACCCCTCAGAGAGATGGATAATGGGAGTTTGGTTTACATGCCGCCATGTTGGGTTCCTTCGCTGCCGTTTTCCACCAGTTTGTTGGCGTCACTTCAAAACCGAGCGGATCTCGATGGAGTCGGAGCTGACGGATGTTGAACAGCAGGTTTAGTTTTTCCTGAATTTTTTACTGCGACGTGGAAACAAAAGATGTCAGAGGAGACGGTCTGCATAACAGCGGCGAAGGAGGCGGGGCCAGAAATGCGGCACCACCGAGCTGACCAATCAGAATTCTTGTAGCCTGTGTCGCCGCGACGCATAGTTCCATTTTTAGGGGGAAGTGAACGTCAGGCTACAGCAAAGGTTCGACACAGAAGAATAAATTGACCTTCACTCCAACATTCTGAGTCTGCAGCTCCAGCAAAGTGCTGATAGTTAATTATGGCTGCACACATTCAGATGAGTGTTTGTGTTTCAGCCTTTTTCAGACGAAGAGGAGCAGGAGCCCTCAATGAGTCAATACGTGAGGCTGAAGGAACAGAGGGTGTAGCAGGTTCTGCAGCAGAACCCCGGCCCTCACTGCTTTAGCTTTCATAGTCTCTCTAGTTCCAGTTCTAGTTCTAAGTGCCTGAAGAACCGAGGCTAACACGCTGTAGCTAACAAATGCAAAACACTGAGGAAACTTAAGGCTACGGCTGATCGTCATGGGCCGATGCCGAGCTGATGGTAACACGTGTTCTGTAGCATGTGATCTCATACATCAGTTCTATAGAGGCTGATTTTAACCTCATCCATGACCCCTCAACCTTGAACCAGGGGAGTGGTGTGGCCTCCGCGCCGGCCTCGTTACGCCGGCCCCTGGGTCATCGGGACGAGGGCCCCCGGTCGGACCCCTCCCGTGGTCTAGACGGGCTCCTGGACCATGAGTCAGTCTCTTATTTATGCTCTTATTTATGCTTCTAAGCCATGATTTGTCATTATCTTGTAATAATTTCACCCCGTTTGTGCTTTATTTATTCATTCGGTGTTTTGTTTTTTTATCGTCTTTGTGTGACTGTGCTCTATAAAATATTCTTTTAAATACCCATTTAACTTTGTCCAGTCACCAGAGAGGAAGTTAATGGGATGAGGATGAAGCTATGGCCTGTTACAGGCAGTTACACTCACACTGATGGACTGGATCACCAGCTCATACTGTAATCACACACACACGCACACACACACACACCTACACCACACACACGGCTGCTGTATTTTGCTGATGTGGCTGTGCGCGTATGTTGTGATTGAGGTAAAATATTGACAGTTGAAATGAGGCGATGGCGAAGGGGCGGTGGCGGCCCCATTACCCATTCAGACCGACGGGGGGACGAAAGAAAACACAGGAGATGAAAGACAAACACGAGACGGAAAACGAGAATTAAAACGTGATGGAGGGATGGGGGAGATACGGCAGCTGGCAGAGACGAACAAGTGGGGGGGCAGAGGGTGCTACCATTAATCAGTGTCTATAGCTAATGATGCCCATATCTTGTAGAGTCTTTGGAGATTAATTGAATAAATCAAATTAAGAGTCCCCACAATGGGCTTGGATGTAAAGGTCACAGTCAGAGCGCCGACTCGTTCCGTCACATCAACGTCTGAGCTGCGTTAACTGATTCGGCTGGATGCATGTTTGGTGAAACCGGGGAGAAAACGGTGACCTTGACACCAGTTTTATTTTTAGCTAATCTCAGCACAAATCTGACAAAGGTTTCTTAAAGTGTAGGGGGGGGTGCCAAATAAAAATGAAATTAAAAAAAGGATGCTAAACTAGGCGGAGCTAATTCCAGCCGCTGGAAACTGGAAGCAGACACAAAAGACCAACTTCACCTGAACGGATACGGTGGTGGCGCCGACCGGTGACCCCCGCTGTCTGCAGACAAAGTTAACCTCACAAAAAATGTAAAGGGCGCCACCTAAAGCTCGGGGGGGTCTAGAGGGTGAGGTCTTCGGGGGGGCTTCTTCCCACTGGGGGCTCCAACTGTCAAGGGGCAAGCTTCCAGTCCAATCAAAACCAATGAGAAGGCATCGCCGGGCTGCACCGGTGGAAACCATCCAGGCTATTGAAGGGGGGGCGGCACTCTGCCCCTGGCTGGCACATTATATACAATATGTTACGGAAATGATTGTGTTCCTCTTGGTGTTTTCTCTTACTAAGACAAATTTTCTTTTCTGTCCTCACCACAGGACAGAAAAGAAAAGGGTGTCCACCCACTGTGGGTGGGATAGCATGAGAACTGAACCTCCCCCGGCAAGACTGTTCCGGCCTGAGTCTGCCCTACATTCATCCTGGATCCGAAACATCATCTGTGTACGATCAGAACTGAGCCTGGCGCCTCTGGAGTCAGTGTATCCAAATGCTAAGTCGTCATATCAGAGAATATGGAGTGTTACATTTAAGCCTCAAGACCACGGCGCTAGTTTGACTCTCTTATACTTTACTCCCAGTATTTGTGCCTTTTTTCTGCATCATTAATTCCATAAATAAAATAAAATACCATCCCACAGGAGAATCTGTGCTGATATAAACTCAATTGCTAAAATTATGAATTTAAAATTATAAACCTATTTATGTCTGAGAAGAGGTTTTTTTTTTTTTTAGGAAGGTCGAAGCTTGAAAAGTGCTTTGCATATTTAGCCCTCGAGTGTTTTTTTAATCTGAAGATGCTGCTTGGTGAATGCAGCCTGGCGGCACCGGCGGCACCGGCAGCACCGGCGACCTCAGTTCTTGGTGGTCTACGCACGAGACGTTCAGGTACACCACTGAGTGTAGGTCGTCTGCCTTTTTGGCTGCACTCCGGGCCCAGGGCACACTCGCTATAGTTAAGCCTTTAAAAAGAAGCTTCGGGTCAAGGTCACATGGTGAACACAAGCAGCCGGTAGAAGGTTTTATTTATTAAGATTCCAGTGTATTTGTTCAGTTAAATCTGTGTTAGATGGATGACTGCAATGCATCCTGGGTAGACAAGCAGCACCACGGAGGGATTAAACTGTAGGATTCGGTTTTTACAGACAAATCTCAAACACCTGAGACAATCACCACACCAACAACTGATAAAATGAAACAAATGCATGTCGACCCACCAAATATAAAATGAAAACAGAAAAACTGGTGAAATGGGAAAAGCTAGAAACGAAGATTTTCATCAACAAAAATAGGTTTGAAGGACGCAGATCAGAAAGTAACGAGTCCAAGTCTCGTACCCTCAACATCCTCGTCACCTGAAGGAGGAGATTACGATCTGATGTACGCCGTCCCCCGATGCCTGCCGGCCAATCAGAAGTCTCTGTCAGCGGCGTGTGATCCGGGTGAGGGGACGGGGGACGGGGTGTGTCGGTGTGTCCATCCAGGTCTCTGTGTCTCTGTGGCTTCCATTTAGTGGAATTCGGTGGAGATCACTTTCTACCTTTCGCTCTATTTCTCTCCCCCACCCCTTTTTCTTATGCCTTTCATTTTCACCTCTGTCCATCTCTTTTCGTGGTCTAAACCATTTATCTTTCCCTCATGGCCCCTACGTTCCCCGAATCCCCGTTCTCTCTGCATCTTATTCAATTCAGTGTCAATGCCCTTCCTCCTCCTCCTCCTCCTCCTCCTCCCCCTCCCTCTCTCCTCGCCACTGCCTCTCTCCCTCTCTCCCCCTCTCTCACCCTCTCCCCCTCTAACAGACTGTGAATGAGAGAGGCAGAGTAATAAAGTTTGAGAGAAGCCGTCTGGCCACGTCTCCCACCTCAGCCGTCACAATCACCTCCATAATCAGGTTACACTGTGTGTGTGTGTTGTGTGTGTGTGTGTGTCTGTGTGTTTAAGTGTGTGTGTGTGTGTCAGTGTGAGAGTTGCCTGTTTGTTGTTGTTTAGTGTGTGCTAGAATGTGTGAAGTGTCTATCTGCCTCAGCTCAGTAATCCAACTACACACACACACACACACACACACACACACACACACACACACACGTTAACCTATTTAAGAAGTAAAGCCTGCCACAGTGTGTGTGTGTGTGTGTTTGTGTGTGTGTGTGTGTGTGTGTGTGTGTGTGGGTGGGTGTTCTGTCTGGCGCCTGTCTCCTAACAGTCACACAACATACACAGCTGTATAACATGATTAGTGTTTGTGTGTATAAGTGTGTGTGCGTTTTCTTGCCTCATGTCTTACAGTTGCTCTCTTTACATACTCACATAGGATGATTATATGTGTGCGTGTGTGTTATTTCTGCCTTATGTGCGATAAAACATCAGCAGATTTTTTTTTCTACAACTGCTCAGACAAATGTTGCAGGATGAAAACGCAGTGACGGCTCACACATCTCACACTGCAGACGGTTTTACTATATGACTACACGCAAACACACACACACAGACAGACAAACGTTTAAAACCGGGGTTTACAAAATGAACTTCACAAGTTGCCCTTTTTCTCACTGATTTCCAGCTATAGAAGAAGCAGGCCTCAAGGAATGGTGGTTCCTTTTGGTGGACCGGTTGTTGGTGGACCGGTCATGGGTGTCAAGGTCATGGGTCTCATAAACTGAGCCAAGAAATCTCCATTTCAGTAGCACTCACATGCAACAAATTCTCTAGGTGTATTTTTATTTATATTCTGTTATAGCTGTTACATATATGTTATATCATTCACAGCCCAATTTATACATTTTATTCTTTATTATAGATTTTTTTATGGTTGTTCGCAGTATTTTCTGATTAATGATGAAATGAAACCTCCTTTTAAAATCCTTTGGCTCTGAAAACGTCAACAAAGTGTTTTGAGCGTGGCCTCGTCAACGTTCAGATTTCCGTTTTGGAAAATAACAAAAAACATTTGCATAGACTGTGCTTCTATTGTATTTTTGAACATATTATTTCAGAAAACCTGTGATACAAAACAATTATAATAAAATAAAAAATGAGGAATCAACTGGGGAAATTTTGTTGGGATATTAGTTACATTTTTACCTGATGCACTTATTCACAGTAATGCAGTGATTGTTGTCTGTACATAATAATAATAATGATAAGGATAATAATAATATTAACAACAACAACATCAACAACAACAATAATAATAATAATAATAAAAATATTTATATAGCACCTTTCAGGGAAATCAGCCCAAAGTGCTTCACAATAAAGAGATGCCACTAATAAGATGAGACAAAAAGTGAACATGAAAAATAATAAATAATGATATTAACAATGAGGAAAAATAAAGTTAAAGAAATGATTAGAACAAGGATAAATTGGCTTCATTGCAAACAGGAAGTATGAACAGCTAGAGAATCTGACTTCAAACTGACCCAGACGACTTCAACCGGACCTGCAGGAATTTATATTAAATATGATGCTGACTCAGGAAAGGTCAGGTCAGCCTGCAAGTTTCAGGGTGAAAATAAATTAGATAGGTGATGACCAAGTTCCTCTCTCTCCATAACTTTTCCTCTCTGCTGCTCTGAGTTATGCCGCACAGGATATAAATCGCACCCCCCCCCCCAGTGCTCCAGGCACAAATAGACGCTGTGAATTCTCAGCCGAGCATAAATCAGCACTTATCCAACTTCATCAGCAAAACAGACGAACAAAGAAGCAACTTGGCAGCGTCGGTTGTTTGTCTTTGCCTTCAGCTCATTTCCATGGCGACGGCAGCAACAGCGGCGGGCCGTTGGTACGCTGCGAAAAAGTGACAAGCCCGGGAAATTATAGATCCGTGAGCTTATTATCATGGAAATGAGATAGATGCCGCTGTAGATACTGTATGCACACATGGGAGGATTTGGGAGACTCGCTCAAGCTATTACGTCTCTACAGAAATGAGCCTTGCAGCCTATACATCCCTTCTTTTTTCCCCTGGTGGTGATGACATGAAAAGGAGACGCTGGAGCCCCATAAATGTTTACACAGACTTATCTAATAACTCCATGTGCCGTCAAGTCGAAGTGAGTCACGGATTCAGATCTGTGTGAATGGATTTACCTGTGAAAGCCATAAAATAAACTTGTTGCGGATGGTTACATACGTACACATATAAACCTACATATCATTGGGGTGAATGTACCCGATGTAGACTGAGATGATGGTTGCTCTGACAGTATTTGCCATCTACACCGGGCTTGTACAGGTGATTCAAGGGAACTTGTTGCATCAAGAATTTACTCTGAGGCCTGAAACTGTTGTCTAACCACATTCCGATAATCTGCCTTTTTTAACACATGTTCCTGTAATCGGCTAAAAAACAGTGGCTAAATTATATAAATATATTCTAACATAATCTAAAATTAGTTGTTTGTCCACCATTATCAGCTCGGCGTCCATCATCGCCAGACACTTTAATGAGAGACTGGACCCTTGTTTGTCTTGTTCTCTGATTGTTTTAATGCCGGAGTGGAGGGTTTTTTTTGTGGCACAGTGCGGTTGTCGCTCGGGACAGTTTTTCCTGTGACAGCAGCTGCCTCAGGGCCTTTCTGCAGACAGCCGACGGGGTGAGTGTCCCGGCTCTGCTCTAACTCCTGACGGTGTGGCGTGGCCGGCGTGGTCGGCATGACCCGCGTGACCGACGTGACCCGCGTGGCCACGCCTAACCGGTGTTCATCTGCCACCAAATTGGCAAAGATGCTTTCTAAATCTTCCCTGTGTTCTGTCCGTGTTTTCCTTAAACTGCAAGCAGACCGAGCCCTCGGGGCCGACACATTATAGAGCCACTCAAGGGGCATTGACTGCGCTGATGATAACATCTAAAAAATCCCATATCTGCCTGTTAAAAGATGGGATTTCTCTGGTCGGAATGAACAATTTTGCACGTATTTATAACTATAGGGATTTCTGCTGAATCAGATTTGAGCACTCACACAAATAAACCTCGTAAAAACTAAGAAGATGAGGATTACAATATGTAAATCTAATTGAAATTCATCGAGATTCATTCTCGACCTCTGGGACCCGTCGCCAATGAAATATTTTAAACCGGAGGTTCACTTAATGCTGCCGCATTTCCAGAGCTCTGGAGCCACAGTGGACTTCTGCAAGTGGAACTTTGTTTTAATATTTTATTTTCTTTTTATTTAACGCTAAATGCCAAAAACCACATGGAATACAATCCACCCCCTAAATGAGCACCTATTATGTCTCACAGATAAAACCATCATCGCAACTGTAGGCTTTTTTTTCCCAACTCTCACAGATGGTTCTTACACTGGCTCCCAAATTACAAGAGCCAGTACGGCCCCACAATCTTTTTGCAGTGCAATGGGATTATCGGAGGAGTGGATTGATCAGTATTCAAGTCTGGTTCCGTTTTATTAAGACAAAGAAGAGTGAAAAGAGAGAAAAAAAGGCCTAGTGTCAGATATTATCTGAGGAGATGGAGGTGAGAGAAGGCCCCCAGAGGACAGGGAGGTGTAGTCAAAGCAGAATAGTTTAATAGTGATTTAAAGGTGTAATACGTGAAAAAAATCACACAGACTCGTTTGAAAAGTGATCATCACTCGTCACCCACTGGTGCGTGGCAGTGTTTTCACCTGCACAGACGATGCCCGCTGCTTGTGTTTTCTTTCTATTTTTCTTCTTTTGCCTCGTCGGACGTCGCTGTGCTGCAGCCTTTAGGGTGGTGGGTGTGTAGCCCCCTCCCTGACCCCCCCAGCCAATAACAGTGCTCAGGGCGTGACATTGCCGTCTCCATCTCCATCCTCTGCCCTCTGTCTGTGGTCATCGACGTATGAGGGGCTGTGGATCGGTTTGACGAAGGTGAGGCTGAGCTCGCACAGACACACATCCACACACACACACGCACACCAGTGACAACTTCCTGGAGGGGGCTGTGGTTTTGTTTATTTGTGCTTTAGAACATAACCACCGTTAAAAAATATATATAAAAATATAAATAATTTATTTATTTCCCTGATTCACAGCTGTCTGCACAACAACCACCGCTGCCTCTCTCCATTCCCTCTCTGGCTCATTTGACCACGCTCGAGGGGCCAACTTTGAACATTGTGTCCGCACAAAGGCCCCTGCAGACTGAATCCTGCAGACTGAACCTTTAGCTCCTCCCTTCTCCAATAGCGGTGTAGGCGCCTTTGGGCAGGTTGCAAAACATTTTGACTTAAATACAATCACATAAATTAGACTGCAAAAAACAAGGAAATAGACAGATGAAATCAGTCTTAAACATTAAGGAGTGCTTTGTACCTCACCGTGGCAATCACAGACGCTCAAGTTCTAAATCCTTCAGAAGGGGAACTTAGAAAATCCTCATGACGTAAAGGCTGAATTTAGAGCATGAGAATGACCAATAGAAAGGATGATTCACAGCTGCACAAGGAGAAATGAAGGGAGGGACAGTGAGAAACAGGGAGGGGAGGGAGACGTGAGGAGAAAGGGAGTGAGGAGGCGGTGAGGAGGAGACGATGAAGCTCAATTTAACTTCTGTCAGCCCCAATACAACCCTGCCTCCCAGAAATCAGGTCTCTATAAGAAACATGCAGGAAACACAACTGTTGCATGAATTATATATTATATATATGCTCTGAATAGATGTGGTGACACTTACAATAAAGGCAGTGGAGACTATAGGAGGTGGTTGTTTCCTTCCAGAGACAAGAGGTTCGCATCCACAGACCTGTCTGGTTAAGATTCAGGGAAGACGGTGGCTGTGTTTGAAATCACTGTCAATTTTCACTGCAATAAATCAGACTAGGATCAGGCCCTCGCAGAACCTGGTCCAGGTTCAGCAAGGGCCTGAACAGCACCATAAACCAGTTTAATGATGCTGGAGTCACCACAGGCGGAGCAGTAATGCCTTGGCCCCAGACTGTCTGGTCATGGCCACTAAAGCTCAAACTGTGCAGCTGAACGCACAGATTTTTGGATGAACTGACACGGAGTTGAAACCAAGTCCACCATCAAACGTGTTGCTGAATTAGGTTTATTCCTAACTACAGTAGATAGAAGCAATGCTGCGTGAGATGCACTGTCCGAGAGCTCAACTGGAACCGGTGCCAGCCTAGGTCTGGACATCTGTTTCCACCTGTCTAATCACCTGCATTATTCAAGTATGACACGATGAAAATTCCACTTGTGAAAATGTTGTATATTAGACTTGGTCCTGCGGTGGCAGAGGGAGGTGATTAAGGCAGTGGAGAGAGATAAAAAGTAAAGGAATAATGGGGGAACAATGTAAAGAGCAGCGGATCAGCCACAGATCTAAGTATGAATAAGGATTAAAAATAAAGTAAGAATAAATCAAAATGAACAATAGCAGCTGTGAACTGCAGCAAACATCACCCAGTAGGAAACAGAACGTTTTTGTTTGGATATGTGGAAATCTAAAAGCCAGTTAGAAATCCGTTTAATTCAGCCTACTTTGAATTAAAGAGGGAAAAACAAGAACAGTGAGCAGTGACCTAGAGATCAAGGTGTTTCAGAACAGGCCCTGAGCCTCAGCTCCCTGCTGACTGAGCCTGAGCCGTTATGACTGATGGAGTTTGGGTGCTGATGTGGAAGCCGAGGGGGGGGGGTGGCAGGTGTTGGCACACAGCTCCTTTTAGGCCACACACCCCCCCAAAGAGAACAGAGGCAAGTGAAGCGTTCAAGACAGGTGAATAACAACGTCTGATTTGCATCCCCCAACTTTGAAGCTGCTCTCCGTCTGATGCTGTGTCTCCTGTGTTTACAGGCAACACAGAAAACCCCCCAAAAAACAGCAGAACTTTGACCCAGTTCATCAAAAGTACCGATATCGTGGAGAAAGCCGCTTGGAGAGCCCCCTCCTCTACAAGCCCGATAAGCAGGTTGATGCGCGACAGGTGTGGATGTATCGGAGCCTCTGCGTTCGGTTGTGAGCTCGTGTTCACATACTTTGGGCGTGGAAGGCGTCAGCAACGTGACAGCATGACAGCAGACGACACGGGAGGCAGGGATGGCGATGAGGCATGTCCCTCCCCTTCCTGACAGACGCTTGTTCTCATCTCAGCTGCGATTGGTACTGTGGTAAATTCAAAATGCAAGTCCACACAGGCGGGTCTTGGAGCAGTGCTTTTGAAAAGATGTCCACAGTGTCCATGGACCTCAAGTCCAAGCAGAGAGACATTTGGGAGCCTCAAACAGCCTCAAGCACACAGTGTCTTTCGGTTTCAAGTCTTAAAAAAAACAACTAATCAGGCCCGAGAGACCCGCCGGTGACACAGGGGCTGCAGTAGATCACTAACGGGGACGTGCCTGAGCAGGGACAGCTCAGTCAGGGATCACACAAACCTTTAATTGAATTATGATTGATTTATTAAGCTTAAATTGATGATGATTTTTTTGGGAAATGCGGTTCAGGTTAAGTGCCTAGCAGCAGCATTTTAGACCATTCCAGGGCATGGTGCTGAGACAGAGATGGGCTTAAAATTAAATGTTCGTCGGGAGTAGGTGTCTGGTCCACAGAGACAAATTGATTTTGCAGAAGAGATGTGACAGAAGAGGAAATTGGACCGAGACCTTCCATTACTTTAGGGACGGGGCTGGAGCCACGGCATCCAGGGCGGTAACAACTTGGGGCAGCACCCAGGGCTCCGTCCTCTGCTATTTTCTATTGACATGTTAATCCTGGGTGATTTTTAGGCTGAAAGCACACATGGAGATCGGTCCTCCGTTGACTGCAACAGCCTGATAACTTTTTTTTACCGCTCTAGCTACCTCATGCCACTTTGACCTTTCTTCCGGACTCATGTCATCATAACTGACATGTCCACTACAGGTCCTTGTCAGGTTAAACTAAGCACAGGTCTCCTCAGGCACTGTGCAAGCTACAAATGCTGCTCTTTCTTTTTTTTTTTTTTTTCCAGAGGACAGTCTTGTTTCCATCCAAATGGAGAGAGAATCAACTTTTTCAAGCCCCAACTTGACAGACTGCCAACTGTTCTAGTATGCATCCTTTGAGGCTGCTGCTCCACCCATGTGGGCTGCCCCATGCCGAGAATGAAGCGACTCCATTATTCAGCCCGAGAGTAGGGGTGGTAGATGTGGAGGAGGGTTCCCTGGGAGGAGAGCTGTGCATATATTAGAGCATAATTAATCTGCAGGAGACAAGGGGGGTCGGACGGGGTGGGGGGATGGAGAGAGTGACTGAGGGAGGGAGGGCGAGAGAGGAAGAGAGAATGGAAAAAGAGGGAAACAAAGACAAAGAGGGAGATGAAAGAAAGTGGTGGATCATAGAGAGGAATAGGAAAACACGAGGGGCTGTGGGGTTGGGGTTGGGGGGTAAATATAACTCAGCGCAAAAAAAAAGCACAAGTGCATGTGACAGAGAAAGAAAAGTCTGGCAGAGAGCGATAGGGCGAGCTTAAGAAACAGAGAGAGAGGAAGAGAGAGAGTATAATTACAGAGGTTGAGCCACAGGGCTCCTCTATGGATCATTAGCCGGCTTAAAGAGCCAGGGCCCCGGCGCTGTGTGGAGAGGCTCAGCAGAAAAGGTCACAGCTTCTGTGGCTCTGGATGAATACTCCGCAGCGTGCCCCGGCCAGTGTGCTCTATTTATCTGGGTAGTTAGGAGACGCAGGCCGACGATAAGGGGCTAATAAAGTGCACTGAGGAAGAGCAAAATACACAGACGCCCAATCACGCGACACGGGCGGCTTTAAAGAGCCGTCTGGCTCGATGGATGCCGCTCTTCCGAATGTGTGGGAACCGGCACTGAGCCCGTGACTGGGGGCACGGAGAGAGCGGTTCTCCGTAGCACGGCGAGAGCTTGCCCCGACGAGGCCGGGGGAACGGCACGGAGCCCCCCCCATTTCGCCTGGGGCTCATCAGCGTCACAGCTCAGGCGAGGCCGCGAGGCCGCGAGGCCGCGAGGCCGCGGGGCCACAAGGCCGCGGAGCAGCAAACGGGAAACAGGTGGAAACAATGGCATCGAGCGAGCTGTCAAATCCCGGACGAATCGCTAACATTACGAGGGAGCAGAGCTCGACTGATTCCGCTTTTTCCAGGCGGATACCGATATCGACGTGTCTGAAATATAAACCCAACGTTTAACTAGGCTCTGAGAGTCGATGCAGACTCTTCCCTGCAAGTTGCAAAGCGACAGAGACACGACAATAAAGCTGCAAAACAAAAGGAAAATGAACAAACCCATATAACACCATGTTTTGTTTGGTTCAACTCGTCAGGGCGAACGACATCTCAGCTTCAACTAGAGTTTACCAATCACAATAGAGGAGATGTTAGTTTTTAGCAGAAAACAGAGAAACTCACAGGAATTATCCCAGAATAGATTGAAAGGTCAGTGCTATTTGGCTCTTTACTGCTCATTACATCCTGTCTGGCCCTTCAACAGGAACCAGGATATCCGAGCTGGTTCTGTTTGGCCCTAAGACAGGTACCGGACAGGTGAGCCAGGCTATAGGCCAGTGGACCTACATGGGAAACCAGGCCAATTAACAATGGGACGTGGTGGTCAGATCTTGTTCTGCTCACCAGATCATTCTCCAAAACAGACATGATGTCCATCTCGTTAACTGCATGGAAGCGCTGGATGCTCAATTAGAAGTCCAGTCGAACTATTGTCAGGATTTAAAAAAAAAAAAATAGGACCAGGATCTCTTGAAAAGATGGGCCTCAATCCGGTTCCAGTTCCACATTCGGATCTGGTGTGGTTCATTAGTGGCGTGAGCGTGAGAAGACCATCGGGGTCTTTTGATGGATGATTATAGCATAAATCTAAACGATAAGCTCCCGTCACACTCATCCACTGATCATGTATTGTGTCATGGAAGCGATCTGAAAAAAATCAATGAGAAGCTCATTAATATTCATGTCATATTAGAGATGGCTGTAATCTCGATGAAAAATCACCGCAATCACAATAATCAAATTTGTTCCGTCTCCT
The DNA here is from genome assembly GCA_016859345.1 of Istiophorus platypterus. NCBI lineage: Eukaryota > Metazoa > Chordata > Actinopteri > Istiophoriformes > Istiophoridae > Istiophorus > Istiophorus platypterus. The sequence goes on from CM029116.1 coordinate 2,010,626, forward strand.
CTTTGTTACACCTGAAAAGAGTAATAGACACGTAAAGTTTGGTAAAATCCTGCTAGCTGTAAATCCCCAGAATTTCGCGACCAGGTAGAAGTGATGATCCATGATTAATCATCGCCCCTGACTCGCCATCGAAGGATTGACCTGTTGGTCCACATGACCCAATGACGACCTTTCTCGACTGTGTAGAAGTGTAGAAGTGACCAAAGCAAACTCAGTTTCAGTCTGACACATTAGCTCCCAGGTATTTATCGTTCTTAGTGCTTGGTCATGCAGGTTGATTGGCTGGGAAAAAGGTTGTTCATTTTTCTGTCCTGTCCTAGACAGTTGATTTGAAATAACTAGCAAAGAAACTTCAAGAAAACTATATAATTTGGTTGTTAAAAGCCTGCGGGTCCCTCGGATGCACGACTGGTGGCAAATTTAACAACTCTCACCTTCAGAAACTCAAACTTCATCCCCGAGGACGTATCGGCAAACCGCCGCCATCGCCAACCTCATGGTGATGCGCAGGAACTGCGAAGAAGACAGACGTGGTTCCAAGGAGACTAGACTAAAAACAAAGATGAAAACCTCAAGGACATGGACTGAAGGTGCTGTAAATGTATGGGGGGGGCTAGAAGGTGTCTATTAAACAGCTTAGGTTGTGATTTTTTTCCCTGATCGTTATGCCCCTGAAACCACGACATGAAAGCGGGAGTTGTGTAACGACTACGTCAGCGTGTCTCACAGCTTCTTTTTTTTTTAATGACATGGCGGCTGACGCCAGTTTCTCTCGCCACTGGACTTGAAAGCAGGTTTGAAGACACGGTGGACGCAGCTGCTGCAGAGGTTTCCTTGTTATCAGCAAAACTCCCGCTGATCTTGCTCTGCACTCGGTAACTGCTAAGACAGCTCTCGCCTCACATACGCGCGCACACATGCACACTCACACACACACACATACACACACACCATACACACCACACACCAAACACGCACACACACACACAGCTCTTGATGATACAGCAACATGCTCCGTGATTTACAGTTAAGAATCAGTGTCTGAGGAGACTGTTGCTGGTGGAACGTGCATTTAATTATGTGCAATAAAAATCTGAATGGTTCTGCTGCTGTGGTCTACTTGTAACCTCCCAGGTAAATGTTTTACATTTAAAACTGCAACATAAAACAGAAAGAGCCTGAGTTCTTTTCTTTTTTTTCTTCCTCCCGCACCTGCCGTCACTCGGCTCCGCGCCCTGCCCCACCTCTGTGAATCAGGGAAACGGCCGACGTCCGAGCGGCTGGCACCTCAGCGTCTTTTAGAGCCGCTGGCTTCGGGGGTCTTCCTCCCTCCGCTTGGTTTGGGGGGAGGTTTTGGTTGCTGTTTTTTCATGAATCGCATTCTACATCCCATCCACTGTCTGTCTTCCTGACTCACTCATCTTTGGCCTTTGCTCTACTGTTTTTATTTTTCCTCATTTTTTTTTAAATCCTCTGATCAGGTCCATTTGAGCAGGAGCTCCACTGATGTAACTGCTGATGTAACTGCTGATGTAACTGCTCGCCGTGGGAGAAATTTAACAAGCCAGTAATTGAGAGGCAGCAGACTTATTTACAACCACCACTTCTTTCATTACCGTTTATAGAAGAGAGTCGTCACAGATATTTCAATAGCAAAAATCAATGGTCTGGGTCTTAACCACTGGACCTGTTTGAGTTCGGAGACGTTAATGGCGCTAATTACCGCTGTGGAAGTAAGAATAAAGAGGTCGCATTACTGGGGCCTGCAGAGATCTGCTCTCTACACATGTAACTATATAATGCGTATATGTCTATATATAGTTCAAATTGTTCCATTGCCATCGATGGTGATCGCTGCGAGTACCTGAGCCGGGAAAGACTAGAACCACGAACGTGCCCCATCATGAATGCGTTTCCTCCATTACATTTTATTTTTGGTATTTAGCCTCAGCTGTTTATTGCCTTCTCGCCCATTAAATTCTGCTCTTTGAACGTGCTCATTCATTGCTGCAGTGAAGACGACCTGCCCTCGGATATGAATAAAATTTCCTCTCGATGCAGTGATCACAGGGAAAAAACAAAACAAAACGAAGGGTCGTCTGCCTTTTCAAAAGACGAAAATGTCGCCGATTCAATTTTCATTACTTCACATAATGGAAAGCCTCTCATGCCACCGACCGCCGTCCAGGATACACACGGGCGATGCCGTGGGAGGAGCTCCTGAGGTCACGCTACCGCTGCCTGAATAATCTGTCGTCACTGGGCCACAGATTAAAACAGACAAATGCTGATTAAAAATTAACATCTGCATTTAGAGCCCAATGAAAGTATGGCGTCTCTGCTCTGGTCCTCGCATGGCCACCCTGTCCACAGATATCTTTAATATCCACTGGCCACTTCACATGTAGTTGGACGTGTAGTTTGCATGTTCATTTCTCCAGAGAATAAATCTTCCAGTGTCAGGAACTATTCATGACCCCCCCCCAAGCAGTGTGTTGGCACTGGTCACGTATCTCCGACAGTACTGACTGGATGTTACCCGGCAGGAGTCGCAGATTTGTGGGGATCCTCCTAACTGCAGTGCTGCCAAAACATCCAACCACACTTTAAGAATTGTACTTAAATCCATTAAATGTTACATTACAAGTAACAGTCTCGAGAAAATAAAACTTTTTTATGCTGCTCTCCATTATCTTTCTAATTTTTTTCTATTTAATGATCCAATGGCTATTTCTCTAGAGACACCAAGAATGTCACTTCACTTCTCCATTGTAGTTTGTAATTAATGCTGTGATGAACGAAAAATCAAACAATACACAATTTTCTGTCAATTTTCACAGTTGGTTACTGTGGCGCAGGCATTCTTAAAGGCATTTGTGTAATCACCACCCTTGTTTCGTAAACCTGGACGGTTAAACCTGGACGGTTAAATTCAGCACAAGTCGGTCTTTTTATCCTACATCTGCTATTTTAAGCTGACACTGATCATCATTAAATAACACACCCACAATGGCAAGTGGGTGTATGACGGAGGTAAATAAATTCAGCTTGCTGAAGTAAAACAGTCCAAGCTTAGATTTACAATCAGTTTTTTTTAAAGACAAATTCCTCGCTGTTTGAATTTGTCACCTTCTATCTGCAACAGACCCATGGAAAACCTTTGCAACCCCCACCTGCATGAATTCAATAATCCAAAGGAAAAAAAGAACAGAAACCCAATCACAAAGGGTCCCCAGGAAAGTCTGACCAGGGATAATTACAGCCGATTCGGAACGCTGTCAGCCTCACCAGATCCTGGAGAACCACAACGGATCCAAACCGAGAGAGAGAGAACTCCAACACCAGCAGCAGCAATGACATTTAATGAGCGGCATCGTCGATCACGTCCTCTACCTGCACTGTGCAGTCCGTGCTCTCCAGTTTCCTCCGTCGGTGGCAACACGCAATCTGAGCCCAGGGAGACTCTGCCCGGGTCAAGTCGCGCGTTAGATGTGATGACAAATGGGATTACGTTGTATATAACAAGGGCCCCGGTCTGACTCGGGTCAGCGGCCCAGCTTCGGTTACCCCGGGAACCGAGGGGACCTGCGGAGACCTCCACAGCAGAGCCGGCGTCAGACTTTGTCAATCACAATAATGTGTATCGCACAAGTTGTAGAGTTAAGACAAACTTCTGACTCTCTGACTCACCAGTGAAACTTATAATAAGAAAACTAGGAAAAAGTAAGAAAAAATAAAATGAAAAAAAAAATATAACCCACAGGTTTATCACAACACTGTAGCTGCAGTGGAAACACAGAATATACTGCACATACCTCCCTAGCATATATATATATATATATATATATAGCTTTTATAATATTTATAATATTAATGTTTTTATAATATTTTTTGCGTTGTACTCCACCTCACCTTTGGAAAATGTACATCAGAGCTAGAGTTGTTTCTGTCAGTGCTAATAAGCCGCTGCAGCTGTAGTTCAGGACATTGATGCGACGCATGTCTTACAAGGTAAAATGGACTAAAAGTGAAAGAAAGGAACAGCAGGTGTTTCCTGAAGCGGGCTCTGCATGATGTAGCAGAACAGCTGATTAAGATGGCCGCTGCAGTGAACGGTAATGGGACGGCTCAGGATCAGTGAGTCTGCCGAGTCCTGTCCTCGGACTTTGGCCGATGTGACTCGAGGGACTCGAAGGTGCCGCGAGGCCTCGAGGAGGTCGTCCGATCCCTGGTCATCTTCGACGCCGGCTGTCGGCTTCAAAGTGCAGAAACTGAACCAGTGAAAAGACTGAGAGTACATTTGAGCTCATCATGTCTACACAAGAGAGGAGGCCCGGTATTGTGTCTGTTTAGGAAAATACCCTTTTTTTAATTATGTGAAATCTTTAAGTGAAATCGATCCTTCAGATGAATGAAATATGCTTGACAAGGCAGGTCTAAGGTGGGATTTATGCTGCTGTGTCAAGTCTACGCAACTGTCCTAAACTGTTGTGAGCGTTTATACTTCTGCATTGGCATCGCTCTGCAGTTACTCCACTAGTTGGAAGCAGCATCAATATGTCATCATGTCGAGTTTCTTTGCTGCCATTTTCCGTAAGTGTGTCGTTGTCACTTTGACTGAAAGAAACCAAGCAGATCTCGAGGGAGTCAGAGCTGATTTTAGTTTTCCTGAATTTACTGTGACACGGAAACAAAAGAAGATGTCGGAGGAGACGGTCTGTATGACGGTGGCAAAGAAGGAGAAGCTGGAAATGCGCCACCACCGAGCCGACCAATCACAGCTCCTGCTGTTTTTCGGAGATGAACGTCAGGCTACGGCGAAGGTTCAACACAGAGGCATGAATTGACCTTAAGGCTACGTGGCTCAAAGCTCACAGGCCGGCCTCAGTGCTCAGGCCACATGTTCCCTTATTAATAAGAAGGGCAACCTTGTGATGTAGATTTGAAGGTTTTGGTCTCGAGTGTGACCCAAAACATCAGGGCGAGACCTGCTTTTCACTTCCCTCGCCCCACTAATTAGACCGTTACGCACATCGTGAACTGAACTGTCTCCCCGCTTCCTCCTGAAACCGTTAAAAGTTTGATGAACGCGTAATCGGTAGGTGAAAATCTTGGAATCCCACAAAAACAAAATTCCCCATTTTTCTGACTAGACATGACACACTGGGGCATTTCTGGTCGAACAGAACAGATATGTGAATGGTTTTTTTGTTAAGACCAATTCCAGATCAGTCTGGATCTGGTCTAGAGTCATGTTATAATTCAAGTGAATCTGCAGTGAAAGAGGAACTGAATCAGTAGCAGGTTCCTTCTCAGGAGCCTCACAGATTCTTTTAATATATATATTCTTTTAGCATTGAAAAGGAGCTGGTCATGATCACTGTTACAGATCACATGGATGTGGCCATGGGGATCATTTTAGATGGATTTTTTTACAGTACATCTGTATCATGAACTTCATCTGTGCAGTGAAAACAGAAGGATTCAGTTTACTGCACAGCAGCTCTGGAACCAGACAGACGGGAGGACGTGGCTCTACGACTGTGATCGACGGAGAGGAGGCGAGTATGGGTGGAGGAGGCGCTGGTCTTTTTTCCTACAATATTCGGCTTTTTTCTTGCCCCGACTTGCCGTGATTCAGATGATACATGAGTGATTTCACCCAAAGCTGATTCATGAAACACTCGCACTTTCTGTCGGCAGCAAAGAGGGTGAAGCACCAAGTCTCAAACTGCACCCGAAGTAAAGTTTTAACAACAATACTGAACGTTTTTATGAATTAATGATCAAAACTGTCTGAAAAAAGTTTTTTTTTTTTCAAAAAAGGCCAGAATAAGGACAAAGAGATGAAATACAGACATGAAACACAAAATAATACAAAAACAAAAAATCACTTTTTTTTTTCAACAACAAAAAATTCCATTTCTCTCAATCAGACAGACTCTCTCACTGACAGACTGAAATGACACTTTTTGTTTTTATGGAATTTTTTGCATCATTTCATTTCATTCAGAATTTTTTTTTTTTTTTTTTTTTTTTTTTTTTTTTTTTTTTTTTTAAAAACCAAATATTTTTTTAAAAAAAAAAAAAGAAAAAAAAAAGAGAACAGTCTAAAACCAGAGACACAGGGGTGGGGCTGAGCAGAGAGGGTCCAGGGAGTGGCGCTAAACAAAGCCCCAAAAAAGCAAACAAAGCAGCAAGCGCCCATCTCGCCGGAGCCTCGCCGGAGCCTCGCCGGAGCCTCGCCGGTTCCTTGCAGCCTTGCCGGAGCCTCGCCGGAGCCTCGCCGGTTCCTTGCCGGAGCCTCGCCGGTGCCTCATCGGTGCCTTGCCGGAGCCTCGCCGGAGCCTCGCCGGAGCCTCGCCGGAGCACTCGCCGGAGCCTCGCCGGAGCCTCGCCGGAGCCTCGCCATCCTCGCCGGAGCCTCGCCAGAGCCTCGCCGGAGCCTCGCCGGTTCCTTGCCGGAGCCTCGCCGGAGCCTCGCCGGTTCCTTGCCGGAGCCTCGCCGGTGCCTCATCGGTGCCTTGCCGGAGCCTCGCCGGAGCCTTGCCGGAGCCTCGCCGGAGCCTCGCCGGTTCCTTGCCGGAGCCTCGCCGGTGCCTCACCGGTGCCTTGCCGGAGCCTCGCCGGAGCCTCGCCGGTTCCTTGCCGGAGCCTCGCCGGTGCCTCATCGGTGCCTTGCCGGAGCCTCGCCGGAGCCTCGCCGGAGCCTCGCCGGTTCCTTGCCGGAGCCTCGCCGGTGCCTCATCGGTGCCTTGCCGGAGCCTCGCCGGAGCCTCACCGGAGCCTCGCCGGCAGCTCTGTGAAAAAGCAGCGGCAGCACTGGCGGCTCCGGCCTCATCCACGCAGCTGAGTGACGGCAGAGTAGATGAGATCTGAGTGTCAGCACAGCAGCAGGGGATGTAAAGAGAGAGGGCGAGAGAGGGAGGGAGAGAGAGAGAGAGAGAGAGAGAGGGAGCTCAACGCCCGGGGAACGTGTGATCTTTCCAGTTTCACTTTCAAAGGCTTGTTATTGGCCACAGCTCAAGGTCAGGGACCCTGTTACGAAGAGGCTTTGAAGTCAGAGGGAGGGGAGTGAGGAACCGAGGGGAGAAAGGTAAAGAAACAGAGATGTGTTCAAATGAATTTTCTCGGCTTGGAACGAGTCAGAAATCCGCAGTGATCAACGCCGAGTAATTGGTCGGCTGTGTGCTGTCGGTGCTAATTAATAATCAATTACATTCACTCAAGTGAGCTCCAGTGCTTGTTTCTCTAATTCCTAGTAAGATATAATCAGTAGCAATTAACAAAAATGAAATATGTAATAAATTAACAGACAAGAGATGATATGTTAGCAAAAGAACCCTCTGCTGGGAGATTATTTTTTTTATCAACATGCGTATTACGACAGTTTTGTTCTCGAAAGTTTCATTAGGCACAAAATCGTTAGGCACAAAAAATTTGTTCCCAGGAAGAATTGCTCCGTTAAGGTTTGGTAAAATTGCTGAAGCTTTTACAGTTGGTAGGAACAGGCAAACAATTATGGCCCCATCCTAGACACAAGCTCTGAGGACCCAGTCATCGATCCGCCCCTTCATGACCCTGGACATCTACTTGATAGTGACAGTCTTGATTCAGACAGGCTTTAGACCTCAGGTAGACTGTCGACAGGTTGTCGGAAGAAATGACCAGTTATCCAGGTGACGCATGCAGATCCACGAATCCAGGCATAAAGAGTATACGATAAAGTCATAACTAGTTCCCTTTTCTATACATGGTGTTGTCCACAGGGCAGATCCATTATTTAACACACCAGCAGGGCATCTCATCATCTGGGTTCCCGGTGCAGATCTCCTTCCCCTGCAGTCCTTTGGTTTGATTTACCGGCGGATGTCTAACAACCTGGCAGCCATAACATTGTCCCTTATTGATGCCATAACACATTATTACACGGTTTGTTGACTGGGAGGCTGCAAGTTTCGATCTATGAACCCTTTATGGACTCCGCCTGGTTACCAACTCCGCCTTATTTATCGAGGCTAAATGGATCAACACAGGGAGCTGGTGCGAGGACGGAGCGTGAGGGAGAGCAGGGCGAGCGTCCGGCACCATCCCCCCGATGGCGAGGGCCCCCCCCAGCCTTGGAACCCAATACAACCCAGGCGGGTGGAGTGTGCAAGTAAACTCACCCTCCGCAGACTTCACAATAAGAGTCACAAGTTATTTATCATCAGAGCTTCAGGCTTCACCTCTTAACAGCATCACAGGTTGGAGCTTGACTCCTTGGTTTCTAAGTTTTTATGAGGGATATATATGTATATATATATATATATGTATATATAACTTCCTCCCTGCTTCCTCTTCTGTTCTTGGTTTGGGGTCCTTTTTTTGGGGGGGGGGGTAGCTGCAGTGCAAAAGTATTTTTCAACCCAATCCACAAAATGTCATGCAATGCATTACATCAACGCACCTGAGGAAAAACTTACCCCACGACTGACCTTTGCAAAGACTGAATATTGTTAAAAGTTGTATAAGTATTGCAAACTTATTAAACAGAGACTTATAAATATGAATACGTCTGGAGATAATGCAGGGCTGAAGGTCATCTCGTGTGTGTGTATGTGTGTATGTGTTTTTGTGTCTGTGATATAATGATTATTATTTACGAGGCATAGTGAGCCGTCTGGAGATTTCCCAAAAATACCAAAAACCTTAAGTCACCCCCCCACACACACACACACACACACTAACACACACACATTCAAAAAACCCCTGCCACTGCAGGAAGGTGCAACTATGCAACAGCTTTAAGGTATGTGTTTAAATATGGCTGACCTCAGGGGGAAGAAAAAACCTCTTACCCCGTCAGATGTTAGCATCGCAGGCTCCCCCACCCCTCACCAACATAATGTATTCTGTGCAGGAAGTGAACCCTGACCTCTTTCCTGCCATTACCCCGAGAAAAGTCCTCCAAAGTCGGGGCGTGCTCTCGCGTACATAAATGCATCCACGTGGGCATGTGCGGACCGGTCAAAATACCCTGGACGTCCTGTTTCCTTCAAAAAGACCATCCAACGTGTTCTATTTTTATTTCCTCAACATTCTCCACTGCAGGTGTCCTAGCAAAGACGTTTGCTCCTTCCAAAACATGTCAGTTGACAAAAACACAGCCCTACTTTTCTGTAAAACACAATACTTTGAAGACACTTTTCAAAAATATGATGTGAGGAGGCCGGGAGGTGCGAAGAGGTCCTCTGACTGCACAGAAACATGACGTTACTCACAGAAGTGCAGACTGGCGAGGACGGAGAGGAAAAGACCAAACAAAAAAGTCCACACTCTCAGCAAGGTGTAACCCTCACTGTCCTCACGAAGATAGGAATACGTGGGCACATACAGACACGACACATGGTCCGGAGCTGACGTTCAACTCCTCCAGTGAGTGGAAGACGACCCTTGGCCGATTCATGTGCAGTCGCTGCGCCGGGCCCATCTCGTCGACTCCGTGGACGGATAATGATTGGGGTGCAGTCGCCCCGGCCGGAATCTGCGGAGACCGAATCCTTCGCCTGGGCGAGGCCAGACGGGCGTCCGAACCTCTCTGATTTGAGGTGGATTGGTCACATTTACCCACATGAGCTTTTGGACATTGTGGATCTTTGTTTTGCAGCAGCAGTAAGATTGCAGCACTGAAAAAAAGTTCGAGAACTCTGAAGAAGAAGGGACAGGATTTGAAAACAGAAAGACAAGGGGTGTGATTTTACGTGGGAAGCAGCAGCGTATTACTCCTTTCAGTTTAAAAGGGGTTTCAATAGCAGAAAATTGTCTTTGTGTGTCTGGTTGAACCAACCCTACAATCAAAACTCTGCCCCCGTCTAAGTCCTGGCCTCAAATGCTGTAACAGAATGAGCCATTAGCATCTTCTAAAGGGAGGTCGATGAGTTTGTCAAGGAGTTCATTACCCTCCATCATCATTTGTTCCAGAGCTTCAGCCAGTTCACCGCTAAACTCTTCTAGTGTTGGAGAAGTGACGGAGATAAAAACACGCCCTAGCGATGGAGTCCGCCATTCGGCGGGCTGCCGCCATCGAGCCCGGTCTCAGTGAGCCGCCTGACCCTGGAGGAAATCCCAGGATCTAAAAACCCCCCCAACACCGAGCTCGTACCTATACAGCAGAGAGTAAAACACGATGTGAAAATGTGGGGGCCGCTCACCTGGTGGCGGGTGGGAATTCAATGCTCTCGCTCGTCTCAAGGACACTATTTTTGTTTTAACTGTGAAAAGAACTAAACTAAACTGTAACTGATTTGTCCACAGCCATGCTAGAGGCTCCGTGGCTCCACTTTGGCGCAGCAGTGCTTTGAACTAACATCGAAATGGTAACAGGCAGGTATATTTTTTCCATATTCACTACACTTAGCTTGTTAGCAGGCTAACACCTGCAAAGAGGTAGATCATTTATTTTCCTACAAAATATGCTCATGGCGAGTGAAGCACAATGAATCTTTTTTATGGCTACGAAAAGGCTGAGTATAGAAAAAGTCAAGATGACACGTGTCCTTCAGTGTAGAACCACAACCATGAGTTTTTCCATACCTTCACAAAAAAATGCTTTAGACGTGTACATCTGTTCGCATGAAGGGAGCCGAGCACAAACCCCTCTACCTGAAATCCTTTGCCCCCCCCATCCAGGAGCATCAAGAAATAAACTGTAGTTCACCATATTGAAAGAACTGAAACAAATGTACCTTTAAGGTACGAATGTGGGTAAAAAGTGCATGTCTTGATAACTCTCTCCAACAACAACAACAAAGCTCCCAGAGGTTTAATGGGTGTTCTGTTTCGCATCATAACCACGCCAGAGTAAAAGTAATGAAATATTATGAGCGAGTTTCAGGGCCGTGGCCCCGGTGACACACAGCATCGCCTCTCCTGAAATCTCCTCCAGTTGTTTTTTATAACTTTGGTGGTAAGTCTGGTTTTACTTTGTCCTTATTTTACTCCTAAAATCTGTTTTTTGGGGTTTTTTTTTGCCTGACTCCTGTTCCCCACTTTGAGGGAACACGTTGGACAACTCTGACAGCCCATGAATACACATTAAATGGATAAGAAATAGGATAAGAAGTGGGGGGGGGTATCAATGGATTTGAAGAAAAGTGAAGATGGAGTGCAAATACATTGTGATTCAGAGAAGGGGGAAGCAAAGAGAGAAGAGCAATGACAGTTATTTACTTATTTAGCCAGTGGGCTCCACTGAGATTAAGGGGCCTCTTTCAAAGAGGAGCTGGCCGAGAAAGCAGCAACAAGATAAGTCAGGCCTGTGTGTCCAGTGGGAGCTTCCCCCTTAAAGCGTTGCTTCCCTTTTATCATTGTTTACCGAGGAGAGAAGAGTGTGACAGAGAAAGTGGTGCAAAGTTTGGCAGCGTAGGACCAACCCCCACCACCACCACCACCCTCTGCCCTCCGAGGGGAAGAAGTCTTTCTTTTTCCTGCTCGATTGAAGAGGTAATGAGGAATAAAGAATGGTGGCACACCTGAGACGGGGCCCCGGGGGGCAGAGGAAACCCAACGGAGGGCTGCAGCTGAGGGCCTTCAATCCTCTGAGGACAGGGACAAGTCTCGGATCAGTGTTGTAGCACAGAATCACATGCAGGGTCAAGCCAGGAGAGCAGAGGGAACCACGGTGGCTCACCGCACCGTGGGGGGGGAGGTAGATAATTACATAACCTAAGGCCCATTTATGCTCCCACGTCGAACCCTGACGTCCACCTCCCAAAAAATGTAGCTAAGTGTCACGGCGGCACAGACCAGAAGGACCGTGATTGGTCGGCTCGGTGGCGTCACGTTTCCGGTTCCTCCTCCCTTTTGGTAAAGACCGTCTCCTCCAACATCTTCTTTTGTTTCAGCGTCAGTAAATTCAGGAAAACTAAAACTGCTGTTCGACGTCCGTCAGCTCCAACTCTGTCGAGATCCGCTCGGTTTCGGTCGCCGTCATTTCGAAGTGACGCCGACAAACTTAGAAAACCATCGGGCAGTTATCGAGGTATTTCAGTGTGGACCAAAGCGGCGGCTCAATCGACTGACCGACCATCGTCGCCATCCTCAGAGACGTGCTAATTAGAATCGAACACCAGGGTTTCCTGTGATTTATTGTCACAAACTGGCCTCGTGATTTAGCCAGTAATGATTAAAACCACTGGCGAGGACTTGTCGCGTACACCGATCTCACAGTCGCGTGGTGAAATGTTTCGCCCTGGACTCCGCTGGAGGTGTCGGATGCACTCGACGTGCTGCCGGGACGGTGTGACGACCTGCTCTCTCCAAGAAGTGGCCTGTGGGTAATTTCACACCCTGCTCACAGGAAGAGACGTCTGCAGAGCGGAGAAAGCCCGGAGGCTGTTCCCTTCCCTCCCACCTGAGAAGTACATCTCTCACTTCACTTGTTTGTTCACATGCAAATAATGTTTTTTGGAATATTATTTATGAAAAAAAAAAGGTGAACTGGGAGTCACATGTTTGTTCACTTAATGGGAAAAAATTGAAGCGAAAGAAAGTTTTCACACCAGTGAATTTACAAGCGTCACATTTACATAACACGTCTGAGGAAGAATAGTGTGTATGAATTAGGTGGAGGAATAAATCTGTGAACGGGATCCACACAGGAATCAGAACTTAATCTGCGTTAATCAGGCCTGAGGCGCGACAGGATTCACTAAGTGGACTTGGAGTGCGGCGCCCAACGTTGCCCGCCAACCCGCTAAGCCACGGTAAAGCCTACGCCAACACATCTCCGGTGCCTCGAAACAACTCGGACCGAAGCGAACCGAAGCGGCCGCACCCACCGGGTTTTTCCCCCCTGCCCATCCGCACGCCGCCAGGTCAGCGCCGGGGCCGTAACGCTAATCACCTGTCGCATTTAAGCTGGTAATGTCGAGACAACACGCTGATCAACTGATCACAGGGTGAAATGGTTGCCCACTGTCAGCCGCATGTTTTAGTGCCTCACAGATGAAGTGGAGTCGTTGCTCTGCTAACTCTGATCGTTTTCGACGTGGCACAGTTAGTTCCCCGATAGGAGCAGGACGGTGTAGATGGGGCCAAAACTCCAAATCCGGGGACCAAACTAAGTCACTAGCTGAGGGAAAAGTATGCTCGGAAGGATGCTGGAAAAACAATGAGCACAACCGACAAAAACTACTGCATTCAGGGGGGTAAACACAGTGCTCATGGGGGTGGGTGGTTGGGGGGGGCTGGAATGCCAGGGGCGGGTAAGAAATCGGAAGCATGTACACGGGCGGGAGCGGCGAAGGAGGCAGCGTGAAGAGGAGCCGGCGCGGACGGAGGCCGGGGGCCGGAGGAGGTGGGCAGCACATGTACGTCAGCCGATGATGATTAATGGCTTAATTAGCTTCTGTTGTCCAATTAATGGGCGCTAACGACATCGTGCAGACAGAGCTTCGCCTACATCGGGCCGTTTTTCACCCAGACCCCCCCACACACACACACATACAAGCAGACTTACATACAAGTGTATTGTAACTTTACTGACGATCACACACACACGGACAGAACTTGTGATCCAGCTCTTTGTGTTTGACTTGAGCACATTAACGCCCCCTCTCTCGCTTTAACACTCTTAAAACATACTCCCTGGTCATTAGAGCCGGCAGAGGACAATTACCCAGCATCCGAGAGACGGGGAGAGAGTGGTTGATAAAAATCACCTGCGATCTGAACGGGCTCAGCCCCCCCCCCGAAAGACACAGATGTCCATTAGCACATTACTAAAAGCAGAGTTATTAAGATCATTAAAACCAATTAGCACTAATGTCCAGATAAGTAGCTGCCAACTTCATTCGCTTGACTAATGGTAAAGGGGTGAAAGAAGAGGACAAAGAATGGGAGGACAGCGCTGCAGGAGGGAGGCGGAAGGCTCCGGATCCATGTCTGTTCTGACGAATAAAGGGACGTAATGGTGTAAGGACACAATGGGCAGTAATGAACAAGGCAGAGGGGGGGAACACTCTTATGTCGCTCTGCTCCTCTGCTGTTTCCTGGTCATTCTCATATTTCAAAACCTCTGATTGCATCCTCAGTGTGACGTAAGTCCGAAGTCCAGATTAGGGTGTGACTGCTGGATCAGAACCATCCCCATCATGATAAGACATCTTTTGTTTTACTCCATCTGTGATTCCGCTACTACATTATTTCATTCTGTGTTCCACCCTCTGTTTTGAAATAGGTAATGTGGGATTTATTACTTGTTATTCTGGACATCAGCTCCAACCCTTAAAAAAAAAAAAACCTTAAAGAGCAGCTGAGATCTTAAGAGGCCGACATCACAAGAAACAGGCTGAGTAAACTTTAAAATTTAATCCGGAGAGTAAACAAAGAAAAAGGTCAATATATGACATAAACACAGCAGCACAGCTTCTGCTATCAGGGTTTATTATTGACATTACAGGCGCATTCATTTTAAGCCCCCCACCCCAAATAAAGCTGTGGCTAAGCTAGCAGCATGTTCTCAGCCTCTACGACCCTGTGACTGAACATGTTGTCGATCACTGACTTGATATAGCTCGGTCGCCATGATTAGAAATGTCAGCTGTCGCCAGAGAACTTTTACGTTTTACGGTAACCTGTGGAAACAGTGGCTGGAGCCATGAAAAAGCACATTAGAAAACAAAAAATCACTTTAGATTCAAATTTAAATACAATGTTATCACAGCATTTCCACATATTGTCTGTGGTGAGTCAAGAGCAGCGATAGATGATGTTACTATTTCTTTTTCCTGGTCGTGAGAAGTTGAAAAAATGCTGCCTGGGGAGAGATGATCGTGTCATTACGGGTTTTCCCACAAGCTATTATCATGACAACTTGAAATCCAGATGAAATTTTAATACAAACACTAACTTTCAGCTACAGTCCCACGATCAAAGCTGTTAAATTCACTTCAAATTGCATCATCATTCAATTTAAATGCGGCCTTTCACTTTTTAATTTAGATGTAGAACTGAGATATAAAGTGAGGAAGCATTTTTTTTACACCCTGGATGGAGGAAAATGATTGTTGATAAAAAGAAGGCTTGCTATTTTGTGGTTTCCTTGCAGGGACATTACCACAACAGACCTGCAGTCACCCTGTAGCTTGACCCTTGGTGAGGCGGAGGACGAGAATAGATAGGACATCAGTCCCCAAACAGAGTTTAGGCTCAGGGTATGTGGGCCGTGTCCGAATTCATCCCAATGATAATTTGAACCAGCGGTTGTCACTGCGGTTTTACTGCTACCCGCATGAATTCACCAGTTGTTGCTTCAAATTGGCCATTTTTCAACATTTCGTCTTCTGATAATTAAAATATGTTAAATCGACATTATCCCCATCCGGGACATCTCGCCCCAATGCTGCCGTTTCCAATACCAGCCAAGCAAACCATCTGTTTGGAGGAGTGTGTACATACATCACATACAGTACAACTGTGGGAATAATAAGCGAGGCTCGCTTTTATACCGTTGCCAATAAAGCAAGAACGGTGGCGGTCGGCGCTCCGCTCTGGGAAAAATAATGAAATTTGCTCAAGTATCTCTGCGGTGGATAGCGAACGCATGCTACACATACAATCCATTACACTGCTCTTTAATTACCAAACACAACCTCTCCACGGTTCCGTTTCGAGCTTGAGGAATGTTCAATTGAACAGGAAAAATGTCAACACAACAATGGAGATGTATCCACTTTCCTCCTGTTCAGACCAGCTCAGAGTGGACCTGACTCACCTGCCTGAGCACACCGATATCAACATGGCTTCCGCTAGCGCACCCCGACCTCCTTGATCTACGGTCACAGCAAACACCAACGACTACTTGCTTCTTCGTTCGATCAGTCACCACTTCCCCCTGATAGTTGCTCACAGGGATGTGGCCAGAAAGGCTAAATGCTGGTTTCATGGCAGCTGAATGTCGCCCCCAGTGAGCTATGGATTAGGAGGCTGGGTTTTTTTCTTTCCCAGCTTTTATCTCCCATTAATGCAATCATTCTATAATGCCTCAGCTCCACTGATCAAGAATGTAGTGGGTGGCTTTATAGTTAGACTGTGGGTTAATATCATTGGGTCGATATCTTGGACTTTGGTTAACTGTTCCAGTGATGAGAGAACCTGTTGGTATCGTATCGCGTTTTCCTTGCTGGGGTTTGTTCGATGTGCATTTAAGAATCTTTGGTGAAGTCCATCTACCTGTGGCGGATTTATCCCTGAAAAACACTAAAGATAGACAAGTTTTCTACTCATGATCAATAGAAATAAAGTTTCCATGAACACGTTGACTGTGAATTGATGAGTTGATGTTTTCGGATCCCTTCTCTATGAGGAAACTGAAACCAAACTTGTTGTGCACTACAGTGACCTTTCAAGTGTTTGACGCTGATATGACGTTGGCCTAACATTTTTAAGCCACGACAACAAGGCACAAAGAACCTCTCCATGTGTCGTTTGTTTTTTCACGTAGTCAGGTAAAATTCCCTGTATCATTGTGCTTCCATATTCATTCCCTTTCTCCTTTTCATTCGTTCTTTCAAAGAAAAATCAAAACTCTGGCCTCCGCGACGGCCAACACATCGATCAACGACTGCACGTTTGGATGGAGGGTCCCTGAGGACAAGAACAAAGTTCCACCAGCTGTTGGAGCCAGCATCTCCATTAATGAAGGCGTTAGCAAAAGCATTATCCTTTGCTCACACTTGACCCACGAGGGGATGAGACAGTAGCTGGATAGAGACTCTTTGCCACTAAACCTCAAGCGCTGGCGTGGGTCACCAAAACCAGTAATCAGCCAGGGGATGCCAGGGATTAGTTCACTGATGAGTTCACCAGAGGACGGCTCTGACGAAAACCTCGCTACTTTCTGGAAATGTCTCAGCTGTAACTGATTTTATCGGTCTCGTCTTTAATCCACATTCCCTCTAATATTTTCCCTCCATTATGTCCGTGAAGAGGACTCTTATCTTCACTTAAGTCCCTCTAGAGAAATGTAATTATCTCAACTTAGATATTAGTTCCTTTTAGTTACACGAACAGTTCTTTGAAAGCATTAACACTTTTAATCCTTTTTTTTTTTCAAGTGATTAAAGTGTGATATTTTGTCCAACAATTAATTGTCCTGGGCTGGTGAATGATCCAGAAGAACTCTGTTATTTAGAGATATATTTAATTCAAGATATTGTCATCAATAAAACGATGGATGAAGAACATTTTCTTTTCAGTTTTTTTCTTCTTATATTTCTTTGTAAATAAGGGAAATAAAGGACAGTAAAGAAATAAAACAGACAGTTCTTTAGTGTTAAAATATTGTCGTACTTTCATGCAGCAGACGCTTATATGGGGCGGACTCAGTGCTCAACTACTACACGTAAATAAGTGCAGATGAAGGCTGGTGTCTGCAGAGTTTTCTCCACCTCCTGCTGCTGGTTGCAGCAGCTTAATTACAGGTTCTGGCATTTTTCATTGTGTAACATTAGCCCACAAAAAAAGAAAAAAAGAAACTGGGTAGGAATAGATTATAATTACTGTGGCGATTATTACAACTTCAGCAACATCTGCATTCTTACTTTAGAAAAAAAAACAGGCTTCTATCTGGGCGATGTGTCTCTACCCCTGCAGTCGTCCTTCCCACATCTCTCCCACAAATTAAAAGTGGTGTGGTAAGTGATGGTTTATTCCTGACTCGTGATGCAGGAACCTCTCAGAGAGAGGTGGCCACATCAGAGCCAAGGGAGCACATCTTTGATTAATTGATTTAATCAGTGATCAGATAGCACCAACTAATGATTCCACTAATTGGAAAATGATGAATACTGGATCCTGATTATCAGCCAGGCCGATAACTGGCTGACAGATTTTATGTTGTTCTCACCTCATCTCATCATCCACCCAAAGGTGATGACTGGGCTGCAGATCGAACGCTAAATCAAGCGCTTTGCCTTCGGGTTCAGTTACATTTTCACCCCAGCCGCCTGGTGCATCGTCCATATTCCTGCTGACGCTGCATCGGTCTCTTCTGGCGATTTCAAGCAGCGTTTTTAGCCTCAAGTGTGAACCAGACCAAGAGGTACTGGAACTCGTTCATTTGGGGCAGTGGCTCGCTCCCAACCCTGAAGGCGGCGATCCATTTTCTGGCAGAGTGTCATGCGCCCCTCGCGTGTTGGAAGTAGTCACTCTCATCCCTGCAAGAAAGCATCCCAGTGCACGCTGGGTAATGTGGTACTATAATGAACCCAGCGGTACTACACCACATCATCAGCAAAAAGCAGGGCTGGCACAGCGAGCACCAGTATTTCCAGATGCTGAAAACAAAATAATCACACAAAGACCACTGTGTGTATTTGTGGGCAAATGTTTCGCAAATGCACAGTGTTTCACGGTGCATCCGTGGTTTCTCGGAGCTGACAGCAATCAGCTCTAATTACAGAGCAGTGGTTAATATGCAGGCTGCAGGACGCAACTGCACATCCCGCCAACTTGGCAAATGCACCACAGAAGTAGCGTCTCCCTACTGTGAACCATGACAACCAAGGTGTGAATAACCACAGCAAACCAAAACTTAGATACGTGTTTCTAATTCAGTCTAAATTAAAGACATTTTTCACACCACCAAAAAAACGTGAACATCAGTCACCATTTTCTTTTTGCCTGTAGGATTTTCCGGTCACTGGCTGCTGTGCATGTGGCTGGTGCATCGCAGGCCTTATCCAGGGTGACAACCATTTTGAACAGCATTCTGTTTTGTTTTTTTTACACACTGAAAGCTTGTCAGCCTTTTAGTAGTGCTGGATTCAGATGGGTGATGCTGTCCCTGGTTTGTAATCCCAGCGGGAAGGTTGGGGTCAGGCCAGTCCCCCTGTCTCTGTCTTTCACATCAGTTTCTGCCATCTACATGGTCTTTGCTACACATTTTTCTGTCCCCCTCTGACTCATATTACATCCTCTAACTGGGGCTTTTATCCAAAGACTTGGTTCTGTGAAACCATATAACACAAAGTATCTTTCCTTGTCCCTCTGGTTTTCTGTGTCCTTTTAACAGGTTTACATAAGCCACTTGACCTATTTTGCAGACCAGATTTTCACTGTGGTGAGTACATATTATCTGTAGAGTACATTTAATACATTTTTTTCCTTTGCTCCTTCTACATGCCTCGTATGCTACAACGAAGGACACGTTTGCCCATTGATATTGTGAAGCTTTCGTCTAAACCCATGAGGAATCGCACTGGAATCCTGCAGCAATTTTCTGGAAGTTTTGCTCCTCCTTCTCTACGTATGATTCCGATTTTTAAAAAACCTCAAATTATATCACTGACATTTGTTCAAACTTGGACTACATTTCAGAGAAAGTGCAGGACGTTAGCTTCTTTCCTGTAACCGCTGCTGAGGACAGTTCTTCCGAAGCTGAACGATTATCAGTTTGTTTGAAATATGCAGAGCAGCTTGAAATCAAAGAGCTTTTTTATTGTATTTTATTAATTGCTCAGCGTCTCACAGCTGGGATTGTGGAAACGATGAACAAAGGGCTGGAGACGCGTGAAATGAAAAAAACCCATACTGTTGCCCAGAGTTACAATGGTGCCTCCGTGATGTCTGCTCGCATTTCTGCTGCGCGGCAGTGCATCAAAGAGACCCAGCCGTACACACTGCACATACACTGCCTGGCACACTAATGTGGTGCCTGTGGAGTGTTGCACTGTCAACTGCAGTGTGAAAACACTCCTGAATGTTATTGATATACAGTTTCTCTGTATCTGCAGAGCTTTCAAAGCTCCATTGATCTACCGAAATGCCAGAAGTCGCTGAATATGGAACGAACCAAAAGCGCCGTGGCCCAGTGAGACGCGACGGAGAGGCAAGTGGCGTCTGTGAATTCCATTAAGCCAACCCTGCAATTACAGGGCGGCTGGGAGGAGTAAGTAAGGAGGGGCAAGTGGTGGGGGGGCCTTTATGACCACGTGACCGGAATGCCGCCATCGTATCTGAGGACTTTACTGCGTGTGATGCACGTCAGGCCTGAAGTCCTGCAGCCGCACGCTCTCTTGGGCTGCGGCGTTCAGCGACAACCTGAAAGCACACTCGGAGACGGGCGGCTACTCGGAGACGGTGCGTGGGGATCGGTCCACCGGTTCTGTTGGGACGACTATGTGTTGAGCCTCAGACTCCCAGTCCACTCGCACCGAGGAGAAAAAGTCCCCCCCCCAGACACACACACACACACACACACACACACACACACACCACCACCACCACCCGCCTCCCTTGGGTATAACTTACAGAAACACCTGGATAACCTCATCAACAACCTGGAGAGATGATTCCCATGAGAGTCATCAGAACTTGTACAGGTGTGTGCAGCAGTGATTAGATGTGACCAACATGGACCTGATGCACAAAATTACCAACGGCTGCAGAAAATTCATTCCAACTCCTCGTTGGATCGGACACTGAGCTCGTCAAAGCCTCGGCTGCCACCTTTTTCACTTGAGCGTCCTCGATAGACTTACATAGGACAACTACCCAGACCTGGACAGGATGCTCCAGTTGGCACTGACTCCTTCGTTTCGATCTGCCTCCTCTTGGGGAGGATGTCCTGCAGTGGGGAGAATTTGGAACTGGCTGCGTTCACCGACAGGAGAAGCAAGGCTCTATCACTGGCACTTCTTCGCACTGAGGATGACATAACGAAACGACTGTCACACGGAAAGATAGTGGAGATGTACATGGGACGCAACAAACAACTTCTACACCAGGTAGGATGCTGGTTATATAAACATATATGTATGAATGTATGTATACATATATATAATTTTTTTTAAAGCCTACAGTTACAAGAGGCTCAACTGTTGGTGAACATTTTCTGATGTTATCTAACTCAGCCCCCCCCCCCAATACAAATGTCTTTGACACCCATATGTGAAGAGGAATATATTTTTGGCCATAGAGGCCAACTATCTATCTATCTATCTATCTATCTATCTATCTATCTATCTATCTATCTATCTTCCACATATGTATGTTGCATGGTTTTAGTTGGTTGTCACATCTCGTCTCTGTAATTAGTGCCTGCCGGTGTTATTTGTGCTCCTCTTTCCTTTCATCCTCTATTGCTCTCCCTTTATTATCTGCAGCGCTCCCTCATTTTCTCTCCCTCCACTCGGCGAGGCGATTAAAAAAAGAGAAGAAAAAAAGGGCTGAGAGCGTGGGCGTCGATCGCTGCTTCGCGATGCTGCTCAGCTGACAGGCAGGAGGGAGGAAGAAAGGAAGGAGAGGAGGAGGAGGAGGAGAGAGGGAGAGTGAGGGAGACAGAAGGAGAGGCAATGAGATGGCATACGAGAAAGAGAGAGGAGAGAGAGAGAGTAGGAGGGAGAGAGGATGTTTTGTGTCTACAGCTGCTCTGCTGACACGGAGGACGGGAGTAGAACACAACCTGCTCTATGTGTGTTTGTGTGCGCTGATGCACGCCTGCCTTCCGTACGGGCTGTTCACGATGATGCTCGCCCGCGAACGCGGCCGCACATGAACAAAAGGAGGCCGTGCCCGGAGATGAAGAGCTTTGTTTTTGACAGTGAGACGGAGGTAGCACCGACCTAAATACTAAAAGCAGAGGAAATGAGACTCTTAAACCCGGGGATCTGTAGCAGCGCAGCCACTTAGCTAACTAGGAGAGATTTAACAACTCGTGAGAATACCCTGGGCTTCATGCACAAGATGGCGCCTATCTTCTTCTGGGATGTGAGATTGTTATCAAGTAACGAGCTAGCTGTGAATGAACGTTGGGCGGATTAAGGAAAAGGGTGGGTGGCCTTCCAACAGGCCAGAAAGTCGGCGGCACGTCGCACTGTGCCCCTTTCAAGTAATTCTTTGTGCAGTCACTCAGAGAAAAGTCTTCACTCGTTTCCCGTGGACACCAAAGTGCGTAGGGACATCGTCAGCCCCACGAGAAAAAGAGATGTGTGTGTAGCGGGCGTTTTCAGCTGGGAGACTTCATAGTGACTGCTGGGGGGGTCTGAGGGGATTAAAAAAAGGACAGCGATACCAGTTCTCTTTTCCAGGAGAGAGCGCCTGCTATCCACACCAAGACCTAATGTTGGGGTGCATCATCCAACAGCAGGTAACCCCAACCCCAGACTCCCCTGCGGACTCCATCTCTGGGATGCAAACAGCGGTGCCTGGTCATGATTTCTGCATCAGAATAGTAGGGAGCTCCAAAACCACCAGGCTTGGGCTACGGCAGAGGACATTGGTGCACAACGTTCAGCAGGGTGGGACAAGGACATCTGGTTTTACACCAGGTTGGTTTCACTCAGGGAAGGTTATTAAAAACATCTAACATGAGCATCTTTAGATTCTTGGGTTTGCCTCATACAAGCATTTCCAGGCCTGGAGCCGGCGATGGTATGGCTCATTGACGTCACCTCTGCCAGCAGCCAGCAAAGGTATAAACGCTCAATTGGTGTGGTGTGGATGTACATGTAAGGCAATTATAAGGTATCACCAAAGGACGAAGTAGGACTTAGGTCTTCTACTCAATTAAAAAGCAGTAATACTACAGTGTAGAAATACTGTTAGAGTCCTCACATTCAAAATCTCACTTAACTAAAAGTGCAAAAGAACAAAAAGTTGAATCAGTCACTATGCAGAATGGCCAATTTCAGAATAATGAATATATGATAGGGTTGTAAATCCTGATGCATTAATGATTTCATCACTTTATTCTCTACTGTATATACTGCCAGGCACTTTTCAACCATAACACTACAAACATATAATATGTGTTAATTTTATTTTGTATTTATAATATGAATCTTTGTCCAATGTCTGTGGATCCCATAGAAAGTTGTCAGAGCTCAAACTTCCACCACAGTTTTCAGCTTTCTCGGACACGCAAGCGATGCTTGACTGCACTGGAATATTCTGCAAGACCTCATCCTCTCTCCCGCTGCTCAGTGGGGTGTTTTTTACCATGTGTAGATCCCATGCTGCATCTATGCCACGCCACGAACGGCACGGCAACCCCACGGCGCCGTTACATCCGTGTCAGGCCTGGACGTGAGCGACCGCGGGGGTTTGAGGCCTCTGCTGCGTCACCTGCTCACACCAGACATGGTGTACTAGCGTACGGTTTGGCTTAGAACAGCCTGCCTTTCTCTCAGGAAACACCCAGGTGAGGAGGGAGCATGTTGGGCAGGCTCGGTCCATTGCAGGGTCCATGTGGATTCCATCAAAGGGAGGAAGGAGAACAAAGACCTGCCAGCGTATGACATTTGTTACACGTCCCCACCGAGGAAACTAGATTACTGCAGCGCTTCATTGGCCTGGTTCAAGGCGCGGGAGCTTTAAGAGGAGGCAAAAGGTAGAAGCACATTTAAGGTGATTTATTTATTAAGGAAAAATACAACATGATGCACTGCTGCTGTACATTAAACCACCCAGGAGTATAAAAAGCTATTAAACGTAGCACAACCTTAAACATCTACAGCTGTAAAATGCAACAAACACAGAAATTCAGCACTAATATTCATCCAAAAACAATATTTATTTCATATATAATTTGATTTATATTATCATATATAATACATTTTATTACAAAAGGACTACTTTTACTTTCATTACTTTTGATGCTTTAAAAACATTTGCTCATGATACATGAATAAGATGCATAAACCTTACGGAAGGTTTTGATTACAGGACCTGTGGTGGAGGCGTCCAGGACACGTCCAGGAGGAGCTGGCCCGGACGTGGTCGTGGTCCATCACTGTGACCTGGATGACTGTAGCACCATGATAGTGTTCTCCAGCAAACCTTCAGGCCACAGAGCTGCATCTTCTGTGACAGTGCTTGTCTTGACTTGGCTTTGCTTTCCAGGTAAATCCGTCCCATTCCACACCGTGAGCCAGGTGCACCAGCGCAGCATCACCCTGCCTGTGACACACAGCAGTGGCAGATCAGGCCCAGGGCCCAGGCTCTCCACACAGAGGGCCCACTAGAGGGCCCACTTAAACAAATGACTGCAATTACTGTAAATTGCAGCGATGATATCATACTTTAATGATGGGGATTAGAATGTTATCTCAATCAGGCTTGTTATTTCAAACAGACGCTAAGTCTGCAGGGCTCTGATGGTAAACATGTAGTCAGGGCTTGTGGAGGGGAGGCAAATGCAGCACAACCAGGAGGGAATAAATTACTGAATCATTATTCCTGTTAGAGCGTTTTTTTCCTTTCTTGTCATTGTAGAGGAAAATTTATGTTCTTGTTTACCGTTCTGTGTCTAAGAGCAGCTTGACTTATGTATGTGCAAGTTTACCCCCCACCCCCCACTTGTTATCAGCACATTTTGCAGGCAACCAATTACTGCACATTTGATTCCGTGAGTAACGGATCCTCGTGGACAGTCGTTGTTGGACCAAGGTCACCCCGCCTCGCATGCTCCATTTCTCAGAGGCCTCGGGGTGGGGGGCACTTCTGGGAGGCACTTCTGAAAGATGTAAAGTGTGAATGTAATCTCCTGCTTGAGGTTCTTTCATGTCTATCCGTGGCAATGTGGACCCATTTTGCATCTTATAGTGAAAGATGAGGAAACAAATCTATTTTGGGAATCTTATCCACGACAGTCATGAATATATGGAAGTGCAAGCAGAGGAGGCCACAGGTAGAAAACACATTTAAGGTATATAAGGTATATACAAACTGGAATGAAAATTAAAAGAAAAAAGTCTCCCTACTGCCTAATGGTTGTAGTCACTGCAGATGTGTTGCATGACACTAAACTAAAACGAACGAACTGAATTACTAAATTACCAAAGTTAACCACTTTGGCCCAGACTGAAAACATCTCCACATCTATCGGATGGATCGGATGGATCGCAATGAAATTCTGCACAGAAATTCTTGGTCAGCGGAGGATGACGACTGCTGACTGCGGTGATCAATTGGTGTTTACTCATTTTTTAAAAGGAACTTGTTTATTAACTAATTACATTAACTGGAGAAGATACTTGTTACCTGATAAAAAAAAGGAGATGACCCATATGTGGTTTGTATCAAGATGAATTAGCACAAAAAAAGTCACTGGTTTGGTGTCTTGGATAGCATCACCTATTCATCTCTCCCGCCACCAGGATACCCTTTAGCAAGGCACTTTATCTTCATCATCAGCCTCCTCTCCTACTCTTCTGAAGGTTAAGCAGCACTGTGCTGCACCAGAGCTGCAGGCTCAGCAAAAAGCCTCCCAAGACAGATGAGCAGGAACCATTTTATTGGCCAGTCCTGGCATCTCGCCCAAAATTCACAGTCTAACATCGGATGTGGAAAGTGACCAGGGAACAGAGAGAGACCCTGACGCCTGGGAACACCGAATGACTGACATGGCAGATCCACGAAAAGCCTACACCTTGAGAATGCTTGTACTTGAACTGAAGCCTGAAGACTCGTTCTCAGTTTTGTTTCACTGATCGAGGCCTCTCTGTGCAGCTCAGCACTTGCTGCAGCTCTATCGGAGCTTATTTTGAATGAAAATCCACTGCTGCCATGGCTTCAAATTAAAAGCATCCGACTGGAAAACAGTTGGATCATTGTTACTGCAAAGCAGCCACAGGAACTGTAATGTATTTTTCATCAAGATTATTATGACCACCTTTAATCAATGAAAATTCAACTATTCAAAAACAAGAAAAAAAGTAATTTTTCAGTGTTTTTAAGGACTGAATTATTGTTGTTCTTGTTTAAACAAGTCAATAAATCCTCTCAGGTCAAGGTGTGAGGTTTCACAGGTGTCAGTTCAAACAACACTCACTAACAATAGGTGTCGCCAAACTGACCAAACCTAAAATCTTAAGGACTGTAACTTTAAGTGTCTAAATAAGTTCCTGGTGAATCCACCGATGGCAGTTTCCTTTGAAATTATTGTATTTCAGTTCAAAATTTTACTGCTAAAAATGCTGGTGAAGCCAAACCATTGCACAGACAAATAGCAGAGAGGCCATCAGGGGCTCATACAGCGAGCGCATGCTGGATTTCACTAAGTAAATATGACGCTGTTGCGAGAAGCAGCGATCTGTAGTGGCAGCACTGGTGCACTAACCTCAGGACTCGGGGGGGGGGGGGGCTGCAGAGGATTTCCTTCAAACAATTTCTATGATAAATAACAATATATTATACATTTTTATTTGATGCACCTAGAATGCAAAGTAAATAAATGCTACAGGGTCCAAACATAATGAATCTACACAAATGGAGAAAGCCAGAGACCTAATGTTTTGTGTGCTTTAGCGTGTGTGTGTGTGTGTGTGTGTGTGTGTGTGTGTGTGTGTGTGTGTGTGTGTGTGTGTGTGTGTATGTGTGTGTGTGGACTGCAGTCCCCTTTTGAGGTCCATCCCCCTATAAAACCCACTTTATGTGCAGATTGATAGGATTGGAGATTGATGTTTTTATTATTTATAAGGATCATCATTTAGTGGAGAGCAGACAGACTCCAGCAGCTGTGGGATGTGTGTCTGTGTGTGGTGGTGGTGGTGGGGGCTGGGGGGGGGGGCACATGTACATATCTTACTATTATTATTTTTGCACATCTCATTATTCAGCTCTTGCTCCCCAGACTAAGGTCAATATGTGTAGAGCTCACTGATTAATTAACTCTATTCCTTCACGTCTGTGATTAGCTTTCATTCTTACTCTATTTACACTGACACTGAGCACTGATTATGCTCATATCATTTCTGGTGTAAATCACTTAATAGGTCTAAATTATACAGTACAGCACAGGCTTGGCCTCACCTCCATGTGCAGCACTGGACCTGGAACCAGACTCCTGGAGAGGGGCTGAACCACATAGGATGTGAGGCGCCGGGGGGTTGGGATTACTCATTAGCCCCCGACTGAGCGCTTTTTATGCACTGAGCAGAAGCTCAGAGTATCCGGCCTCCTTGAGGCCTCAGAGTGGGGTCCTGGAAAGGGTACCACCTGGGGACTCAATAGTGCTCCTGGGCGACCTGCGGGGGGTGATTGGGAGGACTGTTCTGTCTGATCTGAACCCGGGTGGGGCTTTGGTGTTGGACTTTTGTTCTAGCCATGGATTGGCTATTAAAAAACATCACGTTTGAGCATAGGATGGTTTATAAGTGTGTCTTGCACCAGAACACCCTCGGCTTAATCGTCAGATCTTCAGCCATATATCTTGGACAATCGGGTGAAGGGAGGAGCAGAGCTGCTAACTGATCATCACCTGGTAGTGAGTTGGGTCAGATGGAGATGGAGGCTGCCAGACAGACCTTGTAAACCCAAACATGTTGTGATGGTGGCACAGGGTCTTCAACTTCCACCTCCGAAAGAAGTTCTCACGCATCCCGGTGGAGGTTGGAGACATGGAGTCTGATCAGGCCCTGGTCAAAGCCTCCTTTGTGGAGGCAGCTGTTTGGGAAAGTGGTCAGGATGTCGTAGGCGTCATGACAACAACCTGAGAACCCACTGATGGAAACTAGCAGTAACGGAGGCCACAAGCTGAAGATGGAGGCCTTCAGGCATATGTGGCACAGGGGTCCCTTGAAGCATCGATTGGTATGGGAGGGTCGGAAGGAGTGTGGCCCCAGCAGTTCTGGAGGAGCTCGGGGAGGCAGCATATTTACCGACAACAGGACAGACAAACCTATCTTTAATTGAAAACCTGATGGTCGATGTTATCCAGAAGGAGGCAGAGAAAAACACCGGTGTCACATTAAAAGCCGACAGACACCAAAGACACCAAAGACCATAGCTTGGTCCCCAGGAGGACATTAAATCAGTGTGTCAGTGATGAGAGGGGCCCTGATGGAGATTAACACAATACACTGGGAAGTGCCCACTCTGTTCTCACCCATTTAAATGAGCGCTGGTGCAATCGGGAGTGGGTGGTTCTGATGCCAGAACTTTCTGTTAAGCCCTGTGGAGGAACTGTGGGCTTAATTCAACTTCACAGCCCACTGCCCACCCACCTTTTAATCTGAAATCCTAGATATCGTTCTGCATGGTCAGTTCCTGTTTATGTGAGCCTGCACTGCAGAAGCTTCTGACACTTAAGTACAGACTAATTTTTAGGCCTTAGATTTTCTCCAACAGTGATTTTCTCACCTGGTTTGGAGACTAAATTTAATAAGTGGTACCTTTCCCGCTTTTTCTCTCATGGTGCCAGATCTGACACGTAAATGCAGCATGTTAGCTGGTGCCTTGAACCCAACTGATAAAAGTGATCAGTCCTGTTTTGATTTCAAATTCTATTCTATGTTTTTTTTCTCTTGGGTTAAAATACTGCCTTTGCAAAGACTAAAACAATCCAGTGCTAGCAGTCGCTGCATTGTGATAGCTAGCTAAATGCTGCTATTTGATTGTCTTCAGACCACCATAACACCTTTAAGACTTTGGAAGTGGGGGCCCTACACCATGATCATGTATGAAGAGAGACCTGAAAGACCCAATCCTGTGACAGCAGCCCCCCCAGGTTTGGCCATTCAACATTAGTCTTCAAAATTTCTTCTGTCAGATGTGTTTGAACTAATCTTTGTACAAACTAGCTCAACTCACTGAACTCTTAAACCCCGTAGTGGATATGTTCATATACCTATACCCTTTATATCCTTTGTGCAAATTTAAATTTCAGTGTTAAACAGTTTGACTGTATTTGACCTGGAAGCTAAAGTTTGTATTGGTGCTGACACCACTACATCAGTGAATAAAATAGATAAAAAAGTTAATTATTTAGTCTCACTGAAGAAAAATTAGGATCCTGACATGCTATGCGGCATACGTCCTCCAAATATTATAGTTCTCTGATGATTTCTCCAATTGGCCTCTCTGGATAACAGGTTCTTTTTGAGTCAACAGATCAATTTGTAGGGAAAGGTGAATGGTCAACAAGTCATACAAGAGAGGAGTAACACACCAGCCAAACACCTCCCATTATATTTTCATAAAATCAATTTTTCAGTCAGACAAGCACTTTAAAGACAAACACTCATGTGCTCCCTGTAGACCAAACTGCCCCAAGAGCTATCTATAAATGTCTCTGTGAAGCCATTGCCTTCATTTCTTCACTCTGTTCCCCCTCAGGTGCAAATTACCAGTCATTTTCCTGCAGTAGCTGGTTTCCAAATGTCACCAGAGCAGCAGATTACACATCAATGTGTCCACCCCCAGATCCATTTCCATTTGTTCAGCCAAAAAAAACAGCACTCCATCAATGTACAAGTCATTCCAGATGCCAAAAGCCACTTGTTAAACAATGCGCCCACTGGCCAGGGGGAGTCCACAAATCATTATTGCAAACAGCGTGGATTAAAGGTGGTGCCAGAGCTGGGTTGTAAATGGTTTCTCTCTGAAAGACATTCTTCCGTTGCTATCGGTTTAAACTTAATGAATAAGTAGCACACTGTGTCTTAGCCATTGTTATCCAGCCATGTGCCACAGAGGCCCAGGTGTATACGGGTCTATTGCATCAGCTGAAATTTGCACAGGTGCCTTCACTTATTTGATCATTAATGACTGCTGAGCTTTCACCCTGTGTTTGCCACAGAACGTCGACCTCCTTTCAACGGTTTTCTTTAAAGAATAAATTTGGAATTTTCCAAGCATATTTTAATACAGTTCTAAAATGTTATGCTTTATGTACATTTAGAATTTTGTTGGCTTTAACCATTCTTCATCATTCATTTCCCTTTCTGCCACAAAAACAATGTAAATGAATGGTAAAAAAATCAATCATCTTCAGTCTCTGAAGATGATTCAAATATCTATGTCTCTATACAAAATACAGGGTCTATGAATGTGAAGATATTGTTTGTTTCAGAAGTTTAACTGGTGGATAACAGATGTCTCTTATTCCACCAAAAAGTCCAGTCTCAGTGTTTTTTTCTTGAAGCGTCAAGTTTTCCACATAACAGACTCTTAAGCTGAAAATTGGACTATGACTGGCTCTGAACTAGTTGTGTTGGTCTCTTACATCCACAATTTACACTCGGAGCAAAGAGCAACTTTCCTTTTCCAAGATTTTTTGGAAACAGCCTCCTGGCGTCAGACTTCACATTTATCATTCTCCGCAGTGAAGCTCATACATTTAAGTGCAACATGCTTTTGTATAGAAGTGAACAGTGAACTTCTGCACTGCAGAGCAAGGGCCATGCACATTGACCCCATTTTTATTCCCAACAGTAACTCTCAGTTTATATGTTGTGAGCACAGTATAACAACAGAATTGACATCCTAACCTAACCTTTAAAGGTGCTATATATAAGTTTTCTCTGCCACTGCACATAGTTTCTCACTGAGCGCTTTGGCCATCATTGTGTTTACAATACAAGATGTTGGCATAAACCCCCTGAGTTATGCTACTTCTTTAAAACAGACCAGGCGCTACGGTGACTCGCTATCGGAAAGTGACGTGAGGGCGGGCTGGACCGCAGCTAGCTTGTTAGCATGCTAACTCCAGAAGAAGTGATAGAAATAGAAGCAAACCAGGAGTTAACGTTGGTGTTTCTAGTTCTTGGCACATGAAGGAATGAAGTTTGATGCTGAACGTACAACCTTAAACCATCACCATCAGATATTTAGCTCTGTGGTCAGTGTGGTCCTGACCACTCGTGAATTTTCTTCAGAAAAACCCATGTGAGAGCACACATTTAATGGTGGGCCAGGCTTGAGGGGGTCAACTCTCGATTTTGCAACTGGTAACTGGTTTTAATGCTGTGGCTGATTTGTGTAAAACATAATGCAGATCCCATATTCTTAAAATTTCTCTTTGAGGCTTCATCCTATCTCATGATCCTGACTTCATTCCCTAGGTTCAACAGGCAGACCGGGAGAATTAAAACAAACCATTTCCACTTCAGTTCACACTTATAAATACGAAACCGAGCAGACTCCAGCGGATCAGAGTGTTCAACTTGATTAGTTAAGTGACGACTCATTTACGCATGACGGGCACATGTGTCTTATTCTGCCCCTGCACATTCAAAGAGCAAATTAAGGCTCTAATGGGAAGAGGCGTTCCCTGACCTTCCTCTGAGGGCTAATTCGTCTTTGACGGCGACCTTCAGGAAAAGTTTCTGGATGTTCCCGTCCCATTGCTGATCCCGCTCATACACTCTGCTTGTATCTGCCCCACAGCTCATCGTCTAGCATCGAACAGCAGAGAAACCAGGCCAGTGTTACATAATCAGTAGTATGGGACCACCCTCCTGGATCCATCATTACGCCGCTGTTTATTTTCTGGATTCAGCACCCAGGTAATCAGGAGCTGAGCCTGTTGTTTGCCAATTTACGAACCCCTGTAGTTTCCCCAAAATTTGGCTTTCAGGTAGTTCCCATCGCAATGAAAAATTTTCATATCTTTGCCCATGAAAGCCTCTATTCAGCACAATGATTACGTTTGTAGGCTGTCGCCATCGGTCACACTTAGACACACATACACACACAAACACATACACACACTCAGCTCACATGCTACAAACATATATATGCCTCATATGTGGAGCTCAGGTGGATTAAAGTGCACACAAAACCCATAACATTCTCCCTCTGCTGAGAAACTGCCCTGTTTGCACGTCCTCAAAATACAAATAAATCCCCCAAAACATTTCAGATAGCTCAGGTTTTCATCTCCACATGCCTCCTCTGTTAGTGAAGCAGGGGTAAATGGGTAATAATTCAGATTTATGCTTCTCCAAGGAGCGAAATCAACATAGTCTGTGTGCATGTGGTTATAGAGCGCTGATCAATAGCACAAACTCTGGCAGAAAAAAAAGATTTCTTTTTCCATGCTGCGGGCCACCTTCTGCTCTGTGGTGTTTTTGAAACAAAAATCTATCTGGGTCTTCAACCCCCCCCCCCACCCCCACCCCCCATCCACCCAATTTTGCAGCCATTTGTCTTGTTTACAGCACTGGGGTCTGTCTTGGCATACAAAATACAAAGAGCAGAGAAACAAACAGGACAGGTGGCCAGTTTGCAACATAATCATCTACCTCTCTCATCTCCACTTTGCATTACAAAAGCATATTTTAGCGACACATCACGATGCCTAGACTATTTTTTTATTTCTATAATATCATTCAGGATGTTCATACCAGAGGTGTGGACTTGAGTCATATAACAATGACAGGCTGGAGGGATTTCATGGCCCAGGCCAGCCTGGTAGCAGCACCTGGTGACGCATTCACATTGGCTGCTCTGCTGGATGCAGAGGCTGCAGGGTTGACTAAGCGCTGTGGGTGACAGGCCCGAAGAAGCAGAGAGCCAGGCGGGGGGGCAGCGATGCATCACGGGCACACGGTAAAGCCGCTGCGCCCGCACTGTACGTGGCATGTTCATTGGCGGAACCAGGGGCGGTGCGATTTAAAATGAGTAACGTCTGGCGAGCGGCGCATCGAGGGCGGAGGGGGCCGATCACCTTGAGCGCCGCAATGCGACCAAAGCCTGACACGATGTGTGCGGTGGATTCGGATTGGAGACGCAGCTGCGATCTGAGGTAAAATCACCAGGCCACCTCTGCTTTATGTCAGGAAAAAAAACTTTTGAAAAATGATACTACAAACACATAAATGAATAAATAAACAAGCACACACACACACACACACACACACACACACACACACACACACACACATTACATTTACATATTACATTACATTTATTCAGCACATGCATTCCTCCCAGGGGACTGACAACGACTGCATTCGAACCCTGCAGAAGCAAGGAAGTGCTAGC
This sequence comes from Istiophorus platypterus, assembly GCA_016859345.1. Taxonomy (NCBI): domain Eukaryota; kingdom Metazoa; phylum Chordata; class Actinopteri; order Istiophoriformes; family Istiophoridae; genus Istiophorus; species Istiophorus platypterus. The sequence continues at coordinate 2,043,377 of CM029116.1, forward strand.
GAGCGTTGCTGAGATGTGGAAGGGTTTTTAGCCCGCGGCAGGAGATGGTACGTGACTCTGCT
>CM029116.1:2048438-2065938 GCA_016859345.1 Istiophorus platypterus
CAGATACTTATGTACCTAAATGTGTCTCTAAGATGATCCACTGACTGGGGCTTCATGAAGGTTTGCATAAACAACTTAGTAAATCTTTCAGTGGTTCTTGAATAATAAAGCATGTGAATTAGCTCTGTAAAATACCTCAACGAATCCTGTTTTCCACTGTGCATGGCTATTGATCTCAAACCATCAGCACCATCGACAGGGATGAAACAATTCTGGGAAAAACTGAGACTCAGAGCCAGAGAAACTCACAGGAGGCAGGTAAAGTTCGAAACAGCAATGTCTTTATTCAGATGTTCAACGTCAGACATGAGTTATCTATCTAGCATGGGCAAAGGATAGCAGGTAGAGAGCAGGCAAAAATCCAAAAAACGAGTAATTAAGCAAAGTAACAAACCATCAGGGCAAACACGAGGAAAATGCTGGAGATACAAAGACAATCTGGTGAGCAACAAAGGAAACAAGAGTAAATAGCTAGTGTGGACTGACAGGGAACAACATGGGCAGGTAAGTTGATTGGGAACAGGTGTGCATGATCAAGGGGTGGGGGAACTGAAACAACAAGAAAGGTGAGTTTTTCATGTCTAGTTTCCAGTTTTGTCGTGAAACAATTTTAATGAGGTTTTACGGATGTATTGTTTGTAAAATATGGCAACGGAAACATGAAGTGAAACTGCCTTTGTGTGGACACTCAGAGCTGGTCGAAGCGAATCAGTGGTAAGAGTGTGAGAAATGTGCTGCCTCGAAATCCATCAACTGCACTGACTGATCCTCCCTGTGTGGTTCCATAGAAAAACATTGCTGATTACAAATTGCCTCCTCTAACACTAAGAACAGAGAAGTGAAGGAGTTGTATGCGGTCTTGTAAACACAGTGTACCTTTAGCACTCACTTTACCTTCTCGAATGCCTGGAGACTCGCTGCATCTCGTGATTTCCCCAAAGTGTTGAAGGAGAGAGACTCCAGCGAAGCCCGTCTGCGCATCCGAGTTGATGTAAACAATGTGTTGTCTTAATAAGCCTCTTCCCCGCGGATCCCAGTTTGCAGAAGAAAGGAGCAAGGGAGAGGAGAGAGGGAGTGAATGATAATGAAAAGACAAGGGAGTGCAGAGACAGAAGAGGCAAGTACAGATTGTGTCAAATCCCACGATGCATCTGTAGAAATGATGCATAAAAATAATTAATCATCAGTTTTATATAATGAGATTTCGGCTCTCTGGGTCGTTGGAGGATCCTCCGCCTTCATCTGTTCTCCACAATACAGTGGCACAGGACAGTTGCCGAAATAAGTTGCATTGTACTGCCAGTTAGTCACATGATTTGGCCGTGCAATGAAAGGTGCAAACCTGTGATGTATCTACTCCTTTGTGAAAATACATATAAACTGTATTTATACCCACATCATAGATTCTGAAAAACTAACACTTGGTATCACAGGTCTTTCCCAGTATTTAACCTCAAGGTTAGAACTATTTTTCGGCAGCAACACAGAAGGTCGTGATAACTTTTTTCTCGCTATCAGCTGGGAGTGTTGGCCAAAACAGAGGTTTTTGCATCAGCGACCTTTGGTTGACAGTATTTCACGTTCAGATCCGTAATTCCAGTTGGAACTGTTTAAGGGTTGTGATACTATTTTCAGAAAAACATCGTGCAAGGGGTTTTAATTCATATTTCAAGTTACAGCACAGTCACTGAACCCATTCATACACTGTTATTTCAACTTTGTGATTTTGGCATTCGTCATGATGTACTTCGTTTAATTTCGGCAGTAATCAGTAACCAGTGATGTCTGAACCCCGCTGCTTCAGTTCCGCTGGGGCTAAGCAGGGTCTTGATGGTTAGTTAATACCCCTACATACCCGCAAACCATGGGCTGGCTGGCCGCTAGTGCCGTGTGTGACCCCGGCACTCGTACATTACGATCGGTCAGCAAAAGGTCTTTCCCACTCCAACCTGACAGGATAAATCAAAATGTATTTTTTTTGTCTGTCCAGAACAATAAAGTGTTAACCCAGGGCGAAACAGATGTTTAAATCCAATATTTCCAGACAGCGTGTTGGCCACTGCCCCAGGCGGCCACAGCAGTGCAGCCGAGAGGACGAGCGGAGTGGAGCACTGGGTCTGGCGGGGCAGCTTTATACACTGAAGATCACAGATTAAGCATGCCGCCGCACACAGTTCCGACTTCCTCCACCCGAGGCGAGCACAGGGACTAAACCATACGGCGTGGCCAGCGAGGTGAGGGCAGATGGATGAGGCGAGCTGATTGCTAAACCGCAGTGTCTCATTTTCTAGTGTTAAACTCAGAGGATTTGATTTGTGGGTGTGGAGAAGTTTGAAGGCACCGTGGGTACAGGAGCTAATCAGCCATGCCTTCAAATAAATAGTAAAACATAAAGATTAATTTGAATAATAGAGGATATCATAATTATTTCAATCCCTCACAGATATAACTTGATAACCCTGGCAGGAAAATTTTATAGTTACAAAAATAGTATAAAGTATATTATAGATATACATATTATGGTCCAAGAACAAGATCATTCACCGTACTATGTTACGGAGTCATGGGAAAGTGATTGTGCAGTGCAATGATGACCAAAATTCATTTGGATATGAAAACTGGATGCGTAGGGAGAATTCACAGCTTGGGTCTAAAGATTAATTTTACATTTTCAGCCATCTGCTTATTAGCCTGATTCGCCCAATTCACCGAAGTGCTGTGCCCATGAAGTACCGTGAGGACTGCCTTCCGCCATCAGCTACACCGCGGACAATTCGGCTAATTGCGATATTCGCTACGACTGGGAGCCTCCATCTGAGCACAGATTAAAGAACCCGCTGACTGAGTTGATGATGCCTCTCACTGATCACGTCGCGATGGCAACGGTGTTGAGGCGGCAAGGAAAGACAGATAAAATGAAGGAATCCATTAACGTCAGAAAGTCGATGGAAGAAGCACCGGGGGAAGGTGTTTCTACATTAACACACAGACCCGAAAACAGGAGGGGAATGCTTTTATTTTGCCAAACGAGGTGGTTGGCCCCAGACAGGCGACAGGATTAGATATTCATTCATCTGGAAATGGGCTCTGGAAGCAGCAGAGTCTGTGCCAGGCTACACACACACACACACACACACGCTTGGTAAAGGGGATGGACTATTCCTGGAGAGTTTCCCAGTAACGTTGTTGACGCAGTTCTTGGGAAACGCTACGTAAAAACGACATGAAACCAGATGACAACAGCGCCGACATCCGTCCTGTGAACGACTTTCTAATAGCGTGAGATGAGCAGCAGCGGATGTCTGAATGAAAAGGGCAAGTCTGTTTGAGAGAATAGAAAAGTCCTCAAAGAGTAGCAAGGTTATTGACCATATAGCTTATAACAGTTTATTGTCGATGTGCATGAGTGTGTGTGTGTGTAGTCGGTGTAGTTATCCTGCCCGAGCCGAGTCCCCGACTCCGGACAGGGAATTGAACCGCTGCCTCGGCTCTCACTCTGCTTTGCCAGCCGCCGTCGAAGCTCGGCCGCCCCCCACTCACGCTCCCCTCTGCCCCCCAGGCTCCTTTGTTTCACTCTAACCTTCCACCAGGCACGTTGCTGTGGCTTTGGTTTACGTCGTTCCAGCCGAAATCAACTGAAAGAGCAAAATGCTCTGTTTCTGTTAGGATCTGTTTGTGGCCCCTGCATCTTGGATCAGGTTTAATTATCCCTGGGTTTTGGTTGCACTAGGCCTGAGTCTTACTCGGACTGGGTAGCTCTTCTCAAATATGAACAAAGTTTTTTCCCCAAAAAAGACTGCCGTTAATTCTTCCTGCACTGCGACTGGACATAGTTTGGAGAATTATTGCTCCATTAAAGAAACTATTAACCCCAAAGACTGCCTCTGTTCTAAGTGTTAAATCTATACGTTGTACTTATTCTGCTGAAAAATCAACTTGCTCTCGCTTTAACATGCTCCTAATAACTTCATATCTTGCCTCTCTTATCAAATATGGCTGGATTTTTCCTCTGTATCAACAGAAGATTTCAGATTTACCAGAATGGAACCAAGCACCAGAGAAAACAAGGCTCTGGTAAAAGCATTTTATCTCCCCCACGGTTCCCCACTTCCCCGCAGCATTGTGCCTCCTGTTTGCGTCATCCAGAGCATGATGGGAAGTGCGGTGCCGAGACGCGTGGTGTCTGTACTACAAAGGGCTCAGAGGACTTCAAAAGAAGTTCTCTTCTGATCGTCAGCAGCCTCCTCTGCTCCTCGTGCGTGTTTCTGGAACTTTCCAGCATCAACAAACCCGACCATCTGCCAACTTTACCCAACAACTGGCCAGATGTGCTGATGCAAGAACATGGGGAGGAACTGAGCATCACTCTCAAGCTTCTACTTTTATCATGCTTTCCTCCACCACTGCTGTCACTTTTCGCACAGGCGTTCGTGAGCGACAAGGGTCATATGACGGTGATCCTCATTCGTCAAGACGACTGAGATGCGCGTCGGGGTTGTGGTGTTCTCGAAGGGGGAACAGGGCCACAGCCAGGAGGGGGCTACGATGGCGGGCCGGTCATTCGCCTTCCGGGGGAGGCGGAGAACTACAGATGACACGTTGGACAAGCCAGTGGGTTTCAAGAATGAACCGTTGGGCCTGTGAATATAGTAAGAAAAGGAACCAACACAGGTTCAAACTGGTTCAAGGGGTCGCGGGGGTCAGGTCACCCAATGCCAGAAAGCTAGGAATTTTATTAGCTCAACAGAAGTGTGTCTATCTAGGCATTCTCTACCAACTTTGGATAATCTACAGACCTCACTTTGTGAGGGTAAGATAGCGTCTCACAGCAAGAGGGTTCTGGGTTCAGACCCCGGAATCAGCTGGGGCCCACGTTGGCTTCCTCCCAAAGACAAGCAGCTTAGGTTAACTGACAACTCCACGTTGTCGACTAGTGTGAATGTGAGCAAGTGATTGGTTGCTTGTCTCTATATGAAGGACTGACAACCTGTCCGGGACACAAATCACCTCCTACCCAATGCCGGCTGGGGTCGGCTCCAGCCGACAGCTAAGGGATGGATGGAGCGGGTGGTAAAAGATAAAAAGAAAGCTTGAACCGAAAACCTCAGGTTTCTTTTTGTCTTTATAATTATCTGTTAATATGCCCATGATTGTGTCACACAATCACACAGAAATATATACAGAGCCAAGGCAAGCACATGCATACATCCAACCATGGCAGTCATCTGTCTCAAGTATGACCCAGTGATCATGGAAACACAGAGACAGAGGGAGAGAGAGAGAGAGAGAGAGAGAGATCACCAGAGGGCCTGAAATAAAACCAACCTCACACTGAGAGTAAGAGCTGGAGAAGAAATGTCGAAAGGGAAAAAAGTTAAGAGGCAGAGGGAGGCAGATGGTGTTAGACGACGGTAACGAGAGAGAGACAAGACAAAAAGGAAAAAGAAAAGAGATCTTGCCTTGTCTTGCCCAGAATCCCTGAGTCTTCCTCCACTCTTTGCTTTAACATTAAATTACGAATCCCTCCCGTTGCTCGACTCAGCCGTTATTATTCTCCAGCTCCGTCCATGCAGTCCTCCGTCCAATCAAAAGGCATCATACGAGTCCTCACAGCGGTGCTGCCGCTCTCGTTCGCTGAGACTCAAAGGTTTAATTTTGGTCGATTAATTGAAGCTTTTTTTTAAAAATCAAGATTATGACGTACAGTCCTTAGTCATGCACATAGAATTTTTAATGTCAGAATAATAAATAGAGTCAAATTTTTCATTTTGTAAGATATAAGTATGAGTAACCAAATATTTGACCTAATATCATGAGTTGAATTATTCAAAAGTGTTTCGGAACAAAAAGAATATGCCATAATTATAACATTAACCTCAAAACTTTAACGTGTTCGATTTAGTATCTTGGTGTTAGTAAACTGCCAGGACACTAATTTTTCATTTCAATTAGGCTTTCTGGCTAAATAATTAATATAATAAACATAAACAATGAAAATGTAAATGTGGCTGCGTTTTAGGTGTTTTCACTGTGTGTTCTGAATTGAGCTGCACAGGCATCCTCCTCTTTTATCCTCCACAGGGATCAGTGTTTGTTGGCCGACTCAGATTTTCCCGAAACCACAACTTTTCCCCCAAAATAACAGCGGAGGATATTTTTCATGGAGATACAAGGTTGTGCTGAAGAGGTCTCACTGAGGGAGTTAATAAATATTTCATCATGTGATCTGTCTATTTAGATTTGCCCCTTTCCCAGAGGTAATTTAGCCTCCAGTCTATGTGTTGAAGAAGCTGAATGGGCTAAATAAATGAGAGGACCGAGAGATATTTATTCTGCTATTTGATTTTACATAAAATCAAAATAGACTGCACACATCTAAGTGTAGAGCATTTGGACGGTGACATTGTTCTTGTAGTTTTGTCTCATTACACCACCACATTGGTGGGGTGAGGGAAGTTAGCCCTGATTGCCCTAATGAGTTGGCTCTGATTGGGCTATGTACAGTACAGAAAGTTAATGTTACTCAATGAGCAAACAGCTTCAGTGCCACAGCCTTACTTCCCTTATTTCTTTCTTCTTTTTCTTGTTGTTTTGGCTGGAGAACAGCATTAAAATTGGGTGTGATTACATAATACTATTAGGGGACCATAATGACACTGGAAGGAGGGGGAACCGTGTTCTTTAAAGCCGGCGATGAGGTCTGGAGTCGCGCTGTACTTCATCATTACACATGCTATTAGCTGTGCCACTGTCCTGGTGTGACCTCTTTCATAATGCAGCCTTTTGACTAGAGCTAAAGCAAATAAAATCAATGCAGGAATGCTCCTTTTATATACCCCACCACCACTGGTGGGGTATGCATTGGCCAATGTTGCTAAATCGAAAGAGGCACCATTAGTAATGGTGACTGGTTGCTATGTCAAGCGCTGTGCTGAGCGGGGACCTAGATTAGTTATCCATTCGGGCCCCTGCCGTTTTAACGTATCCATGGAGGGTCATAGGTGGATGGATTCCATCTCACCTGACCGGCGTAATGCTCCGTTCACAGCTTCGTTTACAGGCGTCTTACGATCAGACTTCGCCGACTGCTTCTAAGACTTAAACGACCCACCGCCCGTTACCAGCTGGTCAGAGTTCAGGTCTTGGGATGGTACCTGAGCCAGTTTCAGTCCCTATGAACACCATGTGCTGTACTCCGGTACTTCAGAAAAAAAAAAAACCTATACAGGTGACTTTTGATTCGAGATCACCTTGTCCAAACATTCCGGGGTCAATTCTCATGCTTGTTTTAAACATTTTATTTTAATATTGGCATTTGAAGAGGTATTTTTCTAATTTCAATTAGATCATTCCCCTCTTCTACTTCAGTAGATTAATTCCACCCAACTTAAATCAGCCCTTAACTAAAACAGCGAATGCCGACTGTAATTACTGGGCTGATTCGGTGCCAGGAGTCAACTGGTTATCCTGGAAAACCTCCAGTGTCCATTAGCGCTAAGCAGCAGGTGTGACTCTTTGGTGGCATTGATTTGAGTCAGGGTGCTGCTGAAAATAGCCAGACTGACAAATGCTTTGGGAAATGAAAAGCAAGATGAGGCCCAATGAGCATCAGCAAAGGGAATGTGTGGCATTTAAGCCATGTTTGAATTCAAAAAAGAACTGAGCGGACGTAACATTTCAGCAAGCCCTACATGATATAATAACAGTAATCAACACACGGGTGAAGTAAGGCTTTGGTTAGGTTTCGGCACAAAAGTCGTTAGTTACGTTTAAGTTAAAATAAGTATTTCCTCAAAGGATGTCTATGTAAGACCCAACATCAGCATTAGCAGCTGTTTACTTAACAGTCTAGAAGAAACTGTGTAAACTCAATTTCAAACTTTGTACCTTTACTCACTGAGAGCTTTTCTCCAGCAGAGGAAGACAAAACCAATGTTAAGTCTTGTTTTGCCTCTTTTTCTGTCACTTCTTCTACTGAAGTTAGCATGCTAACCAGCTAGCACCGCAGAGGTTGCATGAGGGTTATCAAAGGCCATTTGATGCTTCTGAGTCAAACCTTCACCGTAGCCTGTCATACACCTGACAAAATATGTGACAACACGTCACGGCAACGACTGCTAGAACTGTGATTCTTTGGTTTGGTGGCGTCTCATTTCCTGCTTCTCCATCTTTGCCGCTGCACAGATCGTCTCCTCCGATGTCTTCTTACTTCCCGCGTTGCAGTAAATTCAGGAAAAACTCAAACTGCTGTTCAAAACCCGTCGGCTCTGACTCCATCGAGATCCGCTCGCTTTCAGTCGTTCGTGACACAGACAAAGTGGTGGAAAACAGCGGTGAAGAAACTCCACCAGCAACTAGTGGTTAGTTGGTGGCATTTATATGCCACCATGTAGAGTTTCTTTGCCACTTTAATTGCAGCGTGACATTGACACCAACACAGAGGTAGAGATATTCATGAATGCGACAGCCGCTTCTAGACTATGGCATAGGCTCTGCCCTTACTCTGTACAGGAGCATAAATCCTGCTTGACAATAAAATGTAACAATGGTATCATAATCGGCGCCTTTTGCATAGCAGTACAGTTAAAAAATGACACATCCATGGTTTACAGACAGTTACATTGCATTATGTGGATTTTCAAAGGGTTCTCTGCCTATTTGTGGACACATCTGATGGTGACACCAGGCAAAAGGTCAGAAGATCACCTAAATAATCAGGAGCTGTCATCTCCGGACCATGAAAATCCATAACAAATTTAATGTCAGTGTTTCAAGTATGGCCTACATCAGGCCCTTTACCGGCCGACCAAAGAGGAAAGACATCACATCCATGGGAAAACCAGTATACATTTGTTCTTTAGTGTTTAGAGAGGACTGCACCTCCATGGTGCCACTACTCCTTCGTGCAAAATTATTAAAACGTAGAGTCCCAGCCTGAGCTCTGACCGCAGTCTGACCCTGAACTTATAATGAACCCCGCCCTCGGGGAGTTTGCCACCGTCCTTGCATTTGGCTTCAACTGTAGGTGATCCTCATTCCTCTCTCCCTCTGGCAGCTCTGCTCTTCCTCTCTATCCCACATTTCAACCCTGGAGCCTGAGGTTCACAGTAGTGGCTCAGTTTCAGAACTGCCAATGAAAATGACAGTACGACATGTACGATCACTTTCGGGATCACTGTGGTCTTGTTAACTGTCCACAGAAATTTGCTGTCCTATGTGTATTATCTACATTTTAGTTAGGTACAACAGCCTTATTCCACATTCCTGTGACTTTTCTTTGACGATTACCTTCCTGTTTATTTCCCAGTCAAACCATCACGATGGCAAAAAGGCCTGTCAAGCTCATAGGATTTGTACAACTTTCAGAAACTCTTGTGTCAAATACAAAAGTCCCTGTGGTTTAGTGTGCAGTTGCTTGTGATACATTATTGAGCAGATGATGTAACTGTATTCAAAAAGTAGCCTAGATAAAATAGACACCGAGTTGTTGATACATACAGACCGAAACAATTTTCATGAAAAATCATCCACCTTCAAGTATCGTCTGACGATACTAAATAATCTCAGCTTTGCAGAGCTTTATAGTGAGTTTAAGATCATGGTTTATCTGTCCAGACCACAAAATTACAGTTTCAATTCAATAGTAACATCTTTAACCAAAGCGGGTAGCTACAGGTAGGTAGAAAAACGCTGTAAAAAGCCATTCTCTGCTGCCTGCCCAGCAGCAGACGGACATGGTTAAAGACCAGCTGATGAACATAGCTGAGCGTTTAGCAGCTAAAGAGCCAGATGTTTCCCTCAAGAGCTGGTGGAGTCCAAAAATAGCCAAAAGAGGACTGAATATTGGACTAACACCAACCCCAATGAGTCCCCATGTCGCTCTTTAATTGCTGGATGTGGAAATTGTGGAAATGTGGAAAAAATTACATTTTAGTTGTTTAATGCATGGTCTTGTCGAAACTTAAAAATATCCATAAGGACTAATAAGCACATTAGGACTATCCAGGAGCTGCACTATTACGCAATCCTAGTGTGGAACCCTTAGCTTTTAAGTTAAAATCAGTCTGTAATATAAGAAACTACACAGAGACCAGTTTAAGTCTTGTTTGCTAGCCAGCTATCGACATTAAGGCGTGTCCTGCACCACTGTTATGACTAGTCGTTCAATACAACATTAAAAAGAAATGGGTACATCGGCTTCCAGTGCATGGTCCCACTAAGCGAAGGTTCCTTTCAGCAATTCCAAAGCCCCAACAATTTAATAATAATAATAAAAATTTCTGTGGTAACTTAGGTAGAAATAGAAGGCAATGTACTGTGGCTGAGTACGTAACCAGACTAGGGCTGATTTTAAATCATTAACTGTTGCCGTTGTCCAATGGTTTTACAACTCAAAACCGAGCGACTCCCTGATTTAATCCTCCCAAAAGTCATTAATTCAATTCTTAGGATCAGTAACCCTTATTTATGCCTGAATTTCAAATTGTAATCTTGTATAACACTGACACCATATTAAAAAAAAACCCAAGAACATTATTGTAATGCATTAGTCCCCAGTATTGCACAGGACCTAAGTGCCAGCAGCCCTGCCAGACTCATGCCCTGCCAGTACTTAATGGCACTCTGCAAAGGGTGTGATGTTCCAGCGTAAATGGACTCAGACAGACAGTAGGTGGTGCAAAGTTGTTTTATGGGCCCTGGGGACGGAGCAGGTCGCCGCTGTTTCTACTGACACGTGGCCCCCTCCCGACTCCTCCATGAGGCCACAGCCTCACCCCCTTCGCTCGGAGTTTCCCTTACACAACGTCCCCCTGCAGCTCCGCCTCAATTCCAGTCTTCACATTTCTGTTTTCTCCAAACATACATCAGCAGTTGCTGGTCCTGGTGGAGACAACGTGTGACCTCAGAGCTCCGTCATCGTCCTGCCCCCCCTCCTGTTTGTCATTGACCTTTACTTCTCCTTGTCAGTCTTAGTCTTACGTGTCACTTGTTCCTTCTCCACACTCCCCTCACAGTTTCGGGACTGATGCCCCATGCAGAAATTTTAAATCAATTTCTCGTCTTCTTTGTTGCCGGTTGCCTTTTTCGCCATAATTCAGGTAAAACAGGGCCGGAGATGAACCGTCTCTCACCTTCCTTGACTTTCCTAAACCCGTCCACTCTTTATCTGGCACGTAAAACTATTCCAAGGCATAATTCTCATTTTGTAATTAGTTCTCAACTGTTCATTTTCTCTTGTAGTGCTTCTCTACCTCTGTCATCAAAAAGCTGTCACGTCGTAGCATCCTCTCTGCAACTTTATCTCACCCGCCCTCCTCTTCGTCGACATGAGATCCTGGCTCAGCCATTCACAAACAAATAACCTCTGTGCTCACTGCCCTTGCCGATCGGGATGGCCGCTAAAAAGGTCATCCTCAGTCACTGTCGGATCCCATGTGGATAGCGGTCGGCAAACACGCAACAAAGTCTGACTGCTCCTTCGCCGGCGTGGGGGGGCGTTGGGTTCCGAAGGGATGCGTTTACACGCCGAGTTGTCGGGCGTGTCGCGGAACAACCTTTCCGGAGTGACTTAAAATGAGTCCGTAGGGAGCAGGTCTGTAACTGGTGCCAGCTCCTTACTGAGCACAAGTGCAAGACAGAAACGTCTGACAATCTGTGGTCTCATCGGCATTTTAACGTCATTCCTTCATATGCACACCAATACGCTATTGTATACACGTAAACTAGGCATATATATATATATATATATATATATATATATATATATATATATATATATATATTTATATTTACGCACCATTTAGCCGCAACATTAGAACCTGTAACTGGTTTTTAATGCCGTGGCTGATCAGTGTTTATTTATCATTAATTACTCAGAACATTGCAATGTGATCTGAAACAGTTGAAGAAATGAAAAAAAAAACGCCCCAAAAACTAATACCCTGGGAAAACCCCAACAACTTAATCAGCTATGCGCCTTCCAGCCCTGAGGAGGGGAATAATTTTCACACCACGGGTGTCTGGTAATGGATGAGTGTAAGGATGCAGCCCAAGAGGTGGAAGCCAGCCCAGTATAATAGACGACAGAGTGACAGTCACACGGGTTTGGAGGCTGTCCACTATGTGCATGTATGTGTGTGTGTGTGTGTGTGTGTGTGTGTGTGTGTGTGTGTGTGTGTGCGTGTGTGTGTGTGAGTATGTGTGTGTGTGTGTGTGTTTGCGTGTGTGTGTTTGTTTGTATGTTCATGACTGAGCTCATCCCATGTGCAAAGGCGCTGAAGTGCCTTGGCTGCGGATGACATGGCCACAGACCAGAGGCTGCCACGGCGTGACATCTCCATCCAGAATCTACAGCCCCCCCGGGCTGCATCACGTGGTGCCAACGTGTCCCCGTCCAGCTCTACCGTCCTGGGCCAAAGTCATCACCATCCCATCGGCAACCGACGCCAAACATATCAAAACGCGACTCGCGCTCCCGGCTCGGGCCCCTAGCCCCCAGCCATCCTGCTCTGCACCAGCACGTGTAAAGAAAAACTTATTCTTCACAGCACCGAACACCAGTTGTTTCATCCAAAACACATAGACATATCTCGGCTGCGCCACCTAAAGTGAGAGGAGCTGCGTTCCAATAATTATGACCCAGCCATTTTCATCTGAAGCCAGAGGCGCCGCCAGCTTGCGACCGGCTCCCCTGCTGAAACGTCTGAACGTAAACACATTATCGCCATTTGCGGAGGCGACGCCTGAAGCCAAAGTCATCACCGTCCGGTTCACACATCTGACTCTCATCTCATGTCCTTTGTCATTTTCCCTCTCCTTCCTCTCCCAGTTATTTTTTCTGTTTTCTCTTTGCCCACCAGAGATTTTAATGTCTCCATGTCATAGTCCCACATGAATCTCCAGGCACTTTTGCTTGGAACTGACCAAAACAAAAAGTGAGTGTTTGCCACATCAATTACTGGACACATTTTTTAAATGTGATAGATGCTTATTCAAACATTCAGTGTTTCTCTTGTTCATTTTAAAATTTCCCATGAAATCTGGAAATCTCTCTGTGTTTATTTCAAGCTAGAACTTTAACAGTACCTCTGCTGACGGAGCTCGTCAAGTGTAAACCTCCCACTAGACGCCTCTGAGCCCCCGATTCAAAGGTGAGGTCTGGTTCTAGCGGGCCACCCACCTGCACTTCAAACATTCAAGCCGCTGTTCAAATTTAAGTGCCGCGCTGGCGGAGGATTTCGATCTATACAGGATCGCCGAATGAACTGGGTCGGCACATATAGGGACCTAGGGGTGGAAGTCTTTACTATTTGATCACACGTTTGGGCGAGTACCAGCTCAAACCACTGCACTCACTTCATTAATAAGATCAGAGACTGTCCTCGGTGAAGAAAGACGGTCATTTGCTCGGATGGATACGTTTGATGGGGTTTGTTTTTTTTTTTTTACCAAAATCCCATGTGCAGATCCAGACCAACAATGAATGTGTGCTACTAACAAGTGTCTGTGCATTTGAAGCCCAACGTGTTGTTCCTCCAAGCCACAGAGTTCCATCGTTGGCCATGATTAAAAACGCGTCGCTGTTGTGCTCGTGGAAACGTTCCTCCGCCACGTGAGCACGTTCCTGTAGGTTCTTCAGACTCCCACAGACTAACGCAGCAGTTTTTGTCCTTTTCTGGAGTTATGTTGACTAAAAAAATATATATATATGTGTGTGTGTGTGTGTGTGTGTGTGTGTGTGTGTGAGAGAGAGAGAGAGAGTGTGTGTGTGTGTAAACTAAAGCCAGACTCATCCCTTAACAACTAGAAAACATCTTATTGACATCTTACAGACCTTTGTGCAGGGGTGACCATAACTAGTTTCTCTTCATCTAATCTAATCCAGACTAACTAATGGTGTTTTTTTAGGTTAAACACTATGCCCAGCCAAAGGGGGGCGCTACTGTGAGGATCATGTACTGCATCAATTCTGTGCTGTTGAAATGGTCTCGTATCGACCTACAACTTGTATGACACCATTTTATAAGTCAACTTGGGCTTTTTCGTCAACGGAAATTTCTTGAATCCAAACCTAATCCCCTGGATCCTTTGTGCGGTTCTGAGTTGCATGAAAACGCAGGACAGCCAAGCACTTTCCGGTAAATGGTGCAAACTGCTGTTAGACTAAACAGAGGAAGAAGAGGAGCGACCCAGCAGGGCTCGCTAACTATCTAGCTGTTAACAGTACCTTCATATCCTTTTGTTTGATAATGATTTTTTTTATCATGAAGATGTTCAGTTCTTCTCGCTTTAAAATGAAAAGTCGCTCAGCGAACTTGACGAGTTATGTGACAGCGTCTGAGCTCGGAGTGGGGAGTGTTACCGCTGCTAGCTCCCGGTGTCGTGGCATAATAAGGCCCCCATCCCACTGTGAAACCCCCCCCCCGCTGTGAGAAACCCACCGTTTGCATGTTAATATCGCTCCACTCATCAACATAAAATAATGCATTGTTGTTGGGTTTTGATTTTTACACTATTTTTTCGTTTGCTTGTTTTCAACTCAGTTCCATCTACATATCGGCATAAGAATCTTTTGAAAACATAAGTTACAGAAGGAACCTGCGTTTATTTGTCTCCACTTTTACCGGGATGTTGAGAGTTGGAGTGAATGTGTTTTGCCACCAGCTATAAAGGTTTCATTCAAAGAACAGAATCCCAGTGGGACGTGGTCAGAATTTCTCTCCATTCGTTCCAGCATTAAACACTTTGTAGAGTAGAGCTGAAGCACTGAAGCTGATAAGTTTCATGGATGTTACACTTAGTATGTTGACATATCTGTGGACATTTCAACATAAGACCCGTTAAATCCCGATGAACACAAAATTACTCATGAATATATCGATGCAATGTGTGATATGAGATATGTGATTTATATCCAATGATCAGTATATCAGCATATAATAAATAAATGAAATATAAAATCTAAATCTATTCTATCATATTCACTTTAAAATTAGATTTGGACTTTAAATGGAAGGAGAATGAAACTGATTCATCATTTCATCCCTTCTGACATTCTGTCGTGGTTGAATTGTGTCAAAAGGATCTGAGCGAATATGCTGAGATAAGCAAGTTGTGAATGGGGGAGCAGATACTGTTACAGATACGAATCAGGCTGCACTTAGTTATGCTTTGTGCTTCATGAGTTATGCAACATTTGTTTGTGAAGACTGTTTTAACAAAAGACAGTTTGTGTAATTGTTGGTTTTCTTTCTTTCTCCCAGATTTTATGCCTCAAAGCTCAGTCATTTTTCAATGTTTCTCAGCAAATGCTCATTAGGTGAGTTGACATCACTGTATGTGATGGACGTCACTGAAATGTCCTCGATGCCTGGCGAGCCCCCGTCCGTCGACGGAGCCAGCAGGCGAGCAGCGCTGCCATATTGGCCGTCATTGAAGGCACCGGGAAATGGCCGGATTTCTTTTTCTTTTTTTGGAAAGACAAACTGGAAGTTTTACAACTCACAGTCAAACTATCTCCGCTGGCCTCACCTTTGCCGCAATCAAAGCGCTTCCAGCATCTGCGGCTCTCCAACGGGTGAACCGCCATTCGCTCCCTGTGCTCCCTCAAAACGCTGCTTCACATGCTCTTCACAGCCTGGAGAGCCGTCGCAAACAGGTATAAGCTGAGTCCGATCCCGGCAACCCCCCCCCCCCCCCGACACACGAGACCCAAAACCGAGAACATGTGTTGAAAGCGGAGATGGGCCCCCGGGGGATGTTGCTGCCCTTTAGCACTGTCCCTGGAAAATCCAGTGGGGAGGAACTTTTAATGGAGACACACGGTTATCACGGCGTTGGACTTCGGTTACAGGGGGACTTTACATTCACCCACAGATGAAACCAGAAGACAACAACCATCCCCTCTTTTTTTGGAGGGGGGGGGTTGGTGAACACCTAACGAGGACAAAGGAACACGTCTCAGTACCATCTGCTGCAGATG
Source organism: Istiophorus platypterus (assembly GCA_016859345.1). NCBI lineage: Eukaryota > Metazoa > Chordata > Actinopteri > Istiophoriformes > Istiophoridae > Istiophorus > Istiophorus platypterus. Next base: position 2,064,421 of record CM029116.1, read on the forward strand.
AGATGGACCTGAGACCTGGGACGGACAAGTCCACTGTTACCTCAAGCAATGGTCCGTGAAATGTTCATAAAATTAAACGTGTGCTTTGATACGTCTAATCACTGCCCACATTTACATGCACATAATAATCCCATTATGGACAATAATCACAACGGGGCATTAGTCAAATTAAATGGCCTTCAATAGCTGTCATTTATGAAATAGCTCCTTCGGCTCTTTGCTACGTCAAAGATGCGTTTTTTTGTTTTGCCGCCCGTGCAGACGGTTGGTGTGTGTGTGGGTCAGAGTGTGTGTTAAACGGTCACCGTCCAAAAACGTGCAGAGAAAGCGAGTAGGAGTTTAAAGGGCTACCTGTCCTCTGCAGTTAGAGGTGCCATCGCCTGACATGAATGTGAGAGCCAGAAGAAAAAAACGTGTGTGCAGGACTCACATACACACACACACACACACACACACACACACACACACAAACACACATACACACGCTCCAAATTTCCAAAAGCCAAATTCTTTGGAAAGGCCAAAGTGTTTGTCAGATGGAAATATCACTAACAACACAAGATGATTTCTCCCTCTGTCTCTCTCTGTCTCTCTCTCTCTCACACACACACACACACACTTTCTTTTACACTCTTTCCAGGTGAAGGGGTGACCGACCACAGTGGACAGGTATCCCCGCGCTCGCCATCCTGTCTCTTCCTCTTAAAGTCTGTTTGCCTCACAATCTGTGTCTTATATGCTCTCTCTCTCTCTCTCTCTCTCTCTCTCTCACACACACACACTGACACAGTGTTGGCCAACAGGACTTGACAGTGAACCTCTCTCTTCCCTCTCTCGGCCTTTCCCTCCTGTTTAACTCATGTTTTTTTGGATGATTCTCACTGTTTTTTTCTAAATTAGCAAGATGTCGATGGGAATTATTCCCTCGAACTACTGAAAACCAGGGGAAGGGAGGAGAAGAACAGAGCTGAGATCAGTGGTGAAAACGTCAGTAAAACCTCAGGAAAATTAGAAAAGAGAAGTTGAACTATCAACAAATCTACATTTCCCAGACTGCACCTGCCTCTTGAGTCCCTTCAGGAGGTGGGGAAGGAAGAGTAGTACTATGGGGGGGGGGGGGGGGCTGCTGCCATGCCGCCACCACCGCCACCGCCGACGCCACCGCTCCCCTCATTACCCATGGCGTCCCGACACAGATCCGAGAGGTGCAGGTGTAAACTTTCCGCTGTGGTTTCCGTCTCCGTCTCTCCGGAGCTTCGCTGCCGCTGAGTTAGTTTCTGATAGCTGCCCTGCCCCATCTGGTCCGGTGGCGTGGCCCGACCCCACCTCCGAGCTGACCGCGTCCACGCACGTCCGTCGAAAGTTCCCATATGCAGAACGACGCCTTTGTCTGAGGGAGTTTATTCGGACATTTTTTGCCTTTATTCAGAGTTCGACAGTGGAGAGGAGGCAGAGAGGCCCCTTTGTGAGGCCAGGCATCTCAAGGCATCTCCAGGTGTCTCCAGGCATCTCCAGGCA
>CM029116.1:2073438-2140938 GCA_016859345.1 Istiophorus platypterus
AAATCTTAGAACCTGGTTACTTTTCTTGGTTAAATACTGAACAAAAAAGCGAGACAGGACGATTTCTGTTTTTTCAGTGTTTAACCAAAACCCTGATTTCTTTTCTCCAGCTTTAACTAAAACTCAGACCCGAGTCCGAGCATTAAAAACAGGATTCATGCATCAGTCATAAAAAAAGCTTTTATTCTGATGCAAAAACATTAAAACCCAACAAATGGTACAAGCCAAGACCAACGGAGACCAGAGAGACCGGACACGTGCCAGGCCTGAGGTCTGATGAGGTAACCGGGTACAGGTGTGACAGGTGAATGCGGGGAGGGTAATCACTTTCCAGCCATGCGAAATAGTCTCCACCAGATCTGTGGGAGCTGCTTGTGTGAACAGAGAAAAACAAAACACTCATTAAACCTAGTTTTGAAGCAAGAACTGGCCTCGGACACAAAAAACATCCATGCCTCTAACATTTCGCCCCGAATAAAGACACGGCGTGGTGCATTGATAGAAACCTGCCTGATGCAAAGAGAAAGGCTCCTAGAATGAGCCGATTAACCGGAGCTGAGGGATCTTCACCCTTCGACAACAGCCGGGGGAAGCTGCACCACCGATGTCCAGGAATGAGGGGAATATTTCATGATGCTGCTCCCCCAGCCGGCAGCAGGGACCTTTCTGTTTCCCCTCTCGACCTCTAGCAACTCACGTCCTGGGTCGACTTCCAGGAAACACGAGGGAAGCCGGGCTGCAGCGTTCGGGCTGTTCTGGGTTCAGTGTCAGGAGCTTTGGAGCAACCTCAACAGCAACATTTTAACCTGGATTTTCACAGTGGAAACAGATATTTATCCAGACTGTTAGTACAGGCGGCATCATGGGATCGGTTCAATGACGAGTGTGTTCATCACTAGTGTGAACGCACTGAGGATAAAATGGCCAAAGATGCTGCATTCCTCATATGTGTGAGGTAGAATAAAGCAGCGTGTGACTGGTTCTACAGAGTCCGGTTTTGATTCTCAATTGTCTGAGCCTGCTCCTTTCCCTCGTGCCGTCCACAGGATTAAACTGCCACTGTGACTTCCCCCACATGGCATCTCGTCCACCGCCGCCGCCCCAGCGGCCGGGCCGGTGGTTGACTCCGGGCTTTGTGTCCCGTGTCAGTTCGAAGTCATCTGTGGCGGCGTCTCCGGTGCTTGGCGTTTGTTTATGCCATATGGTGCGGTGACGGGCCAGTTGAGTGTGTGACGGGAAAGATTCTCTCTTCTCTGAAGATCCTTCGATGGCCGCCTGATAGCCGAGTGCACACGAGAGAGCGAGACGGGTAAAAGGGAGACGGTGAGAGATGAAGATGCAGCGAACAGATGGATGGATGGAACAAAGGCGAGGAAAAAAATTGGGCAACATCAATGGCATAATGAAACACGGCGTTGAAAAGATTCTATTTCAGACATAAGGAGAACATAAAAATCGTTTTCAATAAGATAGTGAACGAGTTTTTGTCATTTTTTTTTAATGCTCAAGTGACATTTTGTCGTATTTGTTTTTTTTTTTTTCCAAGACTGGGAAGCAAAGTTAAGGAATTCAGGGTTTTCCATAACATCACATGGGAACCTGCTGTGGTTTTACCTGCTCAGTTGGGACATTCTGGGAAATCGCTCGCTCAAAAACATTTTATCTGCTTCACTCAAACCACCTCTGCTACTGGATACAAAAAACAAAAATAAAAACCTGTGCTCACATTCACTGGCCTTTTTACCAGTAGCTTTAAAAACTATCAATAAAAGTAATAATAACAATGTCAAATTATGCAACTAAAAGACAAGAATAAATATCAGAAGATGTTATTGGTATTAATGAGCATCATCCTCACTCTTCACATCCAGAGTCCCACCTGTGGTTAATATTTATAAAGAAAAACATTCGAGTTAAGGTTGGGGAAAGATGGAGGTTCTGCTTCAGTGTAAATAAACAGGTTGTGTCTGAAATCACTGTGAATTGTTTCTGTAAATAAACCAGACCAGGATCTTTCCTGAACCTGAACCAGGTTCTGTGAGGGTCTGAACCAGAACCATGAACTACTTTAACAATGCTGGACTCTCCACAGGTGGAGGTTGAGCTGCAGGATCAGATGTTTTGGTGGAAAACAAACACGTCAACCGTGAATATTCCACTGATTCGTTCAGTATTGACACGTTTGAGACTGTGTGTGACAGAAAATTCAATAATGCTAACAAGTGAAGAAAATAAAAGTGTTTAGACATGGATACTTTCATACCTTTGCCTTACCATGATCCAAAAGTTAGAATGAAGGAGCTTCTCAGGTGGAGTCGACACAGAACAGCTTCGTTCACTCGCTGCTTAGATAAAAGGCAAAGTTATTGCTCTGGTCTGCTGAGACACAAGCGAACAAGAAAGAAAATAAAGGAAATAAAAATGAAAAAGACGCTGGGAAGTTTTTTTCTTCATGTTTTGTTTGTTTGTCACATCTTTTTCTCTCCATCACAGTTTGTTCTACGAGACAAACTAAAGACAGTTTGCTTAACAACCCGCCTTCTCTCTTAAGCGTGTTCCTCACATGGGATTTTCTGTATGTACAGTATTTATTTGATTGACAGAACCCATAGCGTTTGAGCAGGTTCCCGTGACACTCCCTTGTGAAGTCTTTTTCTTTAACCCTCCCCTATCAGATCTGAAAGGATCCTCATTCAGATACAAACGTTTCCCATGAGTCAGGCTGTTGAGGCTCCTCAGGCTTATGGAAGCGGGGGTTTGCTGAACCACGGCTCAGGCCCAGTGTACCATGGGAACAGCCATTTTCCAGAGGGTGCACATGTTACTGAGGATGATACAGAGGGTAAAGGTTTCAGCCTCTGAGGACTGTGAATCTGGACATTAATTCTTGTAAACCAACTTAATCTCTGACTTTCAGGTTCAGACAATCTTGGTGGTTTAAATTACCTGAAAATGAAAGTTTTTTTAGATGATTAGGTTACATTTGACTTTTGCTTTAAATATATTTTAAATGTATTTGAAATAATTGTTGAAATTGTTGAAACAACATCTGTGCATTTTATATATCAGTCATCTCTGATGCAGACACCTTGTTGTCTTTTAACCCAACTGTCACAACCCCAGAAAGTTCGAGTCCAATCCCGATAAGATACTTTCCCCAACGTTTCCATGAAAAGGTCCCTCCTCTACATCAAATCTACGAACTAACAGCTGTGACAGACAGACACTTGCTAAAGTAGTCAAACCTCTGTGGTAGTTCCTGTGAAGGTAGGTGTGACTGGTCAAGTGAATTGACTGTGTTGACCAACCTACGTTACAATTCTAAGGCTTAAACATAGAGTGTATTTATATAAATATATCTATATATATATATATACACTCTATATACACTCTCAGTGTTAAATATGCAACACTGGTTGAAATAACTAAGACTTGGTTGTGATCCCGACTCCAAGGGCAAAATACTTAAGATCTCATTCGGGTGTGAATGTTAAAATGAAGCGAATCAATAATTAAGGGTCCCTCCTTGTGTTGTTCTGAAAGTTACACCATTCCCAGCCTACTTTCTCAAAAGTACTGCGTGAATAAATACCACCCGACTTTCCATTCTAGTGCTTTTAAGGCTCATTACAGCAGCGGCTTGCTGATTTTCTAATGAGCCAGGCAGACTCCCTGCGGTGCTCTCTGCTGCAGTAACCTCATTTCCCAAGGTCAAATCTCCAGCGTGGAGCAGGCTGGCCTGGTACTTACAGGCGGGGACCACGTGTGGGTAACACTTCCAAAGATGTGAAGTATGAATCCAGTGGTGGCGTCGAGTGAAGGGGGAGGAGGAGGAGGGAAGGGCTGCTTTTTAGGGGAAGCTGCCTGAGCTTTATTTTTATTTTTTATTTTTTCCTGCACAACTCTGCTGTGAGCTTGTACGGTTTCTGACTGAGAACATGTTAAAGGATTTTTAGTCTTTTTTACAGCGTCTTCGCTGAACTTCTGCTGCACTCCATCCCCCAGAGGACGAATCTGGGAGAGAGAGCACCGCTTTCCTTGGGGCTTCACAGTCAGGAGGCTCGTGCTCGACCGGTCTGCAATGTCTGCTGCTGCAACTCCGCTTGGATTCAGGAACACAGACTCTGCTCACGATGGACAAAGGTTCCTCTGGCTAAAACATGTTGGTAAAGTTTCTCCCCCAAAGAAATTCTCCTGGAGAAGTTTCTACTTTCGACGCCAGTCGGAGAACCAGAGGATGTTTGTGTAGTTGATGCGCCAACCGTGTCGCTTTGTTTTGTCCTGATTCCAGAGCTAATCCTCCGCTAACAGATACCAACCTTAATTTAAAGATCACACATTGGCACGAACGACACAGCTGGCCGCGCACATACCCGTTCTTATCGACTTAGCTTTTTATTAGTGTGTTGTTTACTGCATTGTCCCTGTGCTAACCTTTAAACGCCAACAGAGTCACAGCAGTCGTACAAACACTCACAACTTTTTATGGATCTGATATTGTGTCGCCGTGTGTAATTGGTGTTGGTCTGTATCATCAGACAGCGCCACACTGGATAAAGGCCAGCTGTGGTCAGCTGCTGCAGTGTGTGAGACTCCCAGAAACACACACACACACGTCAGTGTCTTTTCAAAGGCGATATCCTCACTTTACAAAAAGGTTTTGCTTTCAAAAACTGTCTATGCTTAACAAAGAGGGCCGACCTTTCCAAAATTATCGTGGCTTTCAATAACCGTCCTCTCTTTTCAAATGTATCCTCACAATATAAATGGTCTCACTTTCCAAAAATGTCTCCACAATCCAAAACAGCTTCCTGTTTTCCAACTAAATTTTCCCTCCCCAGGAGTGTGCCCGCTTTTCAAAATGTCCTCGTTTGGACAAAAATGTCCTCAATTTCCAAAACACCCTCAGTTCCAAGCTCTAAATCTCAACATGAAAACATACTAGAATATATAACCACTCACACATAGAAACACAACTATTTCTAGTGTTTTGAGGACATTTGGTGCCAAGGGCTACAAAAAGTATCTCCTGATTACCACCATAAATTCACTGCATCCACACACATACACACATACTCTAGCTGTGTCTGGAAGCCATTGTTCATTTACTGCTGGATCTTAACTTGCTGACAGCCAGCGAATGGATTCAAACCTCACTGGGTTAGCGAGGGGAAGTGGTCGGCTTTCGGTGTGGATGCGTGTTCCTTCTCTACAGCTGTGTCCCTGATCATGATCCCCTATCCAACGCTAAGTCTTCTGCTTGTCAATCAAACTGAATCTGGGCTCTGCTGCTGTCCCAGGAGCAACAACTGAGGCGGTTGTAGTGGCTCTTCGATCGGCTTGTGGGTAATGGGACCATAGGGGTCTGCCAGGTCCAGCCACAGCACCACCAGGTCCGCCCCTTGCAGTCCTGGTCTCCCCTGATCAGCAGAGTGATCACGCCCCTGTGCTCCAGACATCCTTCCTGGGCCGAGTTCATCAGGAGGTGGATGAGCTACCTTGCCCCTCCTCCAGATCACCCTCATATTCCTCCTGAGCCTGTGGAGTAACCCTGGGCAGCTCTTATAAACCTTGTTAGGTTCCATACATGGTCCCCGGGCTTACCTTGCTCTTGCCTTCATGACCCCCTCTTGAACTTCCTCCCAGCTGGGCCCCTTCCCATAGAATTCCAGATTTGGTGCAGGTGGTTTGATCAAGGACTTACGATGGCCCAGATCCTGCTTCCTGGATTCAGCACTGAAGTACTCTGTGGTGACAGTCAATCTCAGTTTTGGAGCAGGTGATCTAGCCACTGAACCTCTGGAACTGTTTTAACAAATTGTGCTGACAGCTGATGACTGGTTTAAGTGGTGCGCTGATCCTACCATGGAAGATATTCAAAACACTTTCAGAGTTCTGCCCCCCCCCCCCCACACACACACACACAGTTCAGTCCTTGTTGCTGCTAACCCCCTGTCAACTTGGGGAAGATGAAGACAGCCGTGCTCACTGCTGAATCTGCTCAACATGGACACCAGCCGAGCGAGAACTGCCCCTGCCAAGACACAAACCCTGGTTCTTCCTCTGCTGTGAGATTAAAACTAATCTCAACATCATGGCAGGATCAGGGCTGATACCGCATCTGTGAGCTCTGTTATGCTAGTTCGTTATGTCTGACCTTGGGCCCCTTCTCTGCAGTCCAGTCTACCGGTATTGTTTTACTCCGATAGCCCCCGAGACGGTGGCGCTCACCCGTTTACCTGCGAAGAGATGCTTGAAATGGGAAGGAGTGGATCTGGGGTTTTCGAGATCAAAAGAGACTCGCTTCACTGTGGCTTCTCGCAGCGTGGAGCTTCGTTGAAAGTTGGCACTACACCCGTGGTGGTGCTTCCAGAAACCTGCATGCTGTGTCTCTCCTGGGGTGTTTTGCAGGCTTGGCAGGCTTTTGTGTTTTATTTCTGTGTTTTGTTTTGTTTTTTTTATAAAAAAAAAATGAAATAATGAAAAAAAATAAAGTTACACCCATCTGTATTTTGGTATTGTATTCTGTTGTGTTCATGGCAGGGTTGTCTGAGATGTTTGTGTTCAATATCTGACATTCACAATGGCAAATAAATAAACATCTACTTCTATTTTCATTTTTATTTTTAGTGCAACTGGTTGCTTGTATAACTGTCTCTCAGGCTTGTTTGTGTGCAATACCTAGACTTTACAATAGTATATAATGGTTGTGTTTTTATCCCAGTAATTAATATTGTATTATTGTCTGGTGTTCTTATTATATGGTCAAAGGTCAAAACATAAGAAATATAATCACAACAATTTAACACAACTGCACAACGTCATTTGGAACGTGCAAGGCACCAGAACCGACCCCCCCCCCCACTCCTATCTTTAAACTAATTCTAGACCTGACCCAGCCTGACACATTGATGAGGGACTCACTGCACAACCAGTGGGCTAATCAAATGTTCTCCAATCTGCTGCTGTGCTGCAGGGGCGAGGACCCTAGGGGCCATGGCCATAGGGGGCCAAGGCCATAACGGTGCACAACCAGGAATAAAATATTATTTGGCATTTTGCACACTGGTACCACTCCATGAAATATATCACAGCTTTTTTCTGCGTGTGGCCACAGAAGCTTCCTCTTTTGCAGTTTTCTTCCTGCTTCTGTGTTTGGACTTTTGTTAGTGTTACCGGCTTTTTGTAGGTTTATATTGATCTGTTTTCTCTCCGGCTAACTTCCAATCATTCCTGCTCTTTACCTCTGTGACCACGATGATGACCTCTGACAAAGTCATCGTCGCCGGCTGAGCAACCTTTGGTCGGATGACCTCAGCCCACCTCGGCTCGCCTTTGTCAAAGATAAACCATTAAAGGGAACTGACAACATATGAGTGTACCAGTGAGGTGACGCAACCTTTCTTCCATCCATTTTTCACCACTAGAATGTGTTGTGGAGGCAGATTGCAGCAGGGTAGGCAAGCTACCCCCGCCACCCTTCACCCCCACCATATCCAAACCAGGTCTACTCGGCCCAACAGGGGGGAACCCCGAGAAACCCCCACCCACTCTGTGCTCCTTCTGAATGCGAGGGCTACTCACCTTGTCTCTAAGACGGAGCCAATCCAACCTGGAGAGAAAACTCGTTTCAGCTTTTTGTAACCGCAGTCTCACTTTTTCCGTCACGATGCAAAGTCTTCATTGTATAATCATAAAAATCTGATTGATGTGTAATTCAAGATTTGTAATGTTCAATAACCCACAAGCTGTTATATTTGCATTTGTTGTTATTTTTGTTGATACATTTTGAGTGAAGAGAACCATAAAACACAATAATTGTGGAAGAGTTAAATGACAATAAAAATGTTTATTTTAAGAAAACATTGACGATAAAACTTGTGGCCCTCCCTGTTCGCTGAGGACCGGGCCGAGGACCAGGGCCGATGACACCTTTCATCCTGAGCTGTGGTGCCTGCTTTGAATGTTATTGGCGCCGTCGTCAGTTGTCGTCTGGAGCATAGTTGAGCGTGGGTTGGGCCCTACTCCGCCTCTGGAGTGGAAAGGGTGGAGGGAATGATCACGGCATGGATTAAACTGACCACTGAGTAAACTGACAACTCGGACTTTCAGTTTGAAGATGGGACCTTCCCATTTGGAAGTCCCGTGCGTCATTGCCCCACCGATCCACCTCGGCCTCATCCCTACAGCAACCTTGTCGTTCTTCATACGAGATCGCGGCATATAGAGTTCGTCTGATTACGGGACAAGCCCGGGGGTCATTTTTTACCTGCCTGACAGTTGACCTACAGGCTGGTTTTTCAGGTGAGGACTGAGTCGACCATGCGAACCTTGCGGTCTACCGACAGAGGCGGTGTCTGAGGCAGAAGTATGGGAGCGATGACAGCTGATAATGGCCGTTTAATGGGATGATAGCATCCGAAGCAGGTGGCTGCGGAATGACCTGCCCGAGGAAATTAGATTCGCTATTAGATTCAACATTAAGTATTTTTATTGCCTGTGATTCCTTATTGTACTGCTATTGATTCGTTTTCGTTTTGCCTTCAGTTGCTGCGTAATCATTCCTTTGTAAAGCTAGAGTTTGAGAACATTATCATCCTCCTCTTCCTCATCCATCCCCTTCTCCCCCTGCAAATGCTGGGGTGAATGGTGGCAGGGTCAGGTGACTGCAGCTACATTTTCATGATTGAGCTCTCCTCTCAATCAGCAGCCGGCACGATGATGCTAATCGACACCGCAGCTGCCTCCCCCCTCGCTTTTTTCCTTCTCTGTAAATCCCGACAACACCCACATGACCCTGAAAACATGGCTGTTTAAGCCAATCATGGCTCTAATAATGCAGAACAGAGAAGGACACACATGTGGCGCAGGGTCAGTGTGAGACAAAGGGCTTCATGAAGGAAGACATCGGAGGAGACGGTCTGTAGGAGACGGTAGGAGGAGCAGCAGGAGATGTGATGCTACCATGCTAACCAATCACAATTCTTGCATCTTCTTTGCCATGAAGCGTAGATACAGTCTCTGGGAAGTGAATGTCAGGCTACTGCGAAGGTTCAATGCAGAAGCATAAATCTGCCTTAAGGCTACAATAGGTTAAGTGCAGTAGCTCAAAGTCGAAGCGGTAAGATGGTCCATAAACTATGTCATCTGGAATGGATAGTTTGTGTGATGATGAATAACAGTTTTCCTTCATTTCTCCCTTCCAAAGACTAATACAAGTGTTAGAGGGTTAAAGCCCGTCTGCCCGTCATTCCTGCTGGATTTTGGTGGTGAGGCCCGGTCGGCGCCTCCGTGTTTTTTGCCGTGCAGAAGCCACATTCCCGGTGCAGGACAATAAAGCATGAAGGGAGCGGTGAAGAGAGTCGGGTCAGGGGTAGCGGGGTTCCTCAGTTGACCACAGCCGGCTAAGTGCCCTTGACCCGGATCCTGAGCGAGGACAGCGCTATCGTTTCTGATCGAGACCAAGCCTGAAAACGGTGAGAATAAGAATCAAGTTATATTTGAAACCAGAAATTTGCCTTTGCTCCTGCTGAAGATGGATTAACTGGTACTAAAGATTTGTTTCCTGTCATCTGGTGTCCCCCTTAAATCAACTCTAAATTTAAAGTCCTTGTTTCCCAGTGATCATTCGAAATAATGACAACCAGCTGGTTTGTTTCAGCAAAACACACAAAAAGAGTCTGCAGAGCCGCTCCCTGGATGTTTAGAAGTGTCTCTGACCTGCGCAACTGAGATAAAATGCAGGAATCGGGAAAGAAACGATAAACTGGAGAGAGAAAGACGCCCAGAGAACAGACAGTGGCAAGCGAAGACGAGACGAGGAAGAGGCACGACCGCGCAATGCAACGGAGAAGTGAGACGCAAACAGGTAATTACAGACAGAGACAAAGAGGGAGACGGGCGTAGGAGGAGGACCAACCGTCTGTCTGTCTGAATGGCAGATAAAAGGAGAGTGACAGATAGGTAGAGAAACAGACGGAGAGAGAGAGATGGGCAGGCAGGCAGGCGTGGAGCGTGAGCAAATTAAAAGATGACAGGTTCATTTCGAGCTGTCTGTCTCTGTGTTAGTGAGACCGGTGTTTGGTTTCACTTTCATTTCAACGTGTCACTCCACTGGAGGACTGGGTGGAGGACAAACCCCCGTCCCCACTGCCACCCCCCCAGTCTCTGACACTGCCTATAACAAGCCAAGGGCACATTTCCCTGGGAAATCATCGTTTCTATGCTCTGACAGGCAGTGGCGAGTCCAAAATGAGTCCAGGGGAGAAAAAGGCAGTTTACAAAATAATTTCTGGTGAGAATGATTTTCTTATGGAATATACCTGTCTGTGGATTGTACTGACAACTCCATACAGTTCTCAGAAAATGTTATTTATAGAGCCAAACAAAAAAACCAAACAAACCGTCATGGTTGAGCACGAGTCTCGTTGTTTCGGCCGACGTCGCCCGTGGCTCTCGCTTGTTGAAATGAAAGAAAACGTCTCCAGCAACGGTCACGTGAACCGACTTTAATTCATCCAGAGTCAGCAACGCATTTGATTAAAAATGTCCAAACGGAAACTGTTGGCGGGCTGGTGTCTGTACTCGGCCGAGCATTGTTCAAGGAAGAGGCTTCGCTATGTAACAGCCTCATCAGCTACTCCTGTTAGCGCAGGGTGTATCTGCAGCTACAGGCTGTAGCAGGCTTGTCAATGACTAAAGTTTATTTTACAGTCAGCAGTTTGAGTTCTCAGTGCTCAGGCCTCATTGCAACGGGAGTTCACAGCCTTTTTACAGAGAAAATCCGGTAATTCTGTCCTTTAAGATCCAAAAAAACCCAACTTTTTTTTCCTCAGGCAACCTCATCTTTGACTCCAGTCTGGGCACATAAACCTTCAGTTTCCTCTTTTATTTTTCAATTAACTTCACCAGAAACCAAAAGGAAACGCCGAGCCTCAGCTGTGCGACATGTCAGCCTCTTTAAGTCGACTGTTTCGCCTCATGTCTGGTTTTCAGCGGCACATACAGAACATTATGTTTCAAGAGGATTAAGGCACAGCAGGGAATGTAAGGGGGAATATTAGGTTCTTTGACAGAGGAGGCTCATCTTTTGATGCTGTTTCAGGTACTTTAAATAAGGAGAAGGAACAAAAGTTTCAAAAACACTTAGAAATCCCACTGGAGGATGATGAAAGGGGAAAAGGGCTTGATATGAGCGCAGGGAAAGAAAAGGGGGGAGCTGCTATTCATCACTTCAGCGAGGAGAAGGGCTGATTAAATATTCAGTTTGATATCAGATGGGTGTTTAACTCGCCTGACACTCGTCCCGGATGAGCCGCAGCTGTTCAGCGTTCTGCGGCCTGAATGCATGTTGCGGTTGAAGGGGAAGGGGTACTTAAAAAAAACAACTTCCGAAGGCGCCCGATCCCGCGATGGAGTGCTGCTCCGTCAAAATGGTTGATAAAATAAAATCAGCCCACATCACGGACCATGGCAGAACAAAAATTAGACTAGAGTCAGATGAAAGAGTTTTACGTAATTACGGAGTTTCAGAATGGGGATCTTCTTTTTATGTGCAGTTGTCTGAATGAGAACTGAGCCAAAGCCAGTTGTAGCTTCAGCTTTCCACAGAATCCACAGAGGGAATCGTTCATACACCAGATAATGAAGGCCGGTGGAACGGAGGCTAGAGCAAAAGTGGCGGAGGACATGAGTCCTGCACAGGCAAAGAGAGAAACTTTGATAAACTCAGGCCTGATTTAAAGGGAAAATGTCCTCTGGTCATGACTAAATCTGTGTTTAATGTCCCCAGTCGTCCACCTAACTCTGGGTGAGTTTGAAAAAAAGGCATCACTTCTGGATCTGAAGAATTTGAAACTGTTTTGGGTTTTTTTTGTAATTTGAGAAAAATTATATAAAATAATGTGGCCACTGTTAAGATTTCTCCCGTTTCTGTCTCTGTCTGCAGAGTCAGACTCCGGTATCACCACATCCTATTTTGGTGAGATCACTGCTGCGGTCAGGAGGAAAAGTTGCATGGGTCACCGGCCCTCGCCATCAATAGCTTCTCAGTTAGCTGGTCGGGGACCAGCTGAACATTACCGCCCAGTCCCAGTCACACCTAGCACAATGCACTCCGCCACTGCAACCTTCACTTTATTTCACTGATTATTTTAGCTGAAATAACAAAAGTCTCATTTTCATAGACGCTTTGAGAGCTCCCTCAAAGTGCAGATCTTTTTCCACCAAATCTGTGTAAAGATTTTTCTATATATGGTCAGTTCCTTGACACAAAGGTCTCTGACTGAGTACTGCTGTGTGTGCTTAATCGCGTTAGCTTGGAAAGCAGAACCAGTTATTCCACAAAAGAAGCACAGATTTCTACTGACACTTGCCCAAATGCAACACATGACCTGCAGTTCCGCCTGTGCCCACTAGGCCACAATCGCAAAGTGACAGGGTGCGTCAGGCCTGGGATGCTCGCTGACGGTTGGTCAGTGCTGTGCATGAAGCAGCGTAACAGGGAAATAAAATGGAAGAAAAAAGCTTTGCAAATCTTATGATTTAGGAGGTGAGTTTGAGGCTTTACGCAGGTCTAGCAGGTCATTATACATGTAACGAAGTTATGCGAAACACTGAATGGAAATAAAATCGTGTTTATTTACAACGAAAACCAAGGCAAACCAACAACTAACTAAGGCTTTTCAGCAGCAAACTAACGTATGTATCTTCTGCACCATTTTCAGCAGCTGGTCTGCAGGAAGTGGGGGGGGGGTCCTTAGATTCAGTGCATCTCTGATAAATATGCTAGTTTTGAATATTCATTAGTGATTTGGATTCAGCGAACTGACCACGCTGTGCACGTCTGTTCCCAGGAACTGTACCATCATTGTCAAGCATATTTTAAAGCATGTGGCATAAACACGTGGCTTTAAATGTAAATGCACATTACAACTTTTGCTTTTGCTGGAAATTCCTCATATGCTTTTTTCCCCCTCTTTTCTCCTCCTTTGGTCTATTTTCTATCTCCATCTCTCTAAAGCGATCCAATTTTTTTTCCTCTCTTTTACAAATATGTAGAACAAATAGGAAAACAAATACAAAGCATGGTGTAGTAACCCCTCACACACAGCCACACTCGCACTGCACAAACAGAGAATGGCGGCGACTACCTGAGCCCCTGCGACAGGTGGCCGCCATCCTCAGACTCTGATTTCATCATGTGGCCCGTTAAAAGTGGACTGCAGGGCTGCTTCTCGCCACCTGACTCGCCAAATAAAACGAGAGCCGACTGGAAACGTCATGGCGGACAAAATAGAAAAGGAGAAGGAGAAGGACACAGAAATGAGGTGATATCCCAGAGCCGATTAAATCTTCTCTTAGAGGCACAGTCAGAGACATTGATCTATTCTCAGCAGGTTTTGGGTTGGGGGGCACAGGGAGGGTGGTGGTATGTGGAGATGGCGTGCATGTTCAAAATTTCTCAAAAACCCAAATTCAGATATTCAGTAAGAGATATTTATGCACACACACACACACACACACACAAACTATCCATCTCTGTGCATTTTGGACTTGTTCTGTAGATGGTAAAATGTCAGTCTATAAATAGAAAAAGATGGTGACAGAACAGAGCTGGAGACAATTAGACCCCCATCCCTCCTGTTCTCTCTCCTCGATCACTTCCTTTTCTCTTTTTCTTCATTTTTTAGTATCTCTGTGTGTTGAGTGACATTTAAAATGCAAAAAGAAATGCTTTTCTGTCAGCTGTCTTACAGAGAAACAGTCACCTTTGCAAATGTCAGAAAAGAGAAAATATTAACCTTTTATCACATGTACACAACATTTAATCTAATAACAACGAAACTCCTGCAACACCTTCCTGCCGCTGCCTCTCAAATCATGGCCCTTTGTCTGATTGTCCTTGAAGGCATCACAAAGGAGATTTTTTTCAGTCTCCTTTCCTTTCTCTCTCGCAGCAGTCTGACATCCCTAAAACCAAACCGATCTGTGCCACCTCTATACCTCACTCCTCACAGGTGTTCCTCAGTTCTCCAGGTCAACGGTTCATCTCTCCATCCGTCTCTTTATTTCATCCTCGTCTCCATTCGTGGTTTCACAGACAGATCAAAACAAACCAGCCGCCCTCTGTGTTCAGTTTACGTCTTGGTTGCTCGGTCAGTCTCTCAAGAAAAAAAAGAAAGAAGGGAAAAGAAAGGGTGGAACGATTAGCCACATGTGTGATGGTGATTGCACACTTCAGTGTAATCAGCTACTTTGTCTACTATCAGTATTTGTTCTGTTCAATTTATATAATTACTAAAATGTAAAAATTACTTTATAATACATTTAAAAAATGGAATTACAAACTGAAAGTATAAATATAACATTAAAACAGTTTGCAATGGAAATGGATATGTCATATGTAAATGAAAAAAAAAAACAGCATAAATAAGAAAATAAAATAACTGTAAATGAAATAAGTGTTGAAATCAGACTGCAAACCACTGACAGAAAAGGTAAAAATATATATATTACTGAGTCTACATTGTTCTGTTATTGCAAGAAATGTGAAAACACAGACTGATCTACCTGAGGTGACCATGACTTGAGAGCCCTGTCCTTCATGTTTTACATGAGGATGTCCCTCTTCGTCCCCCAGGACTGCACCGTGTCCTCGTCATCCTTCTAGGAGAGTTCAAACTGTCAGTGTCAGTGGTTTCAAATCAAGTCCCCGGATGGCTGATGAAGGCGTCTCTTAGGGATCAATATTAGGGCCTCTGCAATTTACTAGGTACATAAATAATACGTATCCTGCAACTTGGCATCGTGATGCCATCAGCCCCATTTCAAACCAGGCCTCCCCGTGATTTCATGTCGCTTTAGAGGACCCTCAGACGCCCTATTTAATTTGAAATGTGCCCAAACCTATTGATACATCCTCACTTTTTCTCACCTTTTAGTGTGTGTTTCTCACATCTGAAATAAAAGGAATTTGTTTTATTTTTTGGAACTCCATGATTACTAAAAATATGAAAGCTATATAGCAGCAGGTTTTTAGGTGGTCACATTTGGGATGCATGCAAATTCATTCCACCCACTGGCTCACCTCTGGACTGCAGCTGCTCCTCCTGGGGGGTTGCTCAACCTGCTACCAGAACGATCCCCCCTGCACCGCACAGCAAAGTCGAGCTGAGGCGAGTTGCCGAACATCTCACGCCGACGACACGCTGACAGCGTCATTCTTGCCCCAGAGGTAGTCGCCGTGACGGAAATGTGCCATCAGGTCGGAGGAGGAGGAAGAGGAGGAGGAAGAAGAGGAGCCTCTGTCTGTTCTCCTTTGGGCTGAGGAGGAAACAAGAGAAGAGGAGAAGTTCACAACTGATTCGGGTGCCAGAGTTTCTTTTTAATTCTTCTTCTTTTCTCATCTATCTGACAGCTGATCTTCTCAAATTATTCCTGTTTAAGTGTTTTGTTCTCTAACTCAGACGCTGCTTCTCTGGTGAGTGTTAAGTCGCTCTTTATAAATACCAAAAGATGAAACAGGTCGACTTCCCACGCTTGCAGGGGAAAAAACCTCCAGACGTGCTAATGTACATCGAGCGAATGCGAGTCACCGCGTTTTTCGTTTTTTTTCCTCCTTCTCCGTCACCTTTAACCTCTGTCAGTCTCACTTTGCTTCCCCTCTGCTTCTGTTGCCGTCTGTCTCCATGGTTCTTCCTCATCTCTGACATGTACACGGTGCACACGCACGCACACACACACAGACACATGGACACACACATACACAAACACACACACACACGACACACACACAGCCTCAGTCTCAGATGTGTCCGACTCGCGCACATTTAACAGCCCTTGGCTATTTCTGCCTGTTTGACTCCCTTTATTTTCAGCCCCATGGCAAGATTGTCTTTTTTTTCCAAGGACAAACTAGGCCTTGCAGAAAATTCATCATTTGTTATGTAAATTGTAGTAGAAATTTGACAGGATTCGTTTTCTGACTTTGCACGATTTTAAACTGTTGGAGTTTTTGCTTTTACGTCCAAATGTTTTCAACCACAAACATACATGCACCAAAGCTTGGCTTATGTTACTGAAATACTTGGTTAAGGTTCTCTCCTGTGCCTCGAGTCAAGTTTATAGCATTTAACAAAGCTGTCCACTCAACCTGGACTACGTGCTTGGCATTGCAACTAAAACATGAGTCATGCCTTATAGTTGCCGGGAGCTGACACTGTAGAAAAACAAACTGAGCATCTTGGCAGTGTAAGTTTCACGGACACATCAGGCATGTTGGTATATTGATGGTGAGAGTAAATTAATCCAGGCGACAATGTGGGGATTGTTTTTTAAGAGACGAGGTTGTCGGCACCATTGTATGTGAAAAACGGCTGAATTCCTTTGTCGGCTTATTTGACTGGTGTTTCCCGTGAATGTCTTCGGAATCATCCAGACGTCATGGTCGCGTTGGCACTTAAACATGCAGGAAAATAACCTCCTGGCTCCGACTGGGAATGTGACGAGAACGAAGACCAAAGAAAAAGGTGCTGACGTGTCAAATCAGCTGCCGCTGGGAAACAGGCGTCAGCTACAGAGGACGAGCTTGCGACAACAGCAAATGTGACAAATTTAATAAACCAGCTAAAGGTTAATTCACTCCAGACGAATTATTCCAAGACTAAGAAGATACCGAGGAGACTAAAGCTGTGGGCGAAATCTTCCCGCAAAATTCCCGTTTACTGTTGGGTCACAATTTTGCTATTTGTCAGTTGTTTCTTTTAGTACTAGTTGACCCATTGGATTAATGAGAACTTAGTAGAAATAAGTACAAAATCATTAGATTAATAATGTCCATAACTTAAAATATAAGATGTGCAGAGCAAGACTTGTATAATAACTTTTATCAAAAATAAGATTTCCCTTTTAAATGGTGAGGATTATCTATGATCAGGGTTATTTTCAGGATTATGGAAATAAAGAATGAACTGATTGAAAGGCCACAAAAAGTAGTAATGAAGAAATTGGACATCCTGGCATCTCAGTGGGTTTTTCACTACACAGACATGATACTCTACCTTCCTTAATTCTGTCCATCCTGTCTCTCAAGATCCGCATCATGTGTCCATGGTGGGGATTTATTTTTCCTTTAATGCACAAATATCAACCAAAAATGGCATTTAATAGAGTTGTGTGCAACTCAAATCTGTCTGTAAAGATAAAGAGATGCGGTGTTCCTTTTTAACACATATATTACTTGAGATATCAGTCCCTTCTTGTGTCAATATAAATTAGAGAGAGAAAAAAAATAAATAAGTGTTTCAAAGTCTCTACAATCAGTTTAACCACCAGTAGGATCCCATGTGTCCCTGAGTCCTCAAAAACCAGAAACTCCTCCTGAGCTGGCAGCAAGAATCTGCCTCCGAACGGGTTCGTGTCGTCTCGCATCCACGTCACTGCCCCTCTCCGCAATGGTTTCTGTCGCTTTCTGCTGCGTAGCCTCAAACAAATAGGATCTTCCGTGGCAGCTGTGCGTCAACAGGATGGAAGCAGGCGGTCGGCCTGCTATTATTTTTTCTTAAAAAGCTAAATCTCCCTGGAGGCGTGAATACCTTGGGTTCCGGGTCGTACGTCACAGAGAACGAGAGAAAGGAAAAATATGAGAAGCATACGTGTTCTTAAATAGTTTTGAAAGTCATGGATAAGACTTTTAACATCAGCTTTCTCATTCTTACTCTCATTGGTCAGTTGGGGTTTTAACAAATTTACTGAAACAAGATTAAGTCGCTCAGTATCTCAGATCACAAGATGAGTGAGTTCCTTGCCCCCAACTCTGGGTTTCGTGGCAGGTTTAAGCGATGATCTGCTTTTATATCCACCGGTCGCCTCGGAGTCGCCCCAGTGATCTCTGGCGTCAGCTCATCCACTGTTAATGCTGTTCTGGCAGATTTTGAGGTTGACCCAGTTTTCGTGATGGAAAAAGAAAGAAAAAGAGCATCAAATGAAAACAAAAGTAAACAAAAGGAGTTTGATTCTCCACACAGTTGTTTTCCTTTCATATCATTAGCTGATCACAACAAACTCATTTGAGTTATTTTTAGGCCATTTGCCGACAGTCTTTCTTTCCTCTTTATCAGAATGTGCCTGACAGTGCAAATAAAGACTTGTTTTGTGTAGCGGTTGCTCAGAGCCGAGCAGATCTTCGATTTTACTTTCCCCTCCTGTTTGAAAGTTGGTCGTGCCTCACTGCGCCGCTGTCTGTTGCTGTCCATTGGTCCCTGAGACAGAAAATAAGGGTGAGATTTTTTTTTTTCATGTCGGAGACTAAAAAGGAACCAAGGCTTTTTGCTGCAGAGACAAAGGGTTGAAACCCGCGCCGCCACCCAGGAAACGACCTCAAAACCCTCACCGGCAGACGGGTGGTAACTGAGTGCTAAGAGACAAACAGAAGGTAATGAAAATGTGCAATTACATGTGATGCTGTTATCATGCAACTTACTGGGCTCCAGGAAGTTAGAAATGACAATACCGTGATCTCAGCCACTGATTCTGTCTGGCAGAAAGATGCTCGGTTCAAATCAGGGCCGGCATTTGTAAAAATGGATTTTCACGGGAAACACCTGAGGATCAGACTTTCAGAACCTTCCTGATAATCAGTCTCACAGAGGAGCAGGTGGCAAATAAAGCCAAACCTTAACCTTTGACACTTGGTCCAGTTCAAGCATTTGCTCTGGTTTTTAACATTGAAATCGGAATTTCTCAGGCCGTTTCCAGCTTCCACACCTCTGGAACCAAAGAGGACTCTGACTAGACTCTGACTAGACTCTGACTAGACTCCGTCTAGATTCTGACTACACTCCAACTAGACCCTGACTAGACTCTGACTAGACTCCGTCTAGATTCTGACTACACTCCAACTAGACCCTGACTAGACTCTGACTAGACTGACTAGACCCTGACTAGACTCTGACTAGACTCTGACTAGACCCTGACTAGACTCCGACTGGACTGATGTATGATTCATTCCTACTATCCATCGTGTGCAAAAACACTATGAAACCGTGAACCTGGATTCATCAAAAATAAAAGTGAGGGGGGCAGTTTCATGACTTTTTCCGAGTTATGGATTTCACTTCTCTTTTATTTATACCCAATGTTAATATTTTTAATGGTCTAACCATAGAAACTGGACAAACAGACTGGGAAGAAAAACAGTGGGAAAAAGAACTTTTAACGGTGTGATACTGTGCAGCATTATTCCTTTTTCATTAAAACTTTATCTGATTTCACTCTGTTACCAAACATAAGTAAATCAAATTTCTTTTTTTTTTTTTTTCAAATGATTAGAAAACAATAATAAATTGTTGGGGATTGTTACACAATTGTAGTGTATATTTTGCTGGTCAATAATTCCTCACGAGGCCATGAGAAGTACACATCTAAATTAGTTTGTAGTGTTTGTGTGTGGGCGTGTGTGGGTGTGTGTGTGTGTGTGGGGGGTGGATTAATATAAAAGTGCTGACTTATGCTGATTTCAAATCAGTAACTCAGCAGTTCACCACTTGTCAGGACATCAACCCTCAGCAGAGACACTGGAGACAGGGAATGTCATATTTTAATGATGCATGGTGTCATTATTTTATGCTTCTGTTTTTGAATCGACAAGAGGTTAATTTCACTGACTGAAACTATGGTAAAAAAAAAACAAACAAAAGAAGGTCCATGATGAAGTAATGGAGAAAATAAAATAAAAAAGACCTTCAGGAAATTGAAACTATGACAAAATGTATCACAGTTTTAGTCAGTTAAGTCAGTGAATCATTTACAGTTATCATATATATTATAAGTCTTAATCTAAAAACCTCTATCGCGCATTAGCTTCTCCTGATTGGCCGAAAAATCATCATCCACCAACGGAAAATCTTCTTTTCTGGAAGCTGGTTTAGCTGTTTGACCTGTTGCACCGATGAGATTTTGTGTCGATCGGATTTATTGTGCACACCCTTCGCTAGTTGTTAACGTCCATCAAGTGAGACTGAATGACTAAAATGGGGTGATGGCTGGAGAAAAAGCATTATTTGCCTGGCTAAAGAACATATAAAACCCAATATGACAGTGGTGATTGTTTCTGACAGTTCTCTTCACAGCATATTTACATTTGATGCAATTTGAACACTTTACTGTCACGTATTCTTCAAAATAAAAGGTGGGACATGTGTGGCATTTGCCGTTCAAAGATAAAACATCATCTGCCGGGGACATGGACGTAAACGTCCAAAGTTTCCGCCTCGGATTTCCGCTGGGAAATCTAGAGGTTTTTTTCCCTCCAGGGAGTCTGAGCGCCTTTGACCTCGGCATGGCCTCGGTCCGCAGGCGTCACGGAGCGAGCGATTTATCGTAGCCCAGTTTAATCTTAATCCTGAAACTGCCCCGGTGGAATTACCCCAGGAGGCTGAGGTACCCCGTCCAGTGTCACCAAGGCCTGTGTTAATTATTCATCCACTTCCCCGGACTAAACAGATTTCAGTGCATCTCCCAGAGGACCGGTGTTTCTGCCGCAGCTCTCTTGGAGCCGGGAAGTGACACCTGGCTCATGCATGAACATTTGACTTGGTCAGCTCTTTCAGTTCTGCTGCTTGAGTGGTTTCAAGTCTTTTACATACGCAGTATGACATTTAAAAGATTTCATCCTTCAAGCTCATAAAAGCCAAAAAAAGTAATTAATAAAAATTTGAAACATATAGAATCATATATTAGTCTTGAATGTTGAAAACATGTTAAAAAATGGAAAAAGAAAGTGAATCAAAGCAAATTAAGGCAATTTGTTCCCGAGATTTGAAATGTTTTTTACTACGCTTAAAGTTTCAACTTTGCTGACTCCAAATAAAGGTTTGAGGATGCCGTGTGTTTGCCACGCGTCATTAACAGTGATCTGCACATATTGCAGCTTGCAACCTGTCATTTGCAGTTTCAAGTATTGACATATATTTGTGTTCTCTTACATTTGAAATACTTGAAACTCGTTATAGAATGCAAAACAGGGAAAGAAGCACACGGAGCAAAACACAGTTTAAACCTGCAGTTTTTGTGCCCTGGAGTCCAGTACTCCCTCTTCTCTTGGCTCTGGTTTTGTCTCCACCGGCTTCTGAGGGAAACTTCTTTCTCTTTTGCTGCTAAATGCTCCGATATATTCACTAGATAGTGGCTAACTGTCTGTCTGCTGTTTGCTGCTGAGCTAGTTAGTGGACGTTGGCTTTATTAGGGCTTGTTGAGTGAAAATAGCTTCCTATTTTAATTCTATTTTCACTGCCATTTTTGGGAGCACGAGGCAACCGACATTATATATTTGTATATGTCAAAAAATAGTTCTTGACAATGTACAACACTTTTATCCTTTAAGCAGGCATTGGTTGAGGGGGTTTGATGTTGCCTCAGAACGGCTGTGTCATAGCAAACATTGTAACAGGGTTTAGGGGGAAGTGAGACAATGCAGAGTGATGGCGAGAGGGATTCCTGGTCAGGGCCCTGGAGACTTTGCAAAACCCCAGAGACATTATAACATAGCACTGCCCCCTGCCAATGAGCGCGGGATAACAAGCGAGGCGAATGAAAAAATTCTGGCGGAATCACGGAAAAAAATCCGTCTACCCCGGGCGTCTCGTGTGTTTGAGCGAAACCTTGCGATGCAAAGCGAGGAGAGGATGGAAAAAGACTAAGAGGCGAGAAGCCAAAACAAAAAGGGCAAAGAGAGACAGGATGAGCGGGGGGGGGGGGGGGGGACCATGTGTCAGCTCTCTGCTGAACCACGTGGGGACAGAAAACAAGGCCATCGTCTATGCGGCGGAGTGACAGCTGGGGGATGTTTGGCTGTACTTCCAACGCTCTGTCTGTTGTCGCTAAAATAGAGCAGCCATCTAAAACGTTCCCAGCCCACCACTGAAAAGAGGATCAGGAGCTTTCGTGAGACAGGAGGGTTCCTCTGTTGTGCCACACACCGCCTCATCTCTCTCCGGCGCTCAGGCACGACACGGGGACAATGGGACACTCGGAGGCTATTGTTGAGGAATTAAAAGAGAAAGGGGGAACTGTACTTCTTCCCTTTTTCTCAAGGTGAAAACTCAATCAGAGATTTGTCAGTTCCATTCAAATACAGCGTGAGTTTTACCTGAACCCGAAGGACTGCGTGAGCGGCAGATGTTTCAATTCAAACTGTGGAAAGGCTGCGTCTGGTTCGGGATTCAGCTGCTCAGAAACGTACACCGGTCACAGCAAAGTTGTAATTCATTCTCTTAATGTTGCTATTCGGACCTTTTAATTTAGAGGAAAAATGCCTCTTTTCTCTGTCGTCTACTAACCTGCTAAAGTGACCAGAGAACGTGCTCCTTGTGCACAATGCAATGAGCCATTTGAACATCACTGTTTGTGGATTGCTGATACACCAACATGGAAGCGGTGTTTCAGTGCTGTAGCTGGTTGGGGTGTGGCCGTGTGGCTTAATATATAACAGTACAGCATATTTTATGTTGCCTGTCTGGTTGTGGTAAAAAGTTCTATTTGCCTTTTAATGTTTGTGGTATATAGTTAGTAAACATATGTAAAAAATGTACATATGTAAGGATCCCTTGTCACCTGCATGTCACACCATGCAATTATTTTCATTTGTATGGTGTGACAAGTCCTCCATGTACTCACCCAGAAGAGTGATCCAGGCCTTTTAGGAATGTTTTCTGATCCTATCTGTTTTTGATAAATAAAGTTTTAACACTCACTACTATGTAACTATGACTATAACTGTAAAGTCTTCAGAGTTATGACCGATATCTCGACAGCTCAGTCTGGAAAATGTTCAAAAAGGATTCGTAATTGCTTACAAAGAGCAAACTTTATATCCAATATCGACTTGTCACGTTCTTTATTCTGCCAGTTTATCCCCTCTCCATAAAACCCACTGGTACTGCTGACTGCTGGGGTCTTAAAGGGAGGGAGGGTGAACCCGTGACATATTGACCTGAGATGACCTGGGGTGACGTGACTGGCAGACCAGGTTCAACCATCAGCATTGCTTCCTTAATGCCCCCAAGGAGGCTTATATCGAGCGGTTATTGGTCCTCCGGGCATCTGGCAGATCATGGGATTAGAGCGGCTGCGGTGCATAATGATCCCCTTCTCATCCCAACGCTGGATCAGGCCCCCGGCAGAGTGGAAAGGCATTATGGGAGCGTCGGACCTGTGCCTGTGACAGGGGTGCGAGGAGGAAATGTAATAAATCCACGATGCATCGCACAAAGGTGGCAAGGTTCGTTCCAGGCTTGGGAAGAAAAACGAAAAATCAGTTAACTGCATCGCTGCACTGAAATAAACAGCAAAGTAGAGGACAGAACTCATTTCCAACAGCATCCACAGACATGATCCACTTCTACAGATCCTAAAGTCGCTGCTCATAACATGGAGGCCGTTCGTAGTGAAGTCCCCGTTTGAAAAAAACACCAACAATTTGAGACTTTCGAAATGAGGTGTTTGCCCGGTTCTGCGTCACAGAGGCATTAATTATGGTTTTCTTCCCATCACCGACCGCACATCTGTCATACACAAACAAAATATGGAAAGTACAGACATTTCAATTTTTTAACCGTGCTCATCCTTAACACTGATGGAAGATGAGGGGGAGAGAAAGGGGCAGGTGGACAGTATAAAGAGCCCTCTGCAATTTATGCCACAGCACTGAGTGGCCCTTAATGGAGGGTCTGCAGGCCAATCGATCAGATCCTGAGAACAGGAGCAGTAGGAGGAGGAGGAGGAGGAAGAGGAGGAGGAAAAGGAGGAGGAGGAGGAGGAGGAGGAGGAAGAGGAGGAGGAGGGCAGGCATCATTCATACCTCTTATCAAAACGTGTTGTGTGTATGCAGATACGCTGTGAGAATATCGACCGCTCATGTGATCAACATTTACACTTGGTCGCTTGTGATCCCTTGTCACCTGCATGGTAATAAGATCATATCTCCGCATGGGGCCATGAAAAGCAGGAGGGAGCTGGGGACGCCATCAATAAACACACACACACACACACACACACACACACACACACACACACACACGTCAAGGATGCATTAGGCGGCGGATCCTCCCCGCCCACGCTCCGGCCCCCAGGTAATCAGAAGAGCCGGCCTCCGCCGTCGCGAGGACGGTGCCACACGGGCAGGACTTTAGCGACGAGGTCATCAAGACAAGCGTGGATAAATCAGTTCTTTGACGGCTTAACAGTTACTCCCATTCGTTGTTGTCCTCTCTGTCATAAATTCGGTCAAATGCTTATTTAGTTTGTCCTAAAAGTTATCACGCTTAAAAATCACTGGTATTTGCCCTTTCAAAAACTCCATATAAAGTTTGATCTCAGTAATCTGCCTCCACTTCATTAGAACCCGATGTATTTTATCAACTAGCAGAGTAATTTGCACTGTGATTCCTTGACTTTAGATTTAAAGCAAAATCTTTGCATCATTAATTCAGCGAATCCCAGAATGACTAAAAACAAAGCAATAGGATTGGCTTGAGTGTATAAGAGATAAATTGAGTTGTATAATGACTCGCACACAGCGTTGTAGTGGTGTTGATGACAATCAGCTGGTAAAGTGACACAATCATAAATCAGTCCCTATGCCAGCAGCATGGACAAGGGGCAGCGGTTCAGTTATGTGCCATGAATGTGTTCATTCAAAGACTGAGTAAGGAAACCCTTGTCTCTGAATCCACGGCCTTCGTTAGACCCGCTCGTGGGAGTAAAGCTCGGGGATGTGGCCATCATGTCAAGCCCAGTTTATTTATATGGCACAAAGACACAATCTGCCCTGGGGGCTCCACATCTGTCCGGCATACGACACCCGACACCCTCCTCGGACCCTTAGTGTGAGCGCTGCACTTCAACAAAGGTGGATGTGCCACACCAGCGCCTCGTCCCCGTCCCTCAATGATCCTCTTGCGTTAACCCCAAACATGCTGCCAGTGTAGGACGTTTTTAAAGTTTACGTGACCAGTTCAGTGGCTGTGATTGGGATCGCTGCCGCCCCCATGTGGCCGATGGGGGAAGAGCGCCACCACAGCTCCCTGACGGGGGGAAGACACTGCCGTGGACGAAAATAAATTTACTCTTTCTTTGTTCCCAAACAGCGAACGGTATAGAGCAACGCACAGATCCTCTCTGACATTCTCAGTGGGGAGCATCAGCCACTGTTTCCATGGAAACACAGTCCAAAACAGGGCAAAGCCACCGTCCGATGGAAAAACAGGAACCAAAGTTATGGGGGAAAAAAGTACCTAGAACAGTATTGCAGTCATCGCCCTCCGTCCCATCCATCCCCCATCTACAACACACACAAACGCATACACAGATGCACACACACACACACACACACACACACTGTGTGAGTCACCAGGCTTTTCCCTCGTTGGGTTAGCTCAGGTTAAAGACAAGCCTCAGGCCACAGACTGGAAAAAACAGCGAGGAGGAAGAAGGAACATTATTATTGCATAAGAAATAGTGAACCTTTAAACATGGCCACACTTGCAATAAAAGGTTTACTCACTTAATGGACATTAAGTATTCAAATGCTTAAATACACTTTTTAATAAAAAGAGACAAAGTGCTTGTGTGTGAACTGTATGTGAATTGAACAGAAGTGGAATAAGGTTGATGTCCTCCAGAAAACTCACATCAATGACTGCAATGTTTTAGACTGTAGTTATTTACCCTTAGCCACTTATCGCTCGCTATAATTAAGTAAATATCTCATTGTATTATCTAGGTCGGAGGCACTGAGTTAACATTTGACCTCTGCATACTTATGATTGAATGATCCTCAAGGTGAAGTTCCCTGCATAACGCCAAGTTTTTGTAGGTATTTTTAAAAAAAACAGCCAACACATCAAAACCAGTAACGTTTTCCGTAGATTTTTCCCAGTATGTGCAGGTCTATGCTGGTACAATTGTCGGTTCCCAGAAATAGACTCACGCGTCGACCTCTCACGTCTCACCTCCCACTGTAAACCGAACTAAGCTGGCAACAAAAAACCGAAGCGTTACAATGGCAAACAGCAAATAATAAACTATTGAAAATATACTTTACAGAGAGATTACAGGGTCTCAATGCCTTGAGGCAATGGAGCCTCTCTACTGCTGAGAAGAGGAGGAAAACAGCAGCTAATTTCTACGGCAACACTGAGCCTAATTCGGACAAATGATGGTTATAGGAATTGATTACATTTTTATATGAGCTTGGTAACAGTCACTGACTTGGGATAACAAGGTTAAATTAAATTATAGACCAGCCTTTTAATTCTTTCAGGGAAAGTTGTTATCAGACTTTCCCTTTTTTTCTTTGCGCAGTGACAACCTCTGAACGCCCTCTAAAAATGTCAAGGAGCTCTCGCTCGCCAACGGCTGGAACATAGGCATAACTCTCTGGTGTAAAACTGCCTCAATGTGTGTCTCTCTTTCAACGCCTCCCTTACGTGCACACACACACACACACACACACACACACACACAGACACCCCCCAAAAACATTGTGATAGTTAACTGTATTTATTATCTTTTTTTCAGTGACGCTAGTCAGGTAACAGTGTGAAGAACACATTTCAATAAAGTCTTGAGGTCAGACAGTGAGCACAAAGCATGGACACGCGCTTGACACTTCCCAGACATACAAAGGTCTGGCTCGTAGGCCTCCATGGAGTTGATCCCTCGAGGCCCACGCCACCTACCTCACCTGCCTGACGGCCGCGGAACATCTTGCTTTTCCCTTCGGAGACCATTGCTGAACGGCTTAGAGCAGCGGGAAAGCACTCTGGGTGAAAACAGAGGGAAAAGATCCGCCGATAGTAGTATTGACTTCACTCCGGCAACGTTACATGACACTGACACCTTTCACTATAGATTCAATGTCTAGGCCACATCCGAATATGTCACATGACATGAAAAAATATAAAAATAGTGCTCTATTTAACCATTTCAGCAATTGCATGTTATTAAAGGAGAAATAGGTGGCTACATATGTACTATGTAGTCCTAGCAGAAACCCAGTGTATGCTATAGTTATATTGTGTCAATAAGTTAACAGAGCATTAGGTGAAGGGCAGTGGTTTTCCAGACTGCTCATCCACAATAGATGATTATTATTGTTAAGGGCAATTCTCATACTCAGTGTACAAGGACAAGGGTAGAAGTAGCAGCAGCGCCACCGCAACAGAACAGGCAACTGCAGAGGCATGAATTCAGCCTCGACTTGGCCAAGAGACAGTTTTACCTCGATCGGTCGGAGGAAACCATCCTTCATGACCTCTGGGACATATAGAAGTTCTCAAATCAGTGAGGGGGTGTGGGAATATTTCCAATACCCAATCATTTTGTCTGGATGTCGAACAGTGTCCCACACGCTGTGTCCTCATCTCACATGTTGAAAAATTACACTGGAGAAAAACCAGCAGTTACTGTGCCCAACATGGATTTTTATTTTCATTTCCTAACGGGGCTGATATCATGTATTTTGATTTCAACATTAGCCCAAATTCCCTGCTGCATGTTGGTTGACAGTTAAACTACTTTTTGTTTGTGTTATTGTTAATAATTATTTCTTGCATCTTCATTTATTTCTTATTTCTGCTATTGTAGAGGTTTGATACACAACACAACACATTTTTTTTTTAAATTCCCTGTAAAAAAACAAATACACAAGTAGAATCAATATAATTATAATTGTTACCTCTGGGAAGAACTTCCATCCACAGCCCAAATGTTTTCCATGTACCCAGAACAAGTACCTTGGATTTCAAAATAACTGGTAGGATACAGTGCTGCACATTAGTTTAAGCTTCATTAATTTTATCAATACAATAATATATAATGCATAATGTCACAGTTTAAGATTAACCAAAATGTTTTGTACTGAAGGTGTTTTGTGTTTCTGTCTGTGAGTCATGTGCAGGTCCATCATTCGTGTCCAGACTCATTTCTAAATGTATCTTGCCTTAACTACAGTTGTCATGGTCTTGGCTCAATGCCCCCCCCCTCCCTTGTGTATTCTGTGTTTTCTCTCTCTCACTGCGTCTTACCTGTTCCAATCAACCCGACGCACCTGGTCCTCATCTTCTCGTCAGCTCTGCACTGCTGGAGCCCCAGACCTCTGCTCCCTCGTCACCACATCAGTCAGTCTACCTGTGACATACTATGTTGATCCCTCCTTGTGGTTTTTGCTCTAGTTTCTGCTCGGTTCATTACCTTCCCATCTTCCTGCTGCTCATCTCCTGCCTTCACCTTTACATGCTTTGCCAGGATTTCCTCTACAGCCATTCCAGCTCAACCTGCTCACCTGAGTCTGTGTTCTACTTGGGCTCCACTAAACAGACTTTCGTTATAGCAATAAATTACACTCTATTACTACAGTTGCCCCAAACTGCTTATATCCAGGTGATTATTTGTACTTTTATGTTGCTTGTCATAAAATAATGTGAGAACTACACTGTAATCATGTCATGTCAACAGCTGTGGATGTATTTTGTGTGAAGATGTAAAACAACTGGACTGACGCACACTTGATAGACACAACAGAAATACACTTGTACAGAACAAAATCAAAGAAATACTGTGTTGTTTCATTTTTGTGGTGCTGGGGTTCCATTCCTGGGACTCTCAACAAATACTTTCCTTTTATTTTCCACTCAGTACCAGCACAGCCTGTCTGTGTTCCCTCTGTTCTTGAGGACCTAGATTGTGCACAATGCTTCATGCTCAATTTCCCAGAAAACTCCGTACCTACCAAGCTTCCCAGCACTAATGTCATGTAAGAAAATTATCATCATATATCTTTGGTTTCAGACTTTGTCCTACAAGCTTACATCTGTACTGACAGCGTGTAGATATGTGTACCCAAGAGGAACTATCATCACTTCTACATGCCTGCGCATAATTTTTTGATCATATGCGTCGGTGCATGACTAAGCTGTTTCCCTACCTGCAAGTGAGCTGATTGATTGGCAGCACTGTATTCCCAAGAATAGACCCTGAAGTGGCCCTTAAGTGTTGAATAATGCAAACTGTCAGTCTCCTTGGAGCTGGCACTAAGGTTAAGGAGAGAGCATGAGTGAGGACAAGAAGATGTAAACCCTCCCTGCCACCTTTCATCACGGGGAATCTACGTTCATCGGCAAATAAGATGGATGAACACTGTGCCCTCACTGCGGCACAATGGGAATATCGTGAGTGCAGTATCTTGCGTTTTATGGAGAGAGGGTTACAGGGCGCTACAACAGATTCACGTGTCAACCCTCAAGGGTTTTCAGTTTATTCAAGCAAACATGGGGAAACAGAGCGGTAAGGTTGAGGTGAAGGAGGAGGGCCTGCCGTTCTCATTGACTCGAGGGGCTGTTACTGCAGACATGCTACGGTGAAATCAGGGTATTTCTGTCCCGATATTAAACTGTTGGCTGTGCAAATGCAGTCTTTCAATCTCACATGCTATGGCTGTACTTGTTTACGTTCAACTCAACCATTGCAAGATTCAGACACAGCACTAAAAAGCCCTTTTTATAATCTCAGGTAATTTCAACCATGACCCCAACTTTATGTAATACATGAAATGCACAACAAGGAACAATGCAACACTGGACTTACCATATGCAAATGTCAGTAATGCATACACCTCGACCGCCATGACCCCACTAGGAAGATCTTGACCAATGGTAGACCAACAAGGTCAGCTATGACCTTAGAGACGGACATAGTCTGCACTGAACACTGTCAGGACATCAACAGTGTATTAACTTCAGCACAGACAACATTGTCCCCACAAAAACAATCAAAAACAACAAGCCCAGGCAGGACTGATGAAGACATCAGATCCCTGCTCCTCCCAGAGGAAGCAGGCTGTCGAGGCTCAGGCTGGTGAGGAGGCCTATACTATTCAGAGAGCTGAGGAGGAAGAATAAGGAGGAAAAGGACGTATACCAAAAGGGAAGCCGAGAGTCAGCTTCAGCAGACCAACTCGAAGGGGGTGTGGAGTCGGCCGAAGAAGATGACCGGCAACGGTCGAGGGACTGAGGTCGGTGAAGTCAGGGCAAAGAAGTCCCATCTTAGCCCCCAGGCCTGCCCAGCCTTGTCCTGACCATCACTACAAGTCAGATGAATAGCTGAAGACTCTCCACCCAGACAGGGGAGGCCAGCCCTGGTGGAGTCCACCCTTGACTCGTAAGGATGTGCTGATGAGAGAGTGCCCTCACTTTGGAAAAGTTCATGCTTGGTGCCTGAGAGGGGATGCACCAGTTCTCTCAGTGGCTTTGGGCCAGTAGCACTGACCTCTCCCGTAATGAAGACCTTTTGAGAGGCTGGTCCAGCAGCAATAGAGGCCACCGTCGGTGGCAGACTCTCTGGACCCCATACAGTTCGCTTACGAGGCAAACCTTGAATGGATGATGATTCACCCACTGCACAAAGCCTACTCTCACTGTGAGAGGGTTATTTTTTGACTTTTCAAGTGCATCAATGCCATTCACCCACTCCTGCTTACAGAGAACATGACAGCCCTGAAGGTGGACTGTACCATGGTATGCTGGATTAAGACTCTCTCACCTGCAGACTCAAGAGCTGATTCAATTCTGGATCTAGTCATGTTCAAAAGTCCTCTGATGACTTGTCCATTGTTGGCAGCATCAGTAGGGACATGAAAATGAGCATCAGGGTGTGTGTGATTTGTTAGCTGGTGTATGAGACAAGAGAGCTGGTAGTGGACTTCCAATGGAATAGGTTACCACCTCCACCTGTCAGTATTCAAAGGGATGGGGAGTCACTAAAGTTCCTGGGGGGTGTTTTAACAACAACCTGGACTGGTCAGACAATTGTGGTGCCCCCTACAGGAAGGGACAGAGCTGACTTTTCTTCCTGTAGAGCCTCAGATATTTTTAACACGTGCTATGGGCCGTTTCACATGCTCCATGACTTAGTGGCGGCCAGTGCACTCTTCTATGCTGCAGTGTGTTGGGGAGCTGATATCAGGGCTGGTGATGCAAACAGACTCAATACACCAGTCAGGGTGGTCGGCTCTGTTGTAGGAGCCCTTTGCTATTCCCTCACACATCCCCTGCTTGTATTTATCTATCTATCTGTCTATCTATTGATCTAACAATCTATCAGTGTTTCCATCTGTCAGTCTGTCTGTCTGTCAGTCTGTCTGTCTGTCAGTCTGTCTGTCTGTCAGTCTGTCTCTCCATGGTTTCAGGAATGGTGCGTATCACAGATTTACTTTCCAATAAACTCCCATACTTTTTTATCGACATATACACAGCCCATTATTCTTGATTTAGTTTGGTCCGGCTGTGACGGCGTGTCTCCCTTGCATGTTTATGACAAGGTCTCCTGTCAATGAACGATTTCTGGGGCTGAGTTTCTGCATCAATAGAAACATTCCCTAACTGCAGTAGCTCACAAAGCTCTCGTCAATCATCAGTGACCTACAAAAGCCTTGTCGCTCTGAGTCTCAGGTTTTTGATTTTTTATTGCGGCAGTTGTCATCGTCTCGTGTGTATAATGCATGAAGTCACAGTTGTCTCAGCCCTTTTATAATGAAGCTGGAAATGTCAAAAATACAGGTGTCTGTGGAAGAAAACAAACCTTGAACCTGTATGGACCCATAGTAGCTACAATGATACATATATTCTTATAAAATGTATACTAGCAAATACATGCAATTTTTACAGCATATGAGCAAATCTGACTTATTAAACAAGCTCAAGAAGGTTAACGTCTAGTTGTGGCCCCAGGCATTATCGCACTAAGCTGCTGCTATGGGGGGGCCCTGGCAACTGAGGGCCCTTAATTAAGCAAAAGCAAGTCCCTTTTTGCAATTATTCATTGTCTATATTAGTATTTACATAGAAAGAAAACTTTGCTGGACATGTTTTGTATCCCTCTTGTTTCTGGTCTAAATCCCCTATGGCCTCTTTATTAAGTACACCAGGAATCCTGGTCCAGCCCCAGTGTGCTGGTTTCTCACAGAGAGCAGTGCTGTCACGTGCCTGCTGTCATGTAGTTACCTCAGACATGTTTTTTTGATTTTTTATTGCGGCAGTTGTCATCGTCTCGTGTGTATAATGCATGAAGTCACAGTTGTCTCAGCCCTTTTATAATGAAGCTGGAAATGTCAAAATACAGGTGTCTGTGGAAGAAAACAAACCTTGAACCTGTATGGACCCATAGTAGCTACAATGATACATATATTCTTATAAAATGTATACTAGCAAATACATGCAATTAATACAGCATAAGAGCAAATCTGACTTATTAAACAAGCTCAAGAAGGTTAACGTCTAGTTGTGGCCCCAGGCATTATCGCACTAAGCTGCTGCTATGGGGGGGCCCTGGCAACTGAGGGCCCTTAATTAAGCAAAAGCAAGTCCCTTTTTGCAATTATTCATTGTCTATATTAGTATTTACATAGAAAAACTTTGCTGGACATGTTTTGTATCCCTCTTGTTTCTGGTCTAAATCCCCTATGGCCTCTTTATTAAGTACACCAGGAATCCTGGTCCAGCCCCAGTGTGCTGGTTTCTCACAGAGAGCAGTGCTGTCACGTGCCTGCTGTCATGTAGTTACCTCAGACATGTTTTTTTGATTTTTTATTGCGGCAGTTGTCATCGCCTCGTGTGTATAATGCATGAAGTCACAGTTGTCTCAGCCCTTTTATAATGAAGCTGGAAATGTCAAAAATACAGGTGTCTGTGGAAGAAAACAAACCTTGAACCTGTATGGACCCATAGTAGCTACAATGATACATATATTCTTATAAAATGTATACTAGCAAATACATGCAATTTTTACAGCATATGAGCAAATCTGACTTATTAAACAAGCTCAAGAAGGTTAACGTCTAGTTGTGGCCCCAGGCATTATCGCACTAAGCTGCTGCTATGGGGGGGCCCTGGCAACTGAGGGCCCTTAATTAAGCAAAAGCAAGTCCCTTTTTGCAATTATTCATTGTCTATATTAGTATTTACATAGAAAGAAAACTTTGCTGGACATGTTTTGTATCCCTCTTGTTTCTGGTCTAAATCCACTATGGCCTCTTTATTAAGTACACCAGGAATCCTGGTCCAGCCCCAGTGTGCTGGTTTCTCACAGAGAGCAGTGCTGTCACGTGCCTGCTGTCATGTAGTTACCTCAGACATATTTTTTTGATTTTTTATTCTCTTGACTGTAAAATCTTGTATAAATTGTGACCTATGACCCCCACCCCGAAAAAAGGGTTTATTCATCTGCAGGTGAAATGACATCCAAGTTTAGTACCTACCTGACCTGTGCAGCTGTTTTTATTCACTGTGGGTGACTACGTCTCTGCAGAGACCGACCTTGGGCAGGCCCATGCTGACTGTCAACAAGATGTCAACATATATAATAATCGAGCATAATAATTTGCAGGCAGAACCCTTATATATCAGCTTATAATCAAACAGAAGAAGCTTGTGCAGGTAAATATAACAAAGATCCCATTTCTAAACAAGGTAAACCACTGTCTGTATGCAGCCTGTACAACACCAATCGTGAATTTCATATTCAGAAAGTCGAGATTTTAAGATTTTACAATAAATATACTGTTAGTCTCATAAATATTTGATTCATAATTTCTCTGTACATAACCATGACAGATTCAACTTTCAGCTTTAATTCAAGGAGTTTAACAAAAATCTAACATCATCCGTTTAGGAATTAAAGCCATTTTTATACATAGTCCCTCATTTTCGGAGGCTCGGAAGTAATTGGACAAACCAACATAATTATAAATATCAGTATTATTTTTAATACTTGGATGAAAATCCTTTTCAGTCAGTGACTGACCGAAGTCTGAAACCGTGGACGTTTCCTCCCTTCAGATGCTTTTCCAGAACTTTACTGCAGCTGCCCTCAGTTGATGCTCATCTCTGGGTCTTTCTGCCCTCAGTTCTGAAACATGCCTAGGAAGTTTTTACTGCCAGAAAATTGCTGACAACTTTCTCCATTATTTTGCTAATGGTAAGAGGGCCTGAAATTGGTCCTTAGTTACATAGTGCAGATGCATCCAAATGAGCTTTTTAAAAAGCGGTTTAATTAATTTCAGTTTTCAGGGCTTTGGGAAAAGGCCCATGTTCCTAAACACCTGTTGCTTGGCAACTAAAAAAACCTCTTCAAAGAAAATTCAGTGAGCAGAGAATCGAGGCAGCATGTCAAGGTGATCCCATCACAGGTGGGCCGCTCTCAGTGCAGGTGCGAACGCACCCAGGATGCTCTGATGACGCACTACAGATCCGATTAAAGAGACTAATACACTTCTCACAGTGATTCCCATTGTATTGATTAATAGCTATGTCATCTACATTAGCCACCATGTATTAATTTTCAGTTTCTTTTACCGTTTCAAATGCGTAAAATCTTCACTGAGCCACGTTACCTCCCCAGGGCCTCGTTTCTACTCTCTCGCCCTCTTTCTCGCACACACACACAGACAGTGACGCTTGACTGTCTGTCACAGTTGGACCAGCTGAAAACAACTACACTTTTGGTCTTTGCTAAACCAACTAATCTGTAAGTGTGCGTATATTTCGGGGAAGTGGGGTTCGATGACAATTAAAAGCATCCTTTGTGTTGAGATGTTCGCGGGGCTCAGACATTATGGCAGCACTCTGATAGCAGACCAAATAACTTCTTTTTTATTGCATATATGAACCTGTAGTCAAACATTTATTTCTCCTGAATGGCCTCATTGACCTCGGCCCTGCCCAGGCACTCCACACCATCACGGAGATTTAATTACCTTTCAGACTTTGACTGGGGGGAGGCATCTCGGCTTCATTGTGACTGTGCATGTGTGTGTGAGTCTGAGAGAAAAAGAGGAGTAGATGTGTGTATGTTGCACATACATACATACACATGGGGGGGGGGGGGGGGGGGGCTTTGAGGGATTAGCAGAATCCCCATGGCCACTTGGACTCGTGGACTTTTCATCCAGATCCAACTGTCTAATGATTAGTTATAAACGGTCACTTCACTGATACAAGTGTTTCTACCTGAGCTGTAATTTCAATCAGAAAAGTAGAGTCCAAAGAGTCCAAGCTATTTGAAAAAAGACCCCGCCCACCCAGCACTTAGCGCCCCAACCTGAGCCAGGGCAGAAATTTAACCGCCTTCATTATCCTCTGTGTTTGTTTGGTTTCCGACCCTGGTGGAGGAGCCGCTGTCCATGTTGTCTTTGCGAGACGACGATATATTAGACTTACAAATGTTTGATTTATTATTTATTCTCAGAGAAGATGTTACGGGCCCAGAGGTCAGCGCGTTATATTGTGTCATTTTACGTGGTCTTTTTCTTGAATGAAGGCGCCACCATCCCCTCTAGAGGGATTCCCACAGGCCGCTGCCCCGCCACGTCGGCGCCCCAGTCTTCTCCGTCTATGGCTGGTCCGTCCTCCTTTCATCACCGGGTCCAGCCATCAACCACCAGCCGGGACGGTCCATCCACACCATCGCAGAAGCCACAGAGAGGCAGGTTTTTCTGCAGAAACCATGAGGTCTCCTGGCCAAGTGCAGTCAGTCCGTGGGAGGAAGCTCATTCCAGCCAGACTGCTCCCACTCTGCCTGTTTCTGCCTTGTTGAGACATTAGTTCGTTGTTTCAAAGTCTATGAAAATGTTTTAATCAAATGTTCTTGACCATACAAATGCGTAAGCGTTTCATTGGACGTTGAAGTACTGAGACAACTTGTGCTTTTCCCACCTGATACCTCCATGGTGGGGGGGTTATTACACCCACAAGGCTCAAAAAGAAATGAAGTGTGACGCTTTATGAAAAAAATGTGTTTTTCTTCACTTCACAACATTTAGCTGATGTTATGAGATTAAAAGCAAACTGTAATTAAAGGAGTGTGTGTGTTTGTGTGTGTGCGTGTGTGTGTGTGGCTGCGATCTAGAATGTGACTTTGAGAAAATGAACCATGTTGTTCTATTAGAGTCCAAAACACTCAAGTTAGAACAATTAGAAAAGTAAGATGGTGGTTAAAGAAAAAGCACCCTGACAGAGCAAAAAGGAGACAAGACTTCCAGGATGAGTTCTCGAATAAAAGGTCATTAATCCAACTCTTCTTTCTGAAAATGATCCAGACCAAAACTTCGGTAAGAGCAAGTTTTCAAGGCACATTTTGTTGTTTCCATAAACCTTTCACTGCTTTTGAAAATTTCCCTTATCGTTAATGTAATGCAAATCGGGGGTCAAACCTGCCTTCACCTTGGTGGATTAACCACCAAGGACAGGGTCTCTGTTAAAAAGAGACCCCGCCCTGCAAAAAAAAGAAATGACCGATGGTCCAAGACTTACATCATTTCTCTCGTCCTCCCTTCTTCTCTCCTCTCAGGCCCTTGAGTGTCCACATGAATCAGAAATGAGGTGCTTCAGCAAACGCTACATGGGTCCATTAGGCTGCTGCCGAGTGTGTGTGTGTGTGAGTGTGTGTGTGTGTGTGTGAGTGTGTGTGTGTGTGTGTGTGTGTGTGTGTGTCTGTTATGGTTAAAATTGACAGAAGAGCAGGGGAGTGAAATGTACTAATGAAGCATCTGTATCTGTTGTGTTATCTGACATCACAACATATATACATTCATTATTCATAATTCATTTCCATATTTTTTTCCATCACTTCAATGTACATTTGTTAAAAAAAATATTAAGCACAGTGAGAAACAATATAAAACATGCTCCATGAATAAACAGGAGAAATAATTTATTACCTCAGACAGATCTGACCAACGTAAATTAAGTAACAACAATGCCAATATAAATTTCTCTCTTTCCATCTCTATCACTGAGAGCCAGTTCTTTCTTTTATATCACATCAGTCTCTGGTACATAACACTGCCTCGCTTATTACTGTGTGTCCGGTCGAGGATCATATAACAGCTAACCTGAATTTTGAAAGTGTCAGAATCATTATCGGGGGACAAAAGCGGGGTTGAAGGGGAACAACGGATCACGGTAAACTACCGGCTCTCTCAGTCCACTTTGCATCTTTGAGGCACTTAATGAACTACATGCCAATGGAGCCTTTATTTCTCGCCGTGATGCACAGGGAGAACCTCTGTGATGCTGTGGTGCTCCGTGACAGAACCTTCCCTCAGCTGCATTTGAATCAAAGTGCACATGGTGCTTCAAGTTACATGCGACCGTTGAATCCAGTGTTAACTATATTTCACTCTGGACTGACAGACCTTTCCGTCCCTCAGGCAAAAAATCAAATCCTCCAACCTTATGCTGGATCTATGCTACTGTGTCAAGCCAACACCATTGTGAGCGTTTATACTTCTGTGTTTGTGTTGCTCTACATTTAAGCCACCAAACCACTAGTTGGCATTGGCATTTTATATGCCACGTGTTGAGTTTCTTTGCCATCGTTTTCCATCAGTTTGTCGGTTTCACTTTGAAACAACGGTGACTGAAACCGAGAGGATCTCGATGAAGCCGGAGCTGACGGATGTTCAACAGCAGTTTTACTTTAACTGAATTTACTGTGATGCGGAAACAAAAGAAGGTGTCGGAGGAGACGGTCTGCACAATGGCTGCAAAGAAGAAGAGCCCGGATATCTGATGCAACCAACCCGACCAATCACAGCTCTTGCGGTCTGCATTGCCATAACACATAGGTCTTTTCCGGGAGGTGCACGTCAGGCTACAGTGAAGGTTTCGACGCAGAAGCATGAATCGACCTTAAACCCCCATATAGGTCATTTGTTTCTGCTCTCTGATTTGACCCATAGGTGCATCTCCCAAAGTAGTGCCTGAACTGTGTCAGGAAGCCCTGTCATGGTTACGACAATAAACACACATTTTTAGGGTTGTGGTTAAAACGCACAATACAAACTATTGGCCTTGTACCGGAAACAGATGGCCGCCGCCTGCGTTCAAGTCCTGTGTTTCGTCAACTCATCCTTCCTCCTCGACCTCCTGGTGTGGACCCCATTCACGCCACGTCTACTTGGCTCCGATCTAATTAAAAACTAAAAACTCCTCTGAGAACTCCTGCCTGTTGATACCACCCCCTTTGACATAAGGAGATCGTACAGTTATAAATGCCTGGTAGGATTTGACCCCTCCGACATTAAGTAAATCCTGAAATACTCAGGTTTGAGATAAATCTCCCAAGTGGAAAATTTTCTGCAGACGGTGAAAAACGGTAAAATCTGTTGACGATCAGGATGAAGCGAAATTACCAAAACACGCATGCAGAGTCTGGGCAGGATAATCAATCTCTGTTTGACCATTAGTAATTTACCCATAAAATCTTGCTAACGAGTGGCGGTTATTAGTCATGGATGAGGTGGTAGAGAGCACTTGGACACACACACACATGCACACACACATACAAAGATCTATAAATAGTCTGGGCTGTTACCAAGAGGATGAGAAAACAGTGGTATTAATATTCAGGGTCTCACTGTAATTCCCTCTCTAATCAAAAGATGGAATCTGCTGCTGAATCAGAATCATCACCAACCTGTACAACACACACACACACACACACACACACAAAGTTGAACAGATACACACCAGCATGCATAAATACAAATACACAGCAGGTTTGGTTTTGACGCTTCTGGTGAACAGGCCAGATCCGAACCACTGTACCACTGGTCCCAGATGATGCACTGGCGCCTTAAACTCTAGCGGTTTCCCTGCACGTGGTTCTCCGTGATGACATATCACCGCCAATGATACAAACACCACACCCTCACGAACTCACACACAGAGATGCACACGGACTCACACACAGAATCACACACAGACTCACACACGGACTCACACATCCAAAGACTGTAAATAGACTGAAGACTGATTACAATAGCATGAAAAACATTGGTAAATGATCCAGGCGTCTCACGGTTCCCTCTCCAGGGGCTCACTGGTCCTGATGGATGGGTATCACCGCCAATGATACAACACACGCACACGCCTGCCCACACACACACACATACACACACACACACACACACACACACACACACACACACACATACACACACACACACACACACACACACACATACACATACACACACACACACACACACACACACACACAGTCTCCTTTGCAAAATAAATTACCAAGAAATGAAAAAAACTCAGGGTCTGAATTCTTGGACCCAGAGAGACACAGCTCATCTCTCAAACACACACACACACACACACACACACACACACACACACACGCACATTACAGAATTATACACACAAAACACAGTCTGACACACATCAACACACCAACACATTTTGAGTCGCCGCCGTTCGGCTGGAAGGCTTTGGGAGCGGAGTGGGCGAGGCTGCAAATGTTGTCGTCCTGGTTTATGGTTATTAAAATGCCTGGAAATGGCTGTAATGAAATAGTTGTGGATTAAAGATTGGAGCAGTAATGCAGGAAGGAAGCATGACCGCGCTTTCATAATGGAACAAGGCCCAGAAGGCTCGGCAGATGATTGGTTTTTATTTGGAGTTCTAAATTAACAGCGGAGCGGCAGGTTGGGTTTTTGCCACAATCGTGTTCATCCTGCCGATGTTTAGTAGCTTTGGTAATTACAGTTAAAGGGTGAGTTGTAGAGTTAATTGTTTTGCACCAGTGGTGAGGAACGGGGCTATTTGTGGGGCGTTCTTCTCTTCTTCTTCTTTTTTTTTTTTTTTTGCTCAGATAGTTTGATCAGGGGAGAAATCTGCTGCCCTGAGCCTCAATTTATGGTGTTTACCTTTCTCCTCGCTTGAAATTCCAGGTTCATGAAGTCCTGCGCTGGCTGAGCTCCACCACAGATACGAAAAATATATAGAAGTCAGGGATGGTGAGCCTTATCTCCTCTAGTGTGAATATAATGGATGAGAAGGCCAGACACAGTAATGGTTTAAATTCTGAGCTAGAAAGGGAAAAAATGGCAAAAAAGCCATTTTGTGATTTGTGGTTACAAACCAGTCCAATACAGCGCAGAGAGAGTTTCAGAGGTCAAACTACTGAGAAGTCTCAGGCCAGAAATGTTTAATTTTACCTCAAAAAAATTAAACTCTGCTGACGTTAATAAATATGTTGTTTAATTCATCAAAAGAAATCTGCCTCAAAACGTGATTCAACCAGTGATTACCTTCCCTACAAAACGTGTTTGCTGTTGTTGTCGTTGCATTTCTGGGACAAAGGGTTTCATAAATAAATGGGCTAAACTGAGAAAGATCCAGGAGCTATGCATCGGAGCTCAGGCAAGGTCCATGTTGTCAAGTCCAACAAGGGAACACGTTCTCCATCGTCATGTACCAACACACAGAATATCACCAGCAGATTTCAACGTGCGAGGATCATTTTTGATGTTAGAATTCTGGATCCGACTTCAAAAAACAGCAACGTCGGTCTGAGCGTTGGGTAACTAGCCAAGTTCAAGGGTCCGGCCTCATGCCATCACAGCAAATTGTTGACTGTCCGGCCAAAGAGATCGACTTCCTGTAAAACGCCATGAAACGCAGCAAAGAGCCGTTAGAGGCTTCCCTGGATGGAAAGTACCAGCTGTGGAGTCAGAGTTGCCGTTGTTGTTGTTGTTGTCGCCGCTAGTGTCTGTGACTCGGCCCGGTGAGTTGCTAATCCTCCTGCCAGACTGCTGAGTTAATGTCTATGAAAGATCAAGACACTACAATATTTTATTTTGGTCGACTCCCAGGGAAATCTCGATCTCACACTAAAACCCGGCTCGAATTTATTTTTCTTTCTTTCTTTCTTTTTTCTTTCCCACTCAGATTCAACTCTCACACACTTTAGTTCTCCCTTTGTAAATTTTTTTTTGTTTCAAAACCACATAGTCCCGAGGTTAGTTGTAGGTTAGTTGCTAATTTGAATATGTTGTTTTTCCTCTTACTTTCACCCTTCCTTCCCTCTCTGTTTGTTTTTCAGCCTCCCCGTCTTTCTCTGATTCCCTTCTCTTATTTTTCCAGTACCTAATCAGCTTTGCTTTACCGCCATGGGGGCACTGGAACCCAGTGGAATATTCCGGAGGGGGGGGCTTTTATTAAGTGACAGCGTGTGAAAGGATTAGTTCAAACAAATCCCAGTCCACCAGTTTCCCAGCTCTCCAGCGACTGAGAGCTGCCACTGTGTCTGAGCATAGAAGTCAGAGCTTCCCTGTGTAAAGTGTAACTCAAACCAAATAACAAATCTAACTGAAAGTGAACTTTATATTTGCATCTTATTCATTATAATATTGGCAGAGTGTTAAATCCTAATACAATCAAACTACGGTATTCATTCCTTGATATAAGTTGCAGAACTAATTAATATCACAGTGCTGCAGGTGCACAGTGTTGTAGTGTTATATTACATTTAAATCAGTAACTATATGAGGTGGCGATAGCAGTATGGGAGCTACTCATTTTGTGGTTGGTGGTCCTGCAAATTTTCAGTCTTGGCTTATATCCTCCTTTAAAGAGTGACTAACACCCCCGATGTTTTTGCTGCCCTCTGGTTGTTTAATTCTGGGTGCAGTGACGTGCAGGTGAACTCAAGGGGGCCTATAACGTAACAGCTAGGTGCGGTAATTTGTGCAACAGAGCACGCATGCGACCACAACCGTCAGTGATGCTGACTGTGGCAACGTTTAACCATGGATGCCAGTAAAAAGTGGCAACTACTGCATGTTCAAATACTGGCCTTTTGTTCTTGGTGTTGCTCCCACCTTTAACCCGGAGGCCCCGGGTCAGCAACCAACTGTCCAGCTGAGGCTTCCTCAAGTGCAACACTGATTCCCTGAGACTTGCAACTGTGACCCTGCAAGGGAAAAGATCTGTTTCCCCACTTTGGAACACGCATATTACATGCAGCGAATTGGAAAGTATCCAGACCCCTCAGTTCCTCATTTTCCTCCATTATTGGCCTCAGAGTTGAAGGCTTGCCCGGAGAGGGGGGCATCTTCACAAATCTCTCAGCACACTGGCACAAACATAACCTTGCTACCTCAAATTTCTTTATAGCAGAGCCAGTCATTGTCATAACACTGCCAGGTCCTCTATGTGCATGTAAATATGTCACCAACTGTTTACCACCAGGGCCATGCAATTCATATTAGCACTGATATGGTACTCGGCGTTCTTTATAGTGGAGCCAACAGCCGCCTTGAACAGAGCCGATGAGTCTGCGTCTGTGTAAATCTTATCACCGTCTGCCATAGGGCCAGACGCAGCATATTAGCATTGATGCTCCACAATAACAGAATTCACGGCTGTGGCCTTTTTTTCCAAACACTGCGAATCAGAGACCGGAGGGAGTGTGACAGAGTGGGAGGTAGGAGGAAAAACAAGAGGAGTAAGGAAATTAGAAAACCAGAAAACAGAAAGGGGAGAAAGAGGTAGACGGAGAGATGGAGGATGGTCCGACACAAAGACACAGTGTTCGAGACAAAAATGGAAACGTGGAAAAAGGGAAATCGAAAGAGGTATTGAGTCAAATGGAGAGAGAGAGGTGGAGCTGAGCATCTCTTGGCTCTAACTGTTGTGCAGAGAGGCCAAGTTTTCCTATTAATGCTTTCAGAATAACAGCTTAGCCCAATCATTCTGTCTTCACTCAGAGCCAAACATCAGCATTACTGCTGACGGGCCGCTATGACTACAACAGTACCCACTGTATTAATGGGGCCAGGTGGTAACGGTTGATATTTTTTGGGTCTTGAAAAACTGGGCCACTTTCAAGCTGCCCACTGCCGTCATTGGAGAGACTGATGCCTGTTATTGTCATGATTCTGACACCAGTCCTAATTCAGTTGTGTTGTGATCAGGCTGTTGTCCTTTAATATGTTTGCGAGGTAACACCACGGGACGCACAGTCAAGCTGGGCCAGGGGATTCAAAGAAAGAAAGAAACTAGAAAAAAACAACTTGCATAGAAACCAGAGAACATATTGCAAAGAAGTTGAGCTGCAGTTTAACAGCACCATTGTTTAACTGTGCACCATCAGAGCCAATGTCAATCTTATCCAGCCCCATCTCAGCTAACAGCCTGGCTAACGGCCTGCAGAACCTCGGGTCCTCAAATGTGCCTTGCTGTCACTGTCAC
Source organism: Istiophorus platypterus (assembly GCA_016859345.1). NCBI lineage: Eukaryota > Metazoa > Chordata > Actinopteri > Istiophoriformes > Istiophoridae > Istiophorus > Istiophorus platypterus. Next base: position 2,116,536 of record CM029116.1, read on the forward strand.
TGCCAGACGTTGTCTCATTGCATTAATGCTAACCTCCGTCGTCCAATTAGGTGCCAAGGTACGGCTGCCAAGCTCGGCTCGGCACTTTGCGTCACAAAGGTATAAACCTTCGACAGATGGGGAACTCTGCTCTAGGTAAAGTGGAAAAATCAAATAGCGACTGCATGGAGTGCCACCACCTGGTTGCCCCTGTGACAAAATGTTAGCCTGCAGCGTGGATTTAGAAGTTCCAGATGTTTGGGGTTTTCTTTTTCTTTTTGCAGACCCACTCACTGTGAGCAATCTAGCAGGGGTTTGATGTTTAGCTCAAGGACACTAGGTTATTGTTGAGGCCGTGCCTTCATAAAAGCTCTAAACTCTGAAACAACATTAGCCATTAGACATAAAATCCTGCCACCTCTTACAAATGACTGCTGGTTAGGACGTGAAGCCGATTCAGACAGACTGTTAAAGTTATGAGTCATTTTAGAGTGTTAAGAGTAATGATCGTGACATTTCTGTTTTGCTAGTCTCTGATGTGCACTAATGTAGCATAATAGTGATTAAACACGAAATCTTTTTACTCCCGATGCTCTGAGATGCAGGTGCCTTTGAGGTCTCCCCATTAAAAGGTGTTCGGGAAGCAGCTCTTTTTAATGTGGGAGGTGTCAGGGCAGACGGGGAGGAGGAGCATCCCACCAGGACATTTCTGTTACCAAACTATCAAGAGCAGGTGATCCATGGTCGCTTCAGAGGGCTGATACGACAACGATAAGCGCAACGCCGAGGGCAAAGAGAAGATCAACTGAGTAACGTCGTCGGAGAAGAGTCGATTCAACTCAATGGTCATTTTTAGTAATTAATGACACTGCATTGAATTTCATTAAATCAAAAGGTGTTTCTAATACATTTTTCAATAAAATTCATTCACAATGGTGGAGATACTGCTATTTTGAGTACGTATTCAAACCAGAAATAGCGTGTTTAAAAAAAAAAAGGGAAAAACACTCTGTAATAAGTAACACTCTGTAGAAGTAAATAAATAAGAGTCAGGCCAATTACCATAACATTTTCATCTCAACAACTGCGAGGTAAAGTAGAGGGAAAAGTAACAAAGGAATCCAGGGGAAACATTCACTCCCCAACATGCGATAGACGGACTCAACGTGTATCCAGTTGATGACACATTGAGCTGTAGAAGAGTTAAGCCAGTTTTTTGCTGAGTTTATTGTCATTCTGATCAGGTCTGATAGGGTCCTAGTGTGGTGACATGGGTCTGTGCTCTGTGTAATCTGTCTAATGCCTAAGAGGAGAATACCATGTGTGTTGGTTGACTCTTTTGGTTTGATCTCACTTTCATAGACCACAGATGGGATCAAATCTAATCATCCTGGGGCTGGTCCGAATGCTCTCAGGCCACTTCATATTGGGTCTTTCTTTATAAAAAAAAAAAAGCATCCCTGAATGCTGGCTCAGGTAAGTTTTGTTCACGGGTCACTTTCAGATCTGAGCCAGAAGACCTTTTACCCCAACATCCTTCTCCTCGGCATTGAGCTCCTCCCTGAGGATACCAACAAAGAGGCTCCCTCGCCAGAGGATATATAGTTCCTTCACCGTGTTCTCGGCCCGGCCCTGTTCTTCTGCTTCTCGATACACAAGGAGGCATCCAAGAGGGGACCTGGCATGCTGGACCACCTTAACTGACCCGGTTAAACACCAAAGAAGAGCAGTTCTCCCCCAAGCTCCCCCTGAAACTCTGAGATCCTCAGCTTGCGAGTAACCAGTTGATAAATGTGTTACAGAAACGTGTATCTGGCTGAGTTAGACACTGAAATTATAAATTTAGCACTGTCCCACTTATTATATACATGCTCATTATGTATACATTCATTCCTCTTTGTAGAGACATTTGAATAATGGATCCAATATGTTGTCCAGCATTGATGCTGACGCCTGCCAGGTGAGGTTTTGTAAGGGGAGGATGATCCCAGTTAGAGGAGGCAGACAACAAAGACGAGAGCTCTGGGAGCCCTGGGTGCCACAAGAGAGATCAAAACAGACAGCGGTCCTGGCATTGCGAGAGCGTGGGAATACATGAATACAGATGCCGGAGAGGGAGCGATGGATTAAAGGGAGCGAGAGAGTGAGAGAGAGAGGAATGTATAGACAGATGGATCCCCGACCAAATATCTCCCCAAAAAAAATGGGTTGTCACCCCAGTCCCCGGTAGAGACTGGTATATAGCAAATGAAGGAAGAGCAATGAGAACAAGAAACAACAACAACATGGACACTGAATGTAAAACAAGGTTAGATGAACAGATCTGCTAACAAAAATAAAAACTGATAAATTGTCCACCCCAAGTACAAACACAACCAACCAACGCTAAACTAAGCCAAGCAAATAGAACTTAAAACTTCCTGCAGCTGCTTCACAGTAAAAGCTACAGTACTTGTCTCTGAAATAGGGGATTTCACTGTATTCTGAACTCTGTCCTCTGATACTCTGCTTTTTAAGAAATCTTATGTATATAACATTATCTTCTCGTTCGGTGGCGTGGTGCCATTTGCAGGGTGCGTTGTGGTAACAAGTGGCACCCTGCATTTAACAGTGGTTACTTTTCCATCATTTCCAGTGGGGGTGCGTTACAATCTGCCGGATTGGTACCAGCCTTATCAATACAATATCAATGCTGCATGTTTTAAGATGGCTGGGTACTGACCAAACATGCTGGGAGTACTTGAACTGGGAGTACGGGTTCGTTGAGATAAACAGCTGGTGGTGCTGGTTCTCCAATCGGACGCCACTAAACCAACGCAGAGGGCGGAGGGCCTGTGAGGTGACGTAATGAGGAGAGGGCCCCCTGTCTGTCAGGCATAGTCACAGTCTCCTCATCGCTCCACACGCCTCTCATCCTTTTATCTGCTGTCACTTTTCATATCCTCAGCAGAAGCTGACTTTTGAGTCGACCTTAAGTCACGTTTTTTTATGTTCGTCATGTTTTATTCCCAAAAGTATATACTTCCCTTCCACTTGGACAAATTTTGCTTCTGTCAACACACCAACCGTTTGACCACAGCTAGGCATAAAAGACTTATGATAAAATATATATTTTTTTAAAACGTTTTTTTCCCGTATTTCTGTATTTGACATTTCCACTCATTTTTTTGTGTGCAAATCCAAAATGCACACATATAAACTGGCTCAAAACACAAATAATGAACTTTGCACTCAGTTAACGTGAAAATTGGCTGTAAATTGTTTTTCTAAAAGCACATTTTCTGCATCTTTTTTGTCATGAAAACATTGAAAGGACAAAATAATATTATTAAGATGTCAAGGTTTAATTACGCACTTAAGCTTAATAAACTACAACCCTTTAGCAACTTGGATGAAAAGAGAAAAAACTGCGGAGGAGCAAGTCGAGTGCAAATCTCTGCTCAGAGAACAATGCACTAATTACAACAATACAAAAGCCATCATCTGGTAAGCGCAGCATTTCAAATGCTCTATTAATTTTCATGTCCTCCGGAATAGATTTGCATGGAAGTGTTTGATGGAAACCTGCTGTATATGTTTGGAAGATGCCTCTTTTCAATGTGACCCTGGCTTCTCCACCCGAGAAGGGTGCTGCTGTTTTTCAGCTGTGAATTATGTCGTCCGTGATGTCAATCTTCAGTTAATATTCTGTTAAAGCCACGTCTGCCTCCTCCGTGACCACAGGTTGAATAATTTTATGACTACACAGACACACACACACGCACACAAACTTACACACAGATGCATAAATACACAGAAACAAACATTGATTTAAAAAGAAACATGCACACACACACACACACACACACACACACACACACACACATAAATAAGCAAAGATGGGGACATGCATATGGCCATAAGAGAAACACAGACACATACACTTTGATACAAAAAGGTTTACACGCACACACACACACACACACACACACAAACACACACACACACACAAGGCCAGAGAATCACATGTTGCATGCTGAGCTCAGAGTAGCTGAGGTGTAAATGCAGCCTGGCGCTCTGAGGGAGGCCTTTCTCTGATACCACCCTGAATAATTTATATAGCAGAGGCTGGGCAGGGAGTGGTGTGTGTGTGTGCCGGTGTGTGTGCGTGTGTGTATATATATATATATATATATATATACAAACACTAAATACAAACAATATATACAAAAACAAATGTGTGTGTGTGTGTGTGTGTGTGTGTGTGTCTGTGTTTGCATATGTGTGTTTGTACCTGTGCCCCTCAGTGAGGCAGCAAGTGTGAATCCTCACAGTCCATCCATGATTCATGTACCACATCCTGACCTGCCAGTGGGGACCTGCCATACCCATTCTTTGCAGCAGAGCCAAGAGCCAATATGGAGGCACTGTTTTACTCATGGTGTCCTCCTCCCAGCTGGATGTGTCAATACTACATCCACAGGTGGGCATCCAGGATGTATCCTGATCAGATGCTGTTCAGATCCACCTCAACTTTCTCCCTTCAACATGATGCGGGGGCAGCTGTTCGCCCCTTACCCCACCCTGGATCTCTCAGCCCCACAACCTGGCCACGAGGCTGAGCCGCTGGCAACATGAACAGCCGGGACTCACTGGGAGAGATAGCAGTCACGTACTCACAGAACTGCATATTCTTTTTGAATGGAGAGGATACCAAAGTAACACTGACAGGAGTGTTGCATCATGGGTTATCTGTAGCCTTAACATTGGAAAGTTTCTCAAGAACATTTCTGGCAAGTCTTTTAAAGTTAGTCAGTTCTGAAACGATTGAATCATCCCAGGTTAAACCACAGAAATTTCTGATGGCTCCCTTGGCTCGTTTTTGCCTCCCCTGGAGAAAATCAATACCTGCCCAGCTTGTCTGCGGAGACACACAAGGGACTGAATCCTATCTCGACGCTACAAGGAATTTCCACTTTCGCATAATGAGGAGAGCATGTATACACTCCATCTGCTCGGTGAGGGATTCAGGGTTCCCCAGTAGGTCCTGAAGGATCGAAGGGTAAGTGTGTCCGGACTACCTTTCTCGGATTCAGGCGAAGTTGGCTGTCTCCTGGGTCCCATTTTCTACTGGACGGTTTTCTCCATCCACTCCACTGGTGTAGGACATATCTCTTCATTTTCTGATTTCCCATCATTTTCCCGATCCCCCGTGTCATCTTTCTTATTCAAGCCCTAGTAGAAGGTTTGAGGTGTATCCCAGAGGATTTGGAAGTTGTCGACCACTAAACTGAACCCGATCAGTTTTAATGAACCGGTCGAAGACACAGGGCAACTCGGTGCTTCAACCCTGAGTCCGTTCCTGTGAAGAGGGGGTTAGGCTGCATGGTTGGATGGATTTGCTCAGCCACATTTCAAGGAGTCAGACCTACTTGTGTCAGTAAAGGGTGCAGGATGTTCCTACGAAGACGAAATGTCATTTTTTTAATAGCGTACACATGCATGTGACCTGCTTTCTCACTTGCTCTTCTCTGAGGCAGACTCAGGTTGCGCAACTTATGGATGCGCCGGATCCAGTTTCAAAAATCCGATGATGTCAGAGCTGACAAGAACAAAAAAAGACATAAAAGTCAACACTGGCTTTAGCCCTGATGACTCATGACTTCTCTCTCAATTGGACCTTTTTATTTGAGTGACTTGATAAAACCAACATTTGCTGTCGGAGGCAGAAGGAGCAGGGAGGGAGAAAAGAGTTAAATAAAGTTCGCCACAAGGTGCGTACACCTTACAAAGACGAGCAGCGCACACCTAACGGAGACACGCTCAGTGTTTTCCTCAGATACTCGACAGTAGCTGCGTTAACAGGCTCTGGTCTGACAGGCGGCGTAATCAGCAACAGAACAACATCATCAGCCTCGTTAAGACCTGGATTAGCCCCAGGAATGATCGTCGTCTTTGTAACCTCTACCTATGGTTTCTGATACCTGAGGACATGAACAACAGCACCATTGGATCGATTTACACCAGATTCGCCTGGTCCGACAATGGAGAGGAGAAAATCCGTGACTAGAAGCTTTCGGCTGACGGCTGACCCCACCGGCACCAGTCCCTTGGCTCAAACAAGACCCGCGCTGCAAGCGGCGGATCGTGTCCATATCGTGTCACGTCTGATTGGACTTAAGAGACAAACTTGTTAACCGGCTCACACGTCGTCTCGTTCAGCAGGTGTACGGGCGAGAGCCCAGACCTACAGGACCCTTAGAAAAATGGGCTCTGGTCCAACTGAATTCCCCGACTCATGGTGACGGATGACGCTCCTGTTGCTGAGGCGTCCTCCAGCAAAGACACTAAACCTCCTGACAGGTGGAGAGAGAGAGCAGGAGAAGTAAAGAGGTAGAGGGATGGAGGGAGGGACGGATTCAGAGAGGCGTTGTCTGCTGAGATTTGTCCGACTTAAAAAAAAAGTAACTTATACCTTTCACCTTTTTTCATCAGTCACGACTGTTTGACAGAGGCTGAGGCTGTGTGAGTGTGTGAGTGTGTGTATGTGTGTGTGTGTGTATGTGTGTCTTTCTTGTGTGTGTCCAGCCTGTGGCAAGGGTAAAGCTTACAATGAATACACACTGTTCTTTTCTAAATTACACAGGGATGTCTTCACATTATTGCTGTGTTTGTGTGTGTGCGTGTGTGTGTACCCCTCACATTAGCCTCAAAGATAACAGAGTTTCCACCTACATGCATCAATCACACACTTGCATACAAAATACACACACTTACACACCCCAGTGTGTCACAGCTTGCACAGTGATTTTATTATTTTCCTTTTTTTACTGGGATGTTGCTTTATTTTTCAGAGCAGCAGACAAACACACACAGACAGACACCAAAAATATTAGGAGACAACAGCTGCACAGATCAGAGTGTGATGCTTAATCCAGCTTCTTTATAATCTACTCATGTCATCTGAGAACAAGTTGAAAAAAATGAAAATGTCCTCTGACTATTAGAGCCTCCACCAGACACAACAACCTCTGTGATGAATAAATTAGGTAACATGTTTAGGTGAGGGACAAACTATTGTTAAAAACAGGGCAATAATTTTGTGTTTGTTGTTTTTTTCTTTCACGTTCTTAGAGGCACCATCTGCTACCTTGCATGTGACCACTGGGGGGCACCACGGTTGGAAAATGTTCACATTTTGGGAATGCTTGCTCTACCTGCTAAGCCAGATCAGTACGGTTGCTGCGATCCCTTGCAGTTTGATACGTGATCTCTTGCTGCATTGTGGGAGATGACGGCAGCTGTGGTCAGCCTGGATTCAAGGGGGCTACAGCGGTTTCTGTGAAGGCCCCATTGAAACAACTGGAGCACAATTGGCTCCCCTGTGTCCGTCTGTGTCACTGGTATGTTCCAAACAGTCATGTTCTACGTTGGTGGCGGATGTGAAAAAGCTAACGCCGCTCGCTGCAGATGGCAGCCGTGTTTTTTGAGCCCTCCAGGGTCACAGTGCCGCAGAAGCCTCAGAGATTTTCATTAGGCCTAGTGCAAATCTCTGAGGGCCAAAATTCAAGCAGCTTGGGCCGACTTCTCCCGAGTTTTCGTCACTTTCCATGATGCGAGTTGATGGTATCTTCTTTATCGGGCCCTTTATCGGGTTAAAACCCACACTTTTCAAACTCTTTGCCTCCGGTTTGGAATACGGATGTTTTGGTAACAACTTGAACCAACTTAGTATATCCAAGGCAGAACGGGGCTATTCATTCAGTGTCAAAAGAACAAAGCAACCTCTGAAGTCGGCCTCAGAGAGCCCCCGCACCCCCAGCCCCAAGCTGCCAGGATCCCAGACCCCAAAATGGATTTTTGTACCCATGCTCCTGAGCTCTGTCTCCTTAGTGGAAGCCCAGGGCTTTAATGCAGGCACTGGGAGAATTCTGTTTAGAATTATGCTTTCATATCCCATAAATCTGGCAATAAATCAGTCGCGCAGAGCTACAGCATACCCAGGGGTCTCAAATTTCAATTTATTAGGTTTACAAATCAGGCCGGGGCTCATTTGATGCGGGGGCAGAAAAACCCACTGACCAGAACGCTGCAGGTTCTGCCCACTGAGAGTCTGTGTCTATAAAACCAATATCGCCCCACTGTAGAGTCCCATTGTTTAATCTAAGTATCTTTCACGATTGTACACTGATGGAAGTCATCCAGCCTGGAGACGCTTCGCATTGATTCCCCTCAGAGAGAAGATCCCACCTGTATCGCATAGAAATAGCCGGGTTCTGGAGACGTCGAACTTAAGGTTTTATCTACCTGAGCCCTGCTTCCACCCCCGCACCCTTTTTGTTGTGTCTCAATCAGCCCCCCCAGTACGTATGCCTGTCCATTTTCACCAACTCCTCCTGACTACTTAGCTCCGCCCCCTCCCCGAGAGATCAAGTAAACTTTGCCGTCTTTGGATCCAAATCCCTGTTTTGATGATTCTCAAGAAGAAAGGAGCCTGGAAGTTTTTTTTAGTCTTATCCCGTTGAGGTCAACGGATTCTCATTAAACCCTGTTTGAAAGAAAATGTTTCTCATCACAACAATTCTAAATGGAGCCCATAGACTATTTGCACCAACTAGGGCATTTAATTACCCATAAGATTTATGGTCATACCAGCTATTATATAAGAAATTACTTGATTGCCAACACGGGCTCTGTCTACAGGTTCTCTACTGGTTCTCTGCAGCAGGGTGGAGGAAGGCCATTTCCGGGGTTGGGGGGTATTAGTCCAGTTTAGCCTATGGAACATTTGGTGTGTTTTTTCTACCACTGAGGAAACACAGGATTCAAAAGCATCTTTTGAATCCCTTTAAGAAAAAGGGACCACGGATTGAATCATCTGTCAAAGTTCAAACGTTGCAGGGCTCAGAAAAAATACACAGAAATATTAAGAACTCAACACAGTTTGATAGATTTGGGGAAGAGTTGCATCGTTTTGCTTTGTTCCATTTATTGCCTCCAAGCTTTGTCCTTGTCCGAAACAGTTTGCAGTTTTTGTTACAGGTGGTAATTAAGTATCCAAAAAAAAAAGCTTAACTGATTTGCATTTGTTCAAACAGCAACAGATTAAAAAAAAAAAACAATGTCCAAACTGCTTTTTATCAGACTAATTCCCTCCACCGCTCCACGAATGACTTTTGTTAAACATTATAAAACTTAGAAGCCTTGAACTGATGTGGAGGAACACAAAGGACTATTGACTTGCAGATTAAAACGGTCACCAAGGCAAACAACACCGAGCCCGAACAGCCTTAAGCTCATATAATCTGGTCAAAGCGGAAATGCCTTAATGCTTTATCAGATTGCTGCAGGCTGCAGTCGCTCGGAGATAAGAGCCTCATTTCAGAGATCTTGAATAAGTTTTGATAAAAGAAAAAAAAATGCCTGTTGTGTTTTTGTACCGGTTAAAAAAAAATCTAGGAATCTGGAAGAGGAGGAGAAGAATTGAAGTGGTGGCACAGAAATGAGATAAGGGATTGTGTGTTTCTGAGTGTGAGAAAGGATGAAAGGAATAAAATGATTTAAAAAAAATAAAAGAAATAGGAAAAAATGTGTTAAAGGGGTAAACAACCAATAAGGAGCAGAAACTGTAACAACATGGAGATATGAAAGCTAAAGGGAAGAGTGTGGGGTATAATTAGCTCCATTTGAATATCAGAGATTCAGCATATTTCTGTTGATCGGACGGTTTATTATGAATGTCTAACAATAAGCAGAGGAGAAATCATTTTTCCTGTGAGAGGGAACACCAGTGAAAGCACATTAGGTTTCTCAGTGAAGACCCACAAAAAAAAGAAAACCCCAGAGCAGATTTACAAATGGCTCCGAGTGTGTGTGAGTGTGTGTGTGCAGCAGAGCTTTTTGCCTTAATCACAAAACTTGGGCGATCAAGTGCTTCACAGTTGTCTTTTTTATATTAATATATTTATAAATGGATCATTTTCAAAGTTAAGATACCAGAAAGTTTTTGAAGTTCTTGTCTTTATGTACCTGAGGGCTGTGTATATTCTCAGGTGAGGAAATGCGAGTGTGATTTTTCATGCTTGTTTTTTTTTTTTTTTTAGGAGCTATGTACGTGTTGCCATCATTTTTTAAATTCATTTCACACTGCAGAGTCCTCTGCACAGCTTTTGAGATCAGAGCCCATTAGTCAAAGCCATGCTGCAGTGCGGCAAAATCAGTCCATAAGTCATTCTGTCCGTGTGTCCGGCAGCTTATTACATTGCAAAATATGGTTCTGAAATATGGTACGTGTATAAATATAAACTTGCTGGGGACCAGGAATATATATATATATATATATATATATATTCCTGGTCCCCAGCAAATCAAACCTGAAATTGACCTGAATCATTCACCCTTCACCAGGTGGTCCTCAGGAGCGGTGCAGGATTTTTTAGAGCCTGTGGTGACAGCTGTGAGGACATGGAAATTAGCAACGCAGGATGAAAGAAGACTTGTTATGTGCTGATGACGAGAACTAGACTAAAATCGCTTTGGTCTGTTGGAGAAAAACGAACAAAATTCAAATGGCTGAAATTCAGCTACAACTAACAGACATTTTCATCAAATGACTTAAAACTAAAACTAAATCAAAACCAGCTGCCCTGGGGCCGTGGGGCTCTGAGGCCCTGGGGGCCCTGCGCTCTGGGGCTCTGGGGCCCAGAGGCCCTGTGGAGGTGCGTTTTACACACTGAAAACCTCTGGTATAGGGTGTTTGTCGTTTTGTAGTATTGTCTGAAAGCCTGGTGAGAAATTTGTAGGATTATTTTTGAAGATTTTTTTTTCGCTGACTAAAATACTGTGATAGCGATAATTATTAACTGATAGAAAACTGCTGTCATGAAGGACACAGACAGAAAAAAGTAAATTCTGACAACCATGAAATGGAACTATTATAATATTTTATGATAGAAATAAAATATAAAGTTGTTTTTTTTCCCCATCTGATGCACTTTCATTGTAGGAATGACACTGAGAATATTCCGTTCAAGCTAGTGCCAAAAATAGTTTATGAGGTTAAACTGTTTGTCTAATCAAAGCTACAAAGGCTGGAAGGCATCATGGAGGAAAGAACTAACTTTAGCCCTAATAAAACTAGTAATCTGTGGGTATATATATTTTTTATTTCCTCCATTTACTCCGTGCTTCAAACCTCTGTGTTAAGTTTATAAAACTTAGTTTTTTGTTCAGATAAACCTTAGAGTTTTGAAGCAGACAGATTTTACAAACAACCGTCTTGTTGCATCCTGAATAATTGTCGAACGGTTTATTTTTTCCACTAGAACCGTAGTTAGATTTGATTCCCGTCTCATCACAACAGCTCTTCCCACCCTGGGAATCAATGCACCATCCGCCTCTGATTAGCTTTTTTTCTTCTTTTTTTTTTACGTGGCATTAATGTAATTGATGATTCTGTCAAGTCACTTCTGTGCTAAAACCTGACACATTTTAGCTTTAAATACTGCATCATAAATAATATTGGAAATCCCTTTCCTACATGAAACAGATGCAGATGTGTGCTGAGCATTTTCAACTGTTTTGAATGTGTTTGTGAATTGAGCTGTATATATGCTGTTCCCAGCTTTGCAGTATATACTCATAATTTCCTCCCCGTGCAAATCTTTTAACATTTAGTAGATTTAGATGGTTCAGATTATCATACTGGTTTATTGATTTGCAGAGGATGGAGGAAACTAAAGCCTGAAACCCAACTGGAACGCCAAGTACAGGGTTTTTTCTGAGGGGCTGCACAGAATATACAAAAACAAGAGGGAGTGGAATATTCCCCATGTGCAGAAACACTCCCCGTGGACACAAACAAGTCAAAGAAAACGACAGTTTCGCACTGAGCAGTGGGAAAATTTTATATGGGGGTTTTCTCAGGGGGCAACACTGCGTGTGTGTGTGTGTGTGATGTGTGTACATGTTTACATACCAGGCTGATTGTGTGCATTCCTTTACATGTGCTGGCAGTATTCATGCATGGAGGAATTACCAGATATTCCCCAGTGGCAGGACTGTATGGTATATAGTATGTATGTGTGTGTGTTTGTGTGTGGCTGTGTGCATGTGTGTGTGTGTGTGTGTGTGTGTGTGTGTGTGTGTGTGTGTGTGTGTGTGTGTGTGTGTGTGTGTGTGTGTGTGTTTGTGTGTGTGTCTGGCTTTAAGCATGCAACAAAACTTCAAACTCTGAGCTGCTGTTTGTCCACTATACAAATTCCCAGTCGCAGTTGGATTTTACATGTATGCATAAAACTCAGATTGTGTGTTTTTCATGTGTGTCCGTGTTTCCGTTTCCACGCATGAGTGTCAGTTTTATTCATACTTCTGCCTGTTAATCATCATCTGTCAGATTTGGAAATGTTTCATAGGTGCACATATGTTCGGCAGATGCATCCTCAGCCTCACACGTGTCTCGCTTCAGCTTTTTCTCAAGTGTTTCTGCCCTAAACGCCACATGGATCACGCACAGAAGCACAGAACTACATGTGAAATTTCAGCTGTTTTATTCACCATCTGTGTTTTCTCATTTACACTGTAGACTGTCGTCAGTCATGAGCTACTGAGCAGATTCGTAGGAAACTGATCCGCGTCTCTCTGAGCGGGTGTGGATTGATTTTTTTGGAATTTAAAAAAAAGCATCTTTATCCAGAGAAACATGAGTGATGATCGAAAAAAAACCCTCAGAAATGCTTCAAAAAATTCTGGTGGTGTGGACCTGCAGACTTGAAGGTTTAGGTCTGGTGGGTTTTTTGGAACTGTTTGATTGCATTTATGTTTTCTGGATTTCATAGTCTTGTTGGAGAAAATAAAAAGATAAATCATAACAGAAGTTATCAGGGTCCTAGACTGTTCTCTATGTAATATTGTGCACAGACCCAACAGTCGCCACCATGAGCAAAAGCACTCGTGACATTGACAACGACAAACTCCATCTTTAGGGGCAGAACCCTCGAGGCAGGTGACCAGGTTCTGCCTCTACCAGCTGGTTTGAGAGCACAGGTCATTTAAATGGAACTCAGTAATGGGAACGTGAGTTGGAGGTCCCGCCAGCTGTTCAGTTGTTATTGCCTTTCGACCATTGTACAATCAACAATTCCTCCGTGTCATTGTCTCTCTTTTTTTTTCATGACAAAAAATGATAGGGAGCTCCTTTGGAACCAGCCTTATTATTCATCATCTGTGAACTGCGTTGGCGTATCAAAGGGAAAAGACTCTGCATCTGCTATGAAAGATTTGATTACATCTCCGCCGAGACCCTGTCACGCAGCCGTTCACTGTGTCTCGCAAACTGCGACTGTGTTTCGAAACTTCAGCTAGGTTTGGCGTCAAACTGTCATTTGATGCAGCTTGTCTGTATGGTCAATGGTGCAGGAACAGCTCCGCCCGTCTTTTTTCTCAGAAGTACAGTTTGAATGACTGTGGATGAGCATATATATCGTTAGAACTTGAAAGCGACCCATGTCGTCCGATTCTAAACTTGGTAGAGGAATGTCATTCATTTAAGTCTCACTGGTCTCGAACTGAACCACAAGATTTCTCCTCAGATTGTTTGCTGCCATGATTCAGTGTCGCTCCCTGGATTTCCCCATTTCAACATAAGAAAGAGAATAGAAATAGCCTAATTTACAAAAAGGACAACAGGGCACGCAATATATCAGTATGACTCTTGTTCCAACGTAGCCTGTGGAATTAGATGCCACACGGGACAAAATTTCTTCCGGGGTTCTTGTGACTTTAATGTTGCTGTCATCAACAACATTTGCAAAATGTATTTTTAATAGAGGTCCGTACGACTCTGAGTGCTTTTTAATTGCAGCTTGTGTTCCATTTCAGTTTGTTGCTCTTTTCTTTGATAAAAAAAAAAAGGAAAACAGTGAAAACAAAATGCAACAATGGGCTGTGGCTATTGACAAAAAACATGAAATAATACCAAACAATAGACATATTTCACAGGCATAAATCCAAAGTGTATAATTTTACATTTCAAAAAACAAATCTCTAAATGTGGGAGTCCCTGAAGATTTCAATGCACATCACAGTCAAAAACAGAGTTAAAATAAATTGAAAACCTCTACAACGTCCCCAGTAACAAAGCACAACAACGAGGTTGTATGCATGCTGACATGACCTTGCTTTGCAACTGAGAACAAAACATCCTGGAAATTATGGCACAAGTTGTCAGTCACTAACTCCATTTTCCACTGTGAAATAAAAAAAAGAAAAAGAAAGTCTTTCTCAGCCAGTGCAGACAAAATAGCCATAGACTAAGTCCTGTTGCTGCCATAGCACTTAGAGACATTGTGCTGAGATACTATATCTCTGAGGTTTTTCCTGATTATTTGGCTTTCTGCGGCTTTGTTACATACGGTTCCTTCATCCATGTGGATATGTCTGAGAGACAACCCGAGATCCGTGCCGAGACCGCGTGGACACCTAGTAGGAATGACAGGCATAGTTGGTTGTCGTCTGCGTAGTGGTGATACGGGAAAGCCATGTGAGCAGATAATTGGAGACCAGGCACTGCTGTGCACCGCAAAGAGAAAGGGGCCCCAGCACCTAGCCTTGGGGCACCCCTCTGAGGGGGAGATAGGATACGGATGTATGTCCTTGCCATGACGAGCTGAAGGAATGTCCAGTGAGATAGGATTCAAACCAAGAAGGCGCTCTGCCTAAGATGTCCATATCGGAGAGCACAGATAACAGGATGTGGTGGCTCACCATGTCTGCTTCATGAAAGAGCAGCAATGAGAAAAGCACATAGAGAGCTGTTTAAATGCATCTTTCACAGCCTTAAACACACACACACACACACACACAAAACACCCTTTTCCTGCAAGTTGTTATCTGCAGTAAACACCAAAGATTCCTTATTCCTTCTCTGGAGAGAGATAGAAAACCATGTACTGTGTGTAGTCCAGGTAAATCCCGGTTCGTGGCCTGATAGGTAAACCTACCAGGAGTTTAAACATACAGAGACGCAGACAGAAAGAAAGGGAGGAAAGAGGGAAACAGGGGAAGGGAAAGGTGAAGGATGGGAAGCAGAAGGTTGAACACAAAGAAGGAAGAAAATGAGGAGGCAAAGAAATGCAGAGGAAAGTAGAGAAACCAGGAGGCAAAGATGTGAAGCATGAAAGCTTGAAGGGAGGAGGGAAGTCATTCATTAAAAGAAAAACACTGTAGAAACAGAGGAAAGATAGGAGTCTGACTGAAAAAAGAAGAGAGCTGAATACAGAGGAATGAGAAGGTTCATTTAGTCATATTTGAGAAGGAATAGACAGATTGGGAGGATAAAGAGAAGAAAACCAGGGGAAAGGGAAAAGAAAACATCAAGAAAAATCCCCTGACTCAGTTCTGAGCTGCAGGTAAGAGTTCAAGTTGACTTTAACAGAGGAGAGGAAAACAAACAAGAGGGTGAGGGTGAGGAGAGATTGAGGGGAGGAATAAATAGGCAAGAAGTGAGATTTGTGATGGGGGTGGAAACTTCAGGGGACAGCAGATAAATCTCAAGACTCACCTACAGATCTGCCTTTTTACAAAGCTTTTAAGAACAGATCATCTTCAGTAACAAACAGAAACTCACATTTGGAAGCTCCTAATTACATTGGACCTCTATAGTTGAAATGCTGATGCTGCCAACACCCATTATCACCGATGCTACCAGATCAATCAGTGTTAACTGGGCATCTTGGCCGGTTTTTGATGAAATACATTATCCAAAGTGCCTATGGTGAATTAGAGTAAGAAACTGAAGCATGTGCATGTTCTAGTAGATTACACCACTGCCTCACACAGCTATCTTGTCACATACAAGTGTTAGTTAAATTACTGAGACTCTTGAGTATTCTTTTCTCAGCCAATACTGAATTCTCTATTCCATTATTTCTCTTATATGAAATATTTTTGAACCATAGAGAGTCTGAATAAAATTCTTACATTATGGTGCCTTTTTCAGAGTGGCTATATAGTTGATTTATTTAACTTCATTGTGGATTGGACAATAAACACAAGTTATTGTCAAAGAAGTTGAATGTTCCATGTAATGACCTCAGGGAGATGTAAATAAAACAATGTCATCTGCGTAAATGTTGATTTTATGTTGACAATTATTGCTCCAGTTCCTTTTATTGTTTTTGGCAAACAAAGGTAGAAAGAGTGGACATTTTGTCTGGTTCCACAATAAACTGTGGACCCTGCAGAGTGGTACCACTTATGAGAACTGTGGCTTTTTTACAGTTCTTGAAATAACAGATAAACATATCAAAAACCAAACCTGGAGAGTGACTGAATAAAGAGATCCAATGTGCTTTTTCAAATGATTTTCCTTGGGCTAGCCATATAATTACTGTTTTGATTTGTATTTGATGTGATAGATTGATCGATTGAACTGTCTCTGTTTGTTCTGACTGTATTAAAATTTAAGAGTCTGTGGAGCTTTCATTTAGATGGTTATCCAATGAAAATATATGCACTTATGTAGCTCTTTACTAGTCTGCTAGACCACTCAAAGCACTTTTACACTACAGTCACTTTCACCCATTCACTTCATCACTTCCAATACACTGCAGCACATCTACAAACACAGAGACTCATACAACCAATAACACACATCGGGCCGATTTGGAGACGACATGCAGACTGGAGAAGCCTGGATCGAGCCACGGGCCAACAGGTCGGTGGGCAACCGCACTACCACCTGAGACACAGCCCCCCATATGCCAGGAATGCATCATTTTAAACAGGAGGTCAGTTGTCCCGGCCCCGGTCGATATCTGAACCGCAACAAAGACGTGTATGGCAAAAACCCATCGATAGGTAGTCACATCTGGTGGACGTGAGGGTCAGGGGTGTTAGAAAGAAACAGAGGAGGAAAAAAGAGGAAAAGATAGATTGAGGGTTGAGTTTCATACATCTGCTGCTGGCTTTTTATGTGAGATACAAAGGATGATAGGTTGCTATGAAAAGAGAGAAAAAGAGAAAACAGAAAATCTGCTGTGACCCTCACCATCGCTGCTATCTCACCGTAACGCTCACTGGTGAAACAAGCCTAACCTCCCGGGTTATTCTCTTCTTGCCTGTGCTTAACGCTGGGGCATTCTTTGCCTCTGCATCATCTGTTATTGCATTTATACACAGCGAGGTCAGACCGGCATTCGTCAGCGCCTGAGAAAACTCCTTGACGTCGGCTGGCTTCATTCTTGTTTGGGTCATGAGTACGAACCACGGCCGGCTCAATGTGCAGCCCGCGTTTTGTTTTGTTTTTTTGAAAAACCATTTGGCAGAAGCTCCAACCGTGGACAGGTTGGACTCAGTGGGGGTCTGTGGTCAGGTAATAAACACTGGCGCTTTCGATGCCCTTTTGGCTCAGGGACCCCCGGTTCAAGTCCAGCTGAGGACCTTTGATGTGCGTCGTTCTGTGTCTCTTTTCCATTTTTTTCTGACATCTCTCCACCATCACAGTCTTACAAAAGGCAGAAACAACAAAAACTCTGAAGCTGTGAGTAACATAGGCATCTTGTTCGCATATTTCATTACTCCTTGATTTTTTTTATCTAGAGTTGGTCCCTTCACCCAACATTTCATGAAGTTGCAGTGACCTCGAGAGCTGTGTCGTGTATTCGGTTGAAACTCGCATCCACAGCAATACGTGGTAGAACCGTTCTCTCACTGTTCGGCTGCTTGTGATGTTTTCTGGTAACACCACAGTCACCATGAACCCTATACATGGGAAGTGCCATCAGAAAACAGGAAGTGTACTTTCCCCCTCCCTTTCTTTTCACTCCTTATTTGACTTCTCCTGTTTACGCTCCTTTATTCTCCTTTTCCAGTCTGATTCTCCCTTTACCCTTCTCTTCTGCTCTATTCTTTCTTTCACTTATTCAGGAATTTTTTGTCTCTCTTTCGTACTTCCTCTTAATTCTCAATTCCTTCCATCACATCTCCCCCTCCTCACATTTGTTCTTTTTCCACTGACTTTGCATCCTCCTTTATTCCCTCTCTCTGCACCATTGTGATCATCTTCCTTCTCCTCTGCTCTCAGGCTAGGAGATAAACCCACAGAGTGATAATCTGGAGCTAAACAGACAGCTGATCCATTTAAAAGCCATGCTACAGAGGGGAGGAGAGTGTTTACATGGCCTCCAGCAAATGCGTTGCACTGCTGGGAAATTAATTAGCCGGCCCGACTCTCAGATGCTTCAAATTCTCCTCGTTTTGCCGTCTTTCTCCACATTTCAAGTCATCTCCCCATTTCCTTCTCTCTTTCTGTTTGCCCCTTGGTTTCTGTCCAAGGAAATGTATTTTATTTATTTATTTATTTATTTTACCAATAATGATTTTGTGAATTCCGAAAGGGCTAATGGCACATTTCAAAGCTGCGATCAAGTTTTTTTGTCATTTTTTGTCATTAAAATGAATAACGCAAACAACGATGGAAGAAAAGAATTCTGTGGACGAGCAAGGCAAGCGGTGCTTGACCAGTTAAAGCTAAAATCAGACATCAGTCAGAGCAATAGTGAGGAAGAAGCGATGGCTTATATTCCCATGGGTTATACACATGTGCAGATGTGTGCGTGTACAGTACTTGCAAATTTAGAAAACGACTTCAAGTGATTTCTTTCCAAATTCTTAAGAGGAAGTGATGAATGAGCAGTAAACTAGCACATGGCGCCGTGATCCACCATCACTGCAGTAAGTTTGAAAAGTTTGAGATAGTATAAAGTGCATGTTACACAAGTAGCACAGCTCCTTTCAGGGGTTTCACAGTGCATAGGGAGAGTGGGTTTGTGTGGCTGGTGACCGTAGCAGGAGGTCAGAGGTCGGCAGTGTAGCAGTTTATGTGCACTCGAGGCCAACTGTCAGTGAATAAATGCTACAAAATCCTCAAAGCCCGAGCGAAGTTCCCTGCGCTTCCTAAAGATGAGCTGGGAGAAGTTAACTGCTTCTTTGTCACTGACAGTTGGCGGTGAATATTTTGAAGACTGACACAGAAGTGATTTTTTTTTTATATTTTTCCCCCATTCTGCACATTTGCTAAATTTACTGTTGGTTCGCAGGAATAATCCTAATGCCTCCGGCCGGGAGGGATTTTACAGAGGGGGGGCAAGTGGTCCAAAGTGAATCAGGATGCGGGGGGGGGGGGTCGTGCAGGGAAGACAGGCGGTGGGTTGAGATGGCCTGTTGGTGTGTGTGTGTGTGTGTGTGTGTGTGTGTGTGTGTGTCTGTGTCTTTGTGTGGGGTGGTTGTTCTGATTTTTGCACTCGCATCTTCCAAAAGTCCGTTGTTTCTGGTAGCTGGTGTGTTGGAATCTGTCAATAAAAAGGGGCATTCATTTTACTTTTGTCTCCAAACAGAAGAAGGAAATATGGCTATTACCTGACAAGGACATGTTACCCAAAAAACTAATGAGCGCCCTGAAGGCACTCTAGACAGACCTCTGTATAATGGTGAGTAAGCGCTTATTTCCACCGACAAGGATTATGTACGCAAGGAAAAGCAGGTTTGTTTCGTGTAACTTCAGAAAGCGGAACAGGATGAATCAATGCACGCAATCCCATAAAAAAACGCAACGTCAGCTGATAATTTGAAGGAGAAATACATCTGAGGAGTCAGTTTTCTTAGCTGTTGCATTTGCACCGGGGGGGAATTAAACGTGCAGCAGTTGCAACACTGTTAAGTCTCTGTTCGATTATAGCACCAAAACGTCAAGCGAAACTGAGTCCACGAATGTGACCTGCGTGTGTCGAGAGAGGAAAACAGATGGAGAATGTGTAGATTTAGTGGTGTATGTTCCTCAGTGTGTGTGTGTGTGTGTGTGTGTGTGTGTGTGTGTGTGTGTGTGTGTGTGTGTGTGTGTGACCTAAGGGAAACTGCTAATCCTGTCACACAGATGTCGGAGTTAAGCACCGTCCCCAATATTCAGCCATTTTGTGGCAGGTTTCTGCACAGGACCTATGGGACCAGGGGATTTTCACTCTTGTTTTCCTTTCATAACTTCCAGTTCTCTGTCGGTGCAGCTGTGGAGTCTTAATATGACTTGTTGGTCTCAAATTGTCTTGAGGTTCCTGAGCCAAAAGGTGACTCTGGCCTCGCGGCGGGCTGCCGCTCTCCGACGAGAGCTTTTGAGTTCCTGCCCTTCGAAACCCCTGTAGTTCAAAGACGCATGGCTGCGCATTACACCGGCTGGTTGGTTTGCGTTCATTTTTTGAAAATGAATATTTGACACACCGCGCATCGATTAATCATCACCTTTGTGTCAAAAGCCAAACAGAAGGCTGAACATAATCTGTAATAATAAAAAATGATAATAGTAAAAATTTTTTTACAGCACTTATGTAAAGAGGGAAAATCTAATGCACTGATTCAATTATAACCCAGTTTTTTTAGGTCCAGATGGACACTTTATATGATTTTAATGTAAGTGATTTACCTACAGTACATTTAAAAGTTGTAAAATTTAATATACCCACCTGCCTACTAGGCCAGTACAGTAACTATCAAAGAATGGACTGGAGGCATTAAGGCCCCTTGCATGGCTCTAACACTGGTCCTCGCAATTAAACAGCAGCAGTCATGAGAGTAAAAGAAGTGGAGGAAGTGGTAAAGGAGAATGCGAAGACTAGTCCCGCCCAAAGGACCCATCACAGTTAGAGACTAACTCAAATCGCAGGTTGTCTCTAACCGCCAACGTCAGCATCCACAGCCACGGACCAATCAGTGACCGTGGATGAAGAGGCGTGAGTCCGTCCGTCCGTCGATCAGTCGGATGCCCAGCTTGCCGCTCGCGCCACTGGGCGGAGGGAAGCAGGCTGTCGATGAACGGCGAGCGCGAGTAGGAATTGAACAGCCGGAGCGCTGCATATTTCCACCTAATCTCTTCCTCCCCCTCTACTCACCCCACCGCTCCTCCTGCCCCCTCTCCAATGGACCCGTTTTTGCCCTGGTGCGTGTTTGCGCTGTTGTTGGACTACTCTCCGGTTTAGCGTGCCAGAGGTGCATGTTATCCTATTTTGACCCCCCCGGAGGCTGAATGAAAAGTCAGGGGGAGCCAAGGTCATTAGGTTTCAGCTGCATTTTTCTGATGATAACAGGAAGAGCTGCCAAAGTCAGAAGATTATTACAATTATCATGTCTCTGATTATTATTTAAATGCTAATCTCAAAGAGCCTTCCTGAATAAATAAAGTGTAACTAACACTTGGATTCAAATCTGAATTCTATTAAATAACTGGCCTGGATTTTCCTTGGTAGATTTAGTTTTACCGTTTGCACCGAAAACGCAGATCAAGGTATATTCTTTTTTTTTTTTGATTAAAAACTTTGTCACAGATTATAGATGCACTCAAGCAAAGTCTAAAATATGCATAGACTCAATACAACAGGGAACATAGTAACGTGTTTGCGTCCAAAGCCTGATATATCTCTGCATCAGCGACCTACATTGCTGCACTCAACGAGTCCTGCGGCTGAAACGACCCCGTGCGTCGCTCGTCTCTACCTCCAGACGTGGGCTTGACGGCGCCAGGACCGGAGCAGTACCGGACCTCCATCGTCACGGACGTGGAAGGGTCATGGTTCGATAAAGGTTTTAGAGGTTTTAAAGGCGGTACTTCCTTAAAGGGCGGGGGACCGTCATTGCCGAGGTTACAATGATAAACCTGCGGTTAAGGTTGTGGAAAGTGAAGCACCTTCCACATGCGGAAGGAAAAGTAGTCCCCTGTGTAAAGGTACAATGTTTTGTCACGCCTGACGCACACCTCCCCAAAAATGTAACTACACGTCGACCACAAGAGCTGTGATTGGTCGGCTCAGTGGCGTCACATTCTCTGGCTTCTCTTTCTTCGCCACCGTCGTTCAGACCGTCTCCTCCGACGTCCTCTTTCGTTTCTACGTCGCAGTAAATTCAGGAAAACTAAAACCGATGTTCAACATCTGTCAGCTACGACTCGGTCGAGATCTACTTGGTTCCAGATGCTGCTTTTCAAAGTGACGCCGACAAACTCGTGGAAAATAGCTGTGAAGAAACTCAACACGGTGGCATATAAATGCTGCCGCCAACTATTGGTTTGGTGGAGTAACTGCAGAGCGACGCCAACGCTCATGACGGCGTAGGACAGCTGCGGTGGCTATGGCGTAGGGTTGCACAGAAGCGTAAATTGGCCTTAACATCACCTGACTTTCTCCCGCTAGAAGTTTACTAACCTAAACAAAAAACAAAAACATAAAGAGAGCATAACTATAGGTTGTAATAAGCTGCTTGCAGAGATGACCTCTGGGCTGTGTCTTGCTGTGACATTTTCCACCGCTACAGTGAACACAGGCACTGCTGTTTATTTTGATCAGTCTGTGTTAATCCGCTGCTGGAAATAGTCCCTGACAAATCCCCTTTTTACTCCACCTCACTTTTTATTACTTAATTTAATTTTTCAGCAGGAACCAGTGGAGCTTGTGATAAATTATAATGATTTATAATAATAAGAAAGATAGAGTTATACATTTGGCTTACTCCCATTTAATAAGAGATGATTTCATCACTTAAGAGCTTTCATGCTTTCATCTTCTCTAACTTAACGTCAAACAGACAGCGATTTAATGTGTATTCACCTGAGGTGTGTTTCTCCTCATCAAGAAATCTTGAGCTGTGAACGTACAGAAAGCACCAGCGCACCAGCCTCAGTCAGATCGTGTGAGTATCGGCCTTCAGTGGCTTCGCAGAGCAGACGGACGGGAAAATTATAAATAAATAAAACACAAACAATCAAAGCTGTGAGTCGGGAGATGTTTTCTGACACAAGTTCTCCTTCCATCCACCTTTCCATTAAACGCACAAATACTTGTACCTCTATGTTTGTGGACACATTTGTTCACATCACGCGATCCCCCGGCCCCCTCACCCCAACCGATTATCATTTATTAATCCTGCTTCATTGTTGACATCCGGATCCTCTTCTTTCTGTAGAAGCCCGTCCGGCTCCGTTCGTATGTGACATGGTCTCAGCCGTGAGCTCGCGAGTCTTCGGACGGATCGCTCTGTGCACCTCTACTTACGATTGGCGCCACCCGGCCGCACTGAGTCTCTAAAATGAACAGCCCGAGTCTTTTTATGCTTGTCCAGCATTTAATGTTTGTTTATCTGTTACAAAAGAAGAGCGAGTACAGGAACAAAAAGGAAACGAGCTGCCGAGCAACAGCTCCCGGGGAGATTTCAGTTCCCTCGCGGTCCGACGCCATGCACGTCATGGCAGACTTCATTAAGTAGGTCTCTGTTTATCTGGGGCGCGGTGCATTGTGATTCATTCATTGCCCCTCGCCGTGCTCTTCTTACCACACGAGTTGAATCGAGGTGTTAAGCGGAGTTATTAGTCATGCGGGCAGGATCCGAAATGAGGCTCGGATTAAAACGGGACGCTTCTTGTTTTTCCTGCTGTTGATGAAAAATGCTCTATTTTTAATTTGTTCCCTTTGTTTTGGTTTTTTATCTCCTAGTTGTGACAGTTCCTAGTAGGAAGTGGAAGACGAGCGTGGTCCTTTCTTTTTTATTTACTCATAAATCTACGTCATCCTGGGTCCCTGCACCCGATCGGTCCGACTAGCAGGCTGTTTTTATCCTGGGTGGACGAGCAGTCACATTGCTTTACTTTTGACTTTGATGTCACTCATTTAATAAGCAAATAAAATGACACTAACACAGATGCAGTCAGCTGTTATTGAGTGGCTATTTGTGCTGTGTTTATTGAGGTGATAACTGTTTGAGTGACGTGACCGGGGGCCATTTTTTTCACCACAGGTTCACTACTGTTTTGTGAATCACTGACCCCTGGTCTCCATTGAGGGGTCAACTAAAGATGTTCAACACTCGTCCTTCGAAGCCCGAAGGGGTTTGATGCTTGAGTCAGATTTTATATCACTATCAATGTTAAAAATAAATAAATAAATGAATAAATAATACTCTCCTCATGAAATGAAACCAAATCTAAACTTCAGACCCTGAGACAGATGAAGGAAAGCTCCTGGCAAAAATGTCATTAGAGAGAAAAGCTTGTCCGGAAGCGTCTCAAACATCCTGCTCCGTCACCATCGTCCGCCCTCGTTGGCGCATGATCTGCCCCGTCGCCCGACCCTCATCTGTCTGATCATTAAAAACAAGCGGACGGACCCACGTCAGATCCACTTTGCTGTCACGGCGGAGAGGTCGGGCACATGCCGGGCCACAGTCACGTCGAAGGGCCGAAGGCCTGCCTCCCTCTGCCCCCCCTCCCCGGGGTCTGATTGGCGGGCTTTTGGGGGGGTTTTAAAGACGCTGTGTGGCGTGAGACGCCGCACTGTGCCGCGGCTCTTCGGTGGAGAGGAGGGGGGCGCAAACACAGCCCGGCCCGGCTCAGTGGGCACGTCGGGTTCAGCTCCAG
>CM029116.1:2145938-2278438 GCA_016859345.1 Istiophorus platypterus
GTGAGGCACTGACGGAGACACCCCCCCCCCCCAGTGAGCGTTTCAGCAGCTGAGCTCACTAATTAGAAGCCTCCCTCTCTGAGTGATGATAATTGGTAAAATCAGCCGCTGCTGTGTTTGGCCTTTGGTGAAAGTTCTGCAAACAGTTTGACAGAACAGAGCTGATGAGCAGCAGCTGAACTCAGATCACACACACACACATATATACACACTGACACACACGGACGTCGAACACTAATCAAAGTCTTTAGTCTGTTCGCTCCCTGCGTTTAGTCAGGAGACCTCATCCAAGAGCCGCGAGGAGCATCGGAGGGAGAGAACCCATCGCGCTCGTGACAAGAAACTACATTGAACCGCGTAGCCCGAGTGTAACGATCTCAGTTTACGGATCCGTCGGCCGACAGCCGAGACCTGAGGAAGCTTTAGGCAGCGTTGACTATGACTCACCTGCTGATCCGACGTTCGCCTCGACATCAACACGCCTCACATTCTGCTGCAGTGTCCTGTAGTCATGTCTGTGCTGGTTCACCGCATGGAAAGAACAGAGCCTCTGTTAATGTCATTAGTGCCACCTGTGCTTTCGATGCCAAGCCAATTACCTGCTGTGAAGACGGCCTAATGGTGCGTGGGACTAAAGGCCAGTTTACACTTCTGGGTCGAACCTCCGCCACTTCCACCATAAGTGTTCTACGCCGTCGTGAGCATTTATACAGTTGAAACACACACGGCAGTTGAAACTGAGCAGATCTCGACAGAGTCGGAGCTGATGGACGTTGAGCAGCAATTTTAGTTTTTCCTGAATTTACCGCAACAAGGAAACGAAAGAAGACGTCAGAGGAGACAGTCTGAGCGACGGCAGCGTAGGAGGAGGAGCTGTATATGTGTCCAATCACAGCTCAGTCACAATCACAGCTCTTACCAAATGCAAAATCAAAAGAAGGACATCTTAAGACAGGAATCAGCTCGGCTTATGAGACTGGAATAGAGATGAGGGTCTTAATTTATTAGAAACACTCTCCACAAAAAAACGTGGGATGAAACTGAAGCCGTATCCACTGTTGACAGTTCAGTCCATCAAACACAGGCGTAACCAGTATCACATAATTGGACGTTGGGACGGAGCTGTCGTCAACGTCGTGGTCCCACGTGATGAAAGATGTAAAATGTAAAAAGAAGATGAAGCTGCACTGACGCTCTGACGCTTCCAAGGCCATGAAGACTCGGGCCAGCGAGATTTAGTCAAAGATATTTTCGGCCTTGAAGGGAACCACTGCCCCGACAGAAATACCGTGGTCGGACAGAGGTTATCAAACGCCACTGTGGTGTCACATTTTGTGGTGATGCATCATCATTAAGAATAAAGCATCTTTATGACGACCTGCTGCTGTTACCTACAGCTTTACTCACACATTCCTGTTCCGTCTTTATTTCTCCTCTTCATCGCCATCTCCACAGCTGTGACTTTAACAAACCACAGTCCGTCGACGTCGACCGGGGGGGGGCTCTGTACAACCGTCCGGGGTCAAGCTCAGCTTTGTGTCTTATGAGTGAATAAAAAACCTTCAAAAGATAAAACACCTTTTGTGTCGTTTTTTTTTTTTGCTTTAAAACGAGAGGAAACAGCTCCTTTCGTTTCTCCGTCTATTTTTTACTCCTTTATACTGCATCACACTGCTTCAAGCACTGCGGCAAGTGTCTGCATTTATCTGAAGCTGTGAGCGTGGGTGTCTGTGTTTTCTTGATGAGGTAAAATGATGCCATTAAAGAAGGGGGTAGGCTGTGCATGGGGTTAGATTTGGCCAGAATGAGCACCTTTGACTGATTTGCACATAAATCTGGCAAATGGCCTCGTACATGCTGCCAGATTGGTTCAATCTTTCCCTCCGAGGTTCCGAGGTTGGATTAGTACGAGGGATCGTGAGCTCCGAGGGGAGAGTGGGAAGGCCCAAAGAAAATCGGCTGGCGAGCCTCTGAGCGGCAACTTAGAGGGTCAGCGTCGGCTGACCGGCTGCTCTTCAAAGGACGTCTTCTGAAGGACGGAGGCCAAAGGTCAGAGAAACCGCTGAGATGGTCCTAGTGGCCCAAGGAGTCCGAGCACCGTTGAGAAGTTTCGCGGTCAAGGGTTTCAATCACTGGATTTTGAACTAAACCTCCGTTGCATTCTATTGAGCCGAGTGTGTGTGTGTGTGTGTGTGTGTGTGTGTGTGTGTGTGTGTGTGTGTGTGTGTGTGTGTGTGTGTAGGACGGGTGTATCCATTGCCCTGGGATGAAGTAAATCCCCTCCAGCTGCTTCCGCCCGTCTTTACTCGGCTGGCGACAGAACATCTGAGAGTGGGTCGGATTCACAGCTCCTCTGCTCCAAAAAAAAATCAGGCAGCATGAAAAATGTGTGTATGTGTATGTGTGTGTGTGTGTGTGTGTGTGTGTGTGTGTGTGTGTGTGTGTGTGGTGTGTGTGGTGTGTGTGTGTGTGTGTGTGTGTGGTGTGTGTGGTGTGTGTGTGTGTGTGAGTGCGTGTGTGTGTGGCGTGTGTGTGGTGTGTGTGTGTGTATGTGTGTGGTGTGTGTGTGTGTGTGTGTGTTCCTTACACAGTGGCACTTCAGTGACTGTGACAGCTCCGCCGGTCGGTTCGCTCTGATTTACACATTCGTCTGGGCGCTCGCGTCGTCCTCACCCCCCCCCCCGACTCCTCCCGTCATCCTCTTTGTTTTTACAGGGTTGGAGATGGAAGTGCTCCACAGCTGCAGAACGTGACTCTTGACCTCTCTGCGGATGAGCGTATTGTTGGTCTGCTCCTCCTCCTCCTCCGCCTCCTCCTCTCTCCTCATCGGTGGAGAAATTTCCCCGTAACAAGACTTGTCGCTTATTTTGTTCACTGTCTCCAGGATTCGTCTGGCACCAAACAAACGACACAGCAGATTAGCCGCACAGCAGTAAACCGCCAGGTCCGGTGTAACACGCTCCACCGAGCCTCTCCTCTGCTTAACGTTGGTCCCGACCTGCAAAAACAAGCTGCGATGGCGATTGTGCTGCTTGAGCCGGGTTCGTTGGACGCACGTTCAGCGTCGCGCCTCTTTTACGGAGCTCCCACGGTCTCGCCATCGCCCTGCCAACGGTGCCGAGCCTCCTGACTTCGCCTGAGTAGAAACGTCACTCGACCACGCCCACAAAAACCACACTGATAACACTAGAGGTGACAGATTAATACAAACCGTAGATAATGTCAGTAAAAGCGAGTTTAAAATATGTGTCCGCAATAGAGGAAGACAGCATTCAAGCTCATAGGAGGTGAGGAGGTCAGTATATAGGAATTTTAAAAAATGATCCCTAAAAAGTCTTCAAAAGAACAAATGCTAAAATATCTATGCAAAGCTAAAAGTTTCACACCGGTTCATTTGGCGGTTGCCTTTGTTACCGTGGTGACGACAGGTGAGGTTAAATACCAGAGCAAATGCTCACAAAGCAGCAACTTTGTCAGGGAGAAACCCAGGTGTTGTGATGATTTACACATATACACATACAGCTGTTGTCTGATTTCATGCTGTGTCTTCTTTTCTCTCAATTCCTCAACACTTTTATCCAAAGCGACTGACACGTGAGGTACGACGCTAAAGCTCCGGTACAGTGAGAGACGTTGAATTTACGACTTAAGTGTTGAATCTGCTCAATACGACAAAGTGCGGGGGAGATCGGCTAAAGACGTTCTAGTTAGGAGGGTTTGATGGCTCCAGGTGTCAGGAGGGACGCCCCTGACATTCGGTTCCTCGTTCTGCTATGACCGCCTTATGTGCAGGGATGGAAATGTCAGGTGATGATCCTTGGAGGAACCCAGCAGCCAAGGAGTACAGGGTCGAGTTCTAACCCGGTCGAGTTCTACCCGAGCGAGTTCTACCTGAGTGAGTTCTACCTGAGCGAGCTCTACCTGAGCGACTTCTACCTGATCTGGTTCTACCTGACGGCGTTCAACGTTCTTGTCACTTGGCACCTTATGGGTGCAGCCCCAGAAGCCCCCTGTCGACGAGCAGTTGAACTTGGTCCGTCCCTCCTCCCTCTGCTCTTACCCCCCCCCTGTTTATTTTGTCTCCTGTCTCCTCTGATTTCCTGCGGACTCCCGCCTCGTCTCCCCGTTTACTTGTAAAACAAACACATGAATATTTCAGAGGCGAGCGCTGGTGAAACACTGGAGCCCTCCGACGACTCCTGTGTGTGTGTTTGTTTATGCTGGGCTGAACATTACATGAACTTTACCACACATCACCATGTCAACATGAAGCTGTCGTACAGCCTCCGTGAGATGACGCTGTATCCGAAAGACTTAAATACATATTTTTAATTATTATTTATATTGATTTTGTGGCATCTCAAATATTTTATGAGCTCAGCAGCTTATTTGAGCAGAATGTCAGTGCCCTTTCTTCCTCTCTGTTGCCTCCATATCTGAGCTCTACCTTTGGAAATGGGGGCTGTGGGAGCTGAGGGGCAACCTGTACATGACGCTTTTATTATTTAATGAAGTTTTAATGTTAAAATGTTCCCCCGGGTGCCTTTGATATTCCTTCCTCATCTCGTGTGTGTGCAGAAGCAGCAACTTGAATACCGTGGTCTCCAATCCCAGAATGCCGTTCACCTCAGCACGCTAAAAGCTGACATGAAACACAGATCCGCCACCCCCATGCCTGCAGGCCCCCCCCCCCTTCCACACACACACACATATGCAGGCTTGAATCCAAGAGATAAGAATATGGGTATATGACTGAGTAAAGGGGGAAGGAAAGGGAGGGAACGAGCAAACAAACAAAAAATTCCCTGCAATTTTCCTGATGTGTGCAGCAAGTTTTCCCTCACAACAGCTGAATAGACTCAGATTGAACGTGTGCGAAGAAAATCTGAAAAATTCAAAGTGAATAAGAGAATGAAGATTACACGGAATTTTTTTTCTTAACTGTCATCGTGGTCTAGCGAGGATCCAGAGGCAAGATGTCGTCTCCTGTGGGCTACGCGACGGATAAAGGACAGTTCCCTCCTTCGCTCACATCAAAATGAAGAGCCACAGCAGAACCATCCATCCATCCATTTCCAAAGATGCTGGGCCACCTCACCTGCTCCTGGCAGTTCTACTCCGAGCTGCCTCCAGATGTCCGGGATCTGGTTCTCTGGAGGAAACCTCACATGTCAGTCATCTTCGCCCTTGCGATGCCTCGAGATTCAGCCCATAAACATTGTAAACTGAACCAGTGGCAAGACACAGTCCTGGTGGAGCCCAACCGGAAGTAGTCTGGGTCAAATTCATCACTATGATTATTATAACTGGCTTTTTTCCTTTTCTTTATTTCCCAAGCAGATTAGTATCTAATGACATTTGTGTATTTATTAGATGATTATATAAAGTAATAAAACAGAAACAGCTTTGCTATTTATACAGATTTAAATATAAAACAACATACACTGCACCGTGGCCTCCTCCTGCTCCGGGGGGGTCACTCCTCGGCTCAGGTAACACACCTGCTGCTATGAAGAGAGATAACAATGTACAAGTATACACACACACCCACACACACACGCAAACACGGTGGACGGTCGTTACACTGTCTGAGCCGGTTGCAGCCTGCAGCAGTCGGAGGCTGCGACGGCTTCAAATCCTTTTTCAACACGTCATCTTGTACGAAAAGGCCCAAGACGCAACGCCGAGGGCAAATTATTCAGACGGCATCCGCAGAGGAACGATCCCGTCCCGAGCGTTTTGATCACTGCGAGCGCCGTGTATTAGCAGTACTACAGGAGGAAGAAGCCCCAGCGCCAACACGGTAATCCAGACCTAAGCCTCTTGACTTTGTTTACTGCGAACTCTCGCCGCGTGAGCTGTGCTGCTATCTCAGCAGACACACCGGCACCACGGGCCGGATTTATGGAGAAGTTGGCATTTCATTATGAAAATCATCTCCGTTGTAGGAGAGACGCACCGGAATGTCTGCCCGCTCATGTTTCACCAGTTCCCTTTTCTTTTTTTTGTCGTCAATATATCAGGAACTGGAAAAGTCATTACAGTGATTAGCATGACAGGGCCCGGATTGGACCACTCTCGGACTCGGACCCCATGGTGAAGACTCAGAATCCCTCAAAGGCAGAGAGAGAAGACGGTGAAGTGGAGACTCCCACTGTGCCGCGTGAAATTAATAACCTGAGATTTATTCATCCCCGTATTGTCACAGGGCTCATGTTGACGGGAGGTTCTTTTTTTTTAATTTAATTTATTCCTGCGACTCTGGTGCCCAAAGTGGAGAAAAATTTTAAATTTCCAACGGAGAAGTGTTTGGTTAAGAGCCCGGATCGGTCGGCAGCAACGAGGAGGTGCAGCAGGTCAAATTTATCAAGTCTACGTGTGTCTCACTTGCTCGAGTCACTGTACAAAATGACCATCGGCCCTGCTTTCCTCTTACGTGCTAGGATCTCCCAGCCCTGGATTAACCACAATGCACCAGGCGTGTCCTTTGGTTTTTGCACGGCTACCTCTGATGCAGCATTTGAAAGGCGAAGGGAACTGCAAAACTGTCCAGTACTGAAAAAATTTGTTTTGGAAAATTTTAGCCACATGTGTGTTTTGTTCTGCATAATGATATAGGTTCAACTGTGGAATAAAAAAAAACAAAACACAAATACATTCAGTAGAAGTAGAACAAACTGTGTTTCAATCATTATTGTCTGATGCTTTTTGTGTGTTCTACTTTATACCGAGTTTAGCATCCTGATGCAGACGATAACACCAGTAGCTACAGCAAATATTGTGAGACATGCATTAAACCGGTGAGGAGTCCATCTAACACATTACTGATGGTATCTGAACTATATTAAAACATTCATGTGAAGTGACATCAAACCATGAATCCGTAGAAGAGCCTGTTGTCATTAGATAATTCTGCAAAACCCTGTTACATTTTTTAACATTCAGCGCCAGCATTCTGAAATTTTTATTATTTCTACTTGGCATCGCTAGGCCACTGTGACATGGGTAAGCTTGAGGAAGGACTGAGGTTATGGCCTGAATACTATGTTTAAGATCGGGTAATTAAATTGCAGAGTTCGGGCTACGAAGGATCTTCTGCGTCCACATCCACCGCCTCCGTCAGCCGGTGCCACTTCCTGGAATCGGTGCTGAG
The DNA here is from genome assembly GCA_016859345.1 of Istiophorus platypterus. NCBI lineage: Eukaryota > Metazoa > Chordata > Actinopteri > Istiophoriformes > Istiophoridae > Istiophorus > Istiophorus platypterus. The sequence goes on from CM029116.1 coordinate 2,153,092, forward strand.
CGCGTACACGGATGTGAATCTGGAATAAAATCTGATTATCTGGGAAACAACGAAAAACCGCATGCGTCCGCATCCCTGCACCATCGTAAGCGCTCACGCTGCGCATTGAGGCGCGTAACCAATGTTTGAGTTTGTGTCGACTCGGATCTAGTCTGACGAAAAACCTCCCTGAGTGAACGTCTTCTGACAAAAATCCGAACGAACCAGAGCACGCCTCCTCAACAGATGTCGGGCGCTCAGCGGAGGATAAACATGCCGCAGCCTCCAGTCGGTGAATGTAAAGTGTGAAATGAGCTTTAAATATATAAGGGGTGTTATGTATGTGACACATAGAGCGAGGGGGGGGGGAGTGAAAGGAAGAAAAATCCCGCCATTTATTCTTCCTTTTCTCGGCTGATGTGTGTAGGGAATAAATACAGCGTACGGGCCACAAAAGGAACTATTATTACTACACTACTGTGTTGGAGGGTGACGATAGATGGAATGTTCACCCACCAGAATCTATTCCTGGAATTGAAAACGAGGAATCATTAACGTGGGAGTAAAAACAACAAAACAAAAAACAAGTGCTCTTTAAGTCTGTAAAAAAAGAGAGAGCTGTTTGTTGAATTTTATGCTCCTGCGGCTCAGACGGAGGAACTGAATGTAATTTTTATTTCCTGTGTTTTTCTTGGTAAAAAGCCGATAAACAGCCTTCGCCTTCCTCGTCGTGGTGAATAGAACCTGCCGTCCATTCAGACCGTGCAGGAGTTTGTGCCAACAGAGGCCTATTCTGAGTAGCGGCTTGATTTGTTCCCGGAGAAGATTTTTTTGCTTAAACCATAAACAGGTTTTACCCTTTTTTCTTAAATTCTATACTTGTTATGGCCTGTGGGGACAGTTTTTCCCTAAGATCCAGGTCTGTGGCTAATCAATCTATTTATTTAATCTGTTTATATTCTAAATTTTAAACTGATTTTTTTTTTAATTTTCATTATCAATTAGTCATATAATATTCTTGTTAATTTCATACTATATATACAATAATTATAAAACCGAATAGCAGCCAAATCCTCATATTTAAGATTGATTGTCTGATTATTTCAGCACAAAATCTGATATTTGCTCACTCGTTTACTCGGATCTTTTCTCGGCGTGGAAACAGAACTGAGAACAGAAAAGCTGTTTTGAAGTTTTTCTTCCTTGAAGTTTGGAGAGGTTTTGAATTGGCCAACTAGATTCGGTTGTAGATACTTGAAGGGGTTCCTTCGGTTCTTGCTCCTTCTTATGACTGTATTTTCTTTAATGATAAAATATGCATGTACGTACGTTATTTTCCTGCCTCTGGTACTTCATAATTTGCGTGCATTAACTGTACATCATATGGAAATGTACCATATGTCTGATCGTGGGAAGCTTCTAGATTATTAAGCTGGGCTCTAAGTGTGTCTCCAGGGAGCGTTTGACATCCTACATATTCCCTGAGGTCCAGTTAAAATGTGTGCATATAACAGCAGGTTTCTAAGCAGTAGGCAGTGTGTCGGAGCACTTACTTTATGCACACATTCACTGAATGTTTTGTTCCGAGGAAGCATGGACAGCAGAAAACAAAGAGATGATGATGATGATGATATTATATAGAACAGAGTTGCAGTATGTTGCCCATATCTGCCCCGTATCTCCACACAACACTCTGGGTCAACAGGCTGCAGCAAATCCCTGAGCGACTTCTAGTTTTTCTCTTTTTATTTTTCAGAAACGTGAGGCTGGAGGAAGCCTGTCTTGTCTTGAAAGTCTGGGCTGGTTGAAGATAAGGAGGGAAAAAAATAAATAATAAAATAACGATTTTCAATAAGTCTGCCCCGCTCATCAGAACATTGGCTGAGCTGTTTCTACAAGGGTCTCTGAATCCCAAAGAGGGGGACATCTGACAAAAAATAAAACCCTCATGCAATCTTAGAGGACAGTGTCTGGCTGAGATGGGAAAAGGGCTTTTCAACAACTCTGCCAATCCACTGTAACATGTCCTCTACTGTGCTTACAAGGTTGTCTGAATCCCCGAGGCCCCACGCTCCAGCTCCAAAGTCAGGACATGAGCGCTGTTGGCTGTAACAACTAGCTCAATTTGAAGCCACATATATGTATACATATATATATATATGTGTGTGGATGTGCGTGTCTTAGCAGCGACTGAAATACTGTCTAAATGCCAACAGTGGGCCAAAGTATACAGAATCAAGTATAGTTCTATCATCTTCGAACACAATCACACACTCAAATTCTTTATCTAATACAATAGATGCAGTTCGTCCTCTCACCGGCTTCCAACTGAGCTCTGCCTCCAGCTCAGTCGATCACTCCTCTTGGAACATCTTCAGCATGTCATAGCATTCACAGACGGGCCCGTCAGTTGTCCTACCCCAAGATGCATCAGCCTCTCCTAGAACTGATAAGGTGTCCTCCTCCTCTACCCTCCTCTCCCGAGGAGAACCACAAGGCTTCACATCAGGCAATATTTGATATTCCCCATAGATAGTCCTCTGGGATCTATCTTTAGAAAATATTGTCTATAATCATTATCCCAACGACATCCAAACATACCTCCTGCTGAAACCTTGTGATCTGTGCAGTGCTAATTCCATTCCCGATGGACAAAAAGCTTCCCTCAGCTAAACTGGAATGAATCTGAGCTTCCTGTCTTCGGTCCTGCAGACTACTCCACAACAGAACTCAGTCTTATCTTTGATTCTTGTTTAATATTTGATAAACAAATCAACTCAGTTGACAGAACTGGCTCCCTCCATCTTAGACCACATTCAATCATTCCTGTCCATTAAGGTTTTGGAGACTAGTTCACACTTTATTTCCGCTCGCCTCGACCACTGCAGTTGTCTCTATGCGAGTATCCTTTTATTTGTTATGAAAGCAGTGTGCTGACAGGCAGGGGTAACACCTGCCAAGTGCTCGTCCCCCGTCCCACCTCCACAACCTTGAGATCTGCCGACCGAGCACTGCTCTCCGGTGACCGAGCATTTTCAGTCGGCCCTCGGTTGTGGGACGGTCAGCTCTCCCCCTCCAGTGATCTCTTTGACACCCGTCTCAAGACCCGTCTCTTTTCTTTAGCCTCATAATTGTCTTCATGGTTCACGACGGATGAAACGCTGGCTTTTTTTGTTTGTATTTTATTTGTTGTCTGATTTTATCCAGATGTTCTCTGATTTTACTGATTCACTTACCTCCTCTTATTCTTGTTTGTGTTTTTATTTGATCATCCCTTTTTTTTTGATCATAATCATCAATCAGATGATCCTGTAGTATAATCCCTCTGTAAATCCCTTTGGCCAACGAATGTTGTTTTTAAATCTGCCTCATAACTACATTGACTTGTCTCGACTAACATAGAGTGGCGCCTCCAGCCTGCAGCAGACATGAGGAGCAGGCTACAGAGATCCGATAAATTCACTTCTTTCTAATAGCTGTGCTCTGATAAACCAATACTGTTTGATTAATTCTAGTTTTTTTAACTATAAAAGGGTTTTATGTGGAAAAATGTATAACAGTCCTTTCTTTTTGTCATGATATGCGTTGATTTCAGCAAAATGTTCTGATTTATACTGATAATAATAAACTATAGCATCCAGCCCTGTTTTTCAGTATAGCAACCGAAATGTTTTTAGATCACGGGAACATGAAAACAGAGGCTCACGTCTCTTACTGAGGCGGACGGACGGACGGACGGGGGGGCACTTGTTGATGCTGCATACTCGTCCATAACGTGAGTTGACAGAAGCCGGATCAGACTGACAGCCCACAATTAAAGGGGCCACGCAAATAATTGAGTCATGATGGCGGCTTATTCATGAGGTTGTAGAGCTTTTCAGTGTGCGTCTGATGCCTGTTGCCTCGATCGCTTTAAATAAATACACACAGGAAAATAAACACAAAAAGAATAGAAGAAAGGACGATTTCAGTTGCTTTGAGTTTCTATGGTTTCTCGGTCTTGAATCTTTTCACCACAGTACATTATTTTCACTTTTTTGTCATGTTTGATCTGAAATGCAATTTCTAGGAGTCTCTTCGTAGTGTGACCACAGTGTGAGAATTGGGGTAAAAGTCCACAGTTCTGAATGTAAAAGCTGCTGGTAAGTAGAGAGATTTCACCCTTTGAGAAACTGGATCTTTTAATGTGAAACATTTTTTGCAGGAAGTTTGGAGTTTTGTAGAAGACGACCTCGCGGCGATGTTAAGGGGGAAAAACCCAATTGACGGTTCAAGTTACTGGGATAACATGTCATGAGTAAAATCCAAAACTACAACAGTAATGTAATTATCCTTTAATAGTCAGAGATACTCACCAACCCTGTAGACATGGGTTCAGTTCTGGTCTTTATAAGCATCTGAATGAACCCCCCCAGCAAACTGCTTCACAGCTGGTGTATTTTAAGGAACCACTGCCGCCGCTGTCGGGCTGAATTCCAGTCCCTCTGTGCTTCTCGGAGCCAGATCTGTGAGTCCCTAATGTGGAGGGGGACGTTATAAACAGCCTGCGATGAGTCTAAAAGCCCCTGCGAGACTTCGTCCTTGCCGGAGTCATCCCTGCGCTGTTGGGCTCAATAGTTCAACTGCTCGCTTGTGCGGTAACGGTAATGGAATAAAAGAAAATACATATGTTTCTGTCATGAACTTGTGTTTACTTTTCCCTTAAATGGTCAAGCTGGGGTCACCTCAATGTTTTACCTCTACTCTGCAGCAGTATATCCAAATACACCGTGTAAATAAGTAAATGACAAAGGTTGTTCCTCTGGTTTTTAATGGACAGATGATGAAGCCAGGCACATATCTAAATGCTATTTCTTCAACTAAAGAAAACTGGATGGAAAATGCGCGGGGTGTTTGGTCATCACGGTTAAACAAATTCTGACAGGTTGCCCGAACGGGCTGATTTTGTTATATGACCTGCTCTCTGTACTTCAGCTGCCTTATTGCACAGCTGCTAATAAACACATTAATCATGTTTCTGCCAAAAAAAACCTAAAAACATCTGCACTTAAAAAGGAGGAAGGTGCTGTGGGTTGGAGTGTTGTCCGAGCAGCCGTGTGGTAGCTGCCATATTTCCCAGCTGTCCATCGAGGATCGTCAGTCTTGCTTGATCGTGTTGCGGATTAACCCATGTTAAGTGGGAAAGGTGACTTTTATAGTACAGTTCAGGCTGCTCCGAACACTGACACAATCTGTGGACCCTAAAACCTCTGATGTGGTGTAAATGCAGAGCCAATCAACGCAGGACGGTCTGACATTAAATTATGATTAATGTAAAATACATTTATCGGTCTGTCGCCAATGTCAAGTAACCAATCTCCTGTGTCTTAAGAGTCACTATAATAAAACGTGCACCACACTCACACACACACACTCACACACCCTCAGTGCTGACCTCAGCTCACACTCTCATGAAATGGCTTGATGTTTCCAGAAGTCATTGATATTCAGCACTTTTGACGCGAGCCGTCGCCTTTACTTCCCTCTTCTGATGGATCATGTTGCCGGGACCAAAAAACACAAGGTAAATGTATTCGAGCTGGGCCCTCTGGGGCAAGCGGGATGCAAATGCTTAAATATGCCTCCAATGGGAAGTGGATGCTTTGTCATGCAAGAGGCATCTAAAAATCAATATCATTTCAGCTTAGCGTTCATATTTCAACGTTGGGAAAGGGTTTTGTGAGGAGAAAGCAGACGATGAACAAACGGCCCAGATCGTCCCTAATTTCTGAGATAGAGATCAATAAATGACAAGGATGCCAAAGCTGCATTTTCTGCTTTGCGGTTTTCCGCCCGCGTTGCGTTCCAGGATGCATCGCAGCCTGTAACGCAGCCTCAGCCTACCAGGCTGCGGATTTTAAAACCGTCCGGGGGTGAGCGGTGGCTACGGCGGAGGTGGGGGCCGAGAACCATCAGCAGCATCTGAGCACCGCGAAGCTCCGCAGACCCAGGCGCCCTTTAATGGCTTTAATAACGAGCAGAAAAACAAGACAAACACTTTAGCCTGAGAGCAGGAGGGAAAACACTGGGCCTGGGAAATTTTCCACAAGGTCGTCGCTTGATCGCGGCCTTGAAGAAGATTGCCGACGTTATTTTTCATCTCCTGAAAAAAGGAAATAACAGATAATGACAAGGCTGAGGGAGAGAGGCGGGAGTGGAGGTTAAAACTACCAACACCAGCTCAAAGAGCCGTTTGATGTTCAGATGCTGTGATAAATTATTGATGCCGAGTCTGTTAAATAAGGCCAGGGCCCACTCGATTACAAATCTCATTAGGGCTTTAAGAAAATTTGCTTTAATAACAAAATCCATCAACTCGATCGCTATACGGAGAAACTGAGCGCCGTCATTACACAAAGCAGACGGCGGCGCTGATGTTTCTCCTCCCACTCGCTGTATGGAGGCACATAATCAAGATTCACCTAGGGAGCGGCATCATGACCTAGTAATAGAATGAAATACTCCACTGGGCCCGATGTTACTCCTGATATCACAGTGTATTTAGACTGAGGTGGCTGACCTGGGTCGGGAAACACGCTTTAATACCTTTGTTAATAAACGTCGCATGTGAGTGTGGGGCAGGTTACAAACGCAGTGTGGTCACACTAAAAGAAAAAAAAAGACTTGGCTGCATTAATATTACCGCCCCTTAAATGACCAGCGTGGTGTCAGACCTCCAGAGAGTTACCGTTGACTCCACAGTTGTGTTCAGCTTTTTGACTCTTTTAGCCTTTTTTAGCCTCATTTAGCCTTGTTTAGCCTTGATTTGCCTCTTTTAGCCTATTATAACCTTGTTCTGCCTCTTTTAGCTTCTTTTAGCCTATTTTAGCCACTTTTAGCCTCCTTTAACCTCATTCGGCCACTTTTAGCCTCCTTTAGCCTCTTGTAGCTCACTTTTAGCCCCTTTTATCCTCATTTAGCCTATTTTAAGTCTCTGTTCAGTCATTCGGTGTTTCCAGCAGCAACTTGCAGCGTATTTCAGCTAGGTGGTTTTAGTTTGTGCCAGTATGCAGAAGAAAAACGTTCAGTTTCATCAGTTGCTGTTGACACTGTTGTGTCAAAACGCAATGAGCTACAGCACCAGCTTTAAAAAAAATGATTAATAAATGCCCAAAGGTATAATTCCTTTAAAAAAATGTAATCTTCAAATACAGTTACAGCTTGATTGACGTCCTGCTTCAGCTCCACTTATCATAACACTTAATGCAGTTGATCAGGTTTGAATATCCACGGTACGAGCAGTGACATCAGATCATTACCAGCGGTGGAAATGTTATTACTGTAGGTATAAATGTGATCACGCCTCCTCTGGGCCTCTGAGACAAACGGGCTAAACTGTTCTCATCCCTTTACCCAAGCACACAAACCCCAAACTGGGTTGAGTGTAGAGCCTCAGCTGATTATGAACACAGCGCACATCCGCGCCTAGAAGATGATGAATCACCAGATGTGAATGCATAAAGCAGAGACTGGTTGGTTCCCTTAGCAGATACACATCCCCATGCAGGTCACATTTTTAATTAAGAGGACACAACCACGACGTATCGCTTGAATCTCGGCGGCCGATTTCTTATTAAACACAGGTGAACCAGACACTGGAGCTGTGAGAGCGACACTCCCAGATTTAAGTATATGAGAGTGAACAAGGTCACTCGGTCGGCTGTAGCCACCACCCTGATCTGGGCGAAGAACGAAGTAAACGAGTTGCCATTCATGCACTTGTGATTCAGAACAATAAAACTGGAAAATGATTTTCCTGCTGAATGGATTGTGCAGCTTTTGCCAAGAATATGTGCAGTAAATCCAATGGAACGTCTGACCTGTTGAAAATGTGGTCACCAAAATGTCATTGGAATATTTCACCAAAATGACAGTGAGATGTGTTAAACTTCATTTTCATCCATGGAGCTTCTCCATGACATCAATGCCACCTTGAAATAATTTGTCCCTTTTAAGGGGACAGCCTTCCAGCTGTGCAGATATATTTCCCTCTAATGTTATAGAGCAGTCCTCGCCCCTCCTAACCAATCAGAGGAGGCCATAGTCAGGGGTGGGAGCTCACAGCCGTCAAACAACACCTGGATGAGCCTCATGTACACTACCCACCACCCCTCTGCCTGGAGACCTCGAGCTGGCCGCTGGCAGACGTCGCAAAGGCTGACTCACAGGCAAGCCTGCTCCAGATTCCCACGTTAACTGAGACAGCGAACGCATCAAGGATGAAGGTGGAGGGGCTGGGCGGAGACTAACGGTGCAGGCAGAGGAAAGGGCAGGAGGAATGAGTAGTCAGAGACACTGAATAGTCAATTTTACCTGTCTAAAAAGAAATCAGGGACTCCAAGCTTTCTGATTCATGGCCACAAGTTAGCACGACTTACAGACAGGACGGATGAATGAGAAGAAAACTTGATAGTTGAGGGGGCTAAGGTCAGCGACAGGTGAACAGTAAAAGAGGCATCGAGGTCCAGAGGACGACAAACAAGGTAGAGGTGAGAAAACGGCACAGAACACAAACCAAGAGGCTGAACTGCCATGGCCGCTAACAAGGAGATGCTTGAAAGGGGCAGGTGGAGTATAGGGCTTCCACTAGAGGACTGGTTGTGGTTAAATTGGAGGAGCCACTCCCTCTCAGACTCCCCGTACGGCTAAATAGCCCCAGGAGTAAGGTAGAAACCGCCCTTTGACCCCGGATCAGAACATCAGTTACAGCAAAAATAAGGAAGATATGGTGTTCGCTTTCAGCATTGGGAAAATAAAGGTAAGAGAGGGATCAGGGAAAAGCCGATGAGGTGTAGGGGACGTCTGGGGACAGGGCTCCGTCCACACTGGGGCTTTTAGACTCATCACCCCCCGCATTAAGGACTCAGAGATCCGGCTCAGAGAGGCACGGAGGGACCGGAGTTCGGCCCGACAGCGCCGGGCGGCCCGGTAATGTATGGCGGCATAAAACACTGTAATGTGATTTGCTCCATTAGGATTTGGTTACAGGAGAGAAATAATCGAATAAAGTTGAGACGGTCGAGTGAAAAGGGTTTTTTTCTTATGTTAGCCCAGTGGAATACACTTTAAGTCTGGGTCCTGCTTTCGTCATTTGCAGTTCCAGAACAATCTGAGACTAACTCTCAATACATCAAATGTAATGTTTAGTGTTTAATGTGTTTTGGGTTGTTTTCCTGATCTCTTACTAAATGTCTGCAGGTGCACTGTAAAGACACAAAATGTAAGTGGATGAACCGAAGCTGTCCAGGCCTCACGCAGGCTGAATCTCACAGGGAGTAAATCTTATTCATCAGTCTGGCTTCACAAACCTCGGCTGTGTAAGAAATGTCATGACTTCCACACTTCTGTACTTTCGCACTGTCTGAATTACAGCCGCTCTTTATGCTGCTGTGGCTGCTTTATGGTTCAGATGAAGAAGAGGGGGGTGATCCCAGCAGGTAAAACCTGCAGGTGTGTAATGCTTCACATTGTCCTCTGAGGAAGTTAATGTGGTTGTTTTTTACGGCAGATGTATTAAACCCTTTGCATCCTCCCGCCCTGCCGCCTCTCCTCTCCCTCTATACTTTCTCCCAGTTGGCTCGAACCTGACAGTGACGGGAAACCGTCAGCCCGTGACAGATGCTGCAGGGAATGTCTGGTGGCCGTCTCCTTTTGTTTTTCCCTCACAGAACTTCTTGTTTTCCCCATGATCTGTGTATCACATCTCTGATAATCGGTACAAGCACCGGCTTTAGTTGGAGGCTTCCGCTATAGTGTCAGAGTTCATCCTCCTGCAGAAATCAGAGGCCTCGCACAGCTCAGGATTCTGTGTTTTTGGGACTGGGGAAAAAAAGTCAGGATATCTCAGCCTCTGCTGAGATATGAGATGAGACCTCATCTCCGTAGCTGCGTATTTCCATCTCGCAACTGTGGCGTATTAATGACACGGACTCAGACAATCTGGTTTTCATTAGTCACATGCCTAAGAAACCTACCTTCTTTATTTCTTCTTCTTTATCCTCTTCATCTTCATCTTCTCCTTCTTCTCCTGCAGTTCGAACACCTATGCCTGAATTGCTCCTATAATTAACACTTGCCTCCGTGTAGCGTACAGTAGCAAGCAAAACAGGAAACAAGGGAAGGTGTGTGTGAGGTGTCATCCACACACACACACAAACACACACACACACACCCACTTCCTTTTTCTTTAATCATCTTCACTTTTCTTTCTCCTCTTCCCCTTGACCCTCATTCATCACTCCTCCCTCCACCCTGCTTCCCTCCTCAGCCTCCCCTCTCTTCTTACTCTCCTTTTTATTTGTCCTTTTTTCTCCTCCCCAGCTTTACTGAACTTACACTCCCTTTAAAATCCTCTAGTTCGCCTCCTGTCCCTCGCTCCAGCCCCCCCCCCCCCCCACTCCGACGCCTTACCCTCATCTCCTCACTTTCCCTACAACCTTCCCTTTTTTTTATCTCCACCTTTCCTTGTTCTTTTATCCTCTCTCCATCTCTGACAAAAAAGGAAATGAAATATTATCTCCCGGTTCGACTCCCAGCAGTTGAAATGTGGCTCCGCTAATTACTGGCCCATTGTGACGTTTCTCCTCCTCATCACGACTATCGAGGGCAGGGACACAAAGGACCCCCCCCCCCCCCACATGGAGAGAGATGAGCACTGGTGGGTTCTGAATAAGGGATATGTGTGTGTGTGTGTGTGTGTAGGTTTACGTGAATAAATGCTGTTGTGCCCGAATTTATGTGTGTAAAAGACCCAGTCTAAATCTGTGTTTTTGTGCATGAGTGTGTGCTCGGCTTTGAGTGTGTGAATTTCAGGGTGAAGTTTATGGGTTTTTTGTTCCTCACAGGCACCAGACACACTTTAGCAGTTTCCTACATTTTCGTGAAACGGGTGCCACCGGACCATCAGGCGGTGCCTCCCGGTGTCTGGCCGCCACAGTGGAATTTGAGTTTGAAGCTAAAATGAGCTGTAGCCCTGCTGAGGCTGGGGCCACTTCCTTGGAGACTCAGTTTTATATCCTGAACATGTGTAAAGTGAATAGTGCAGTTATCTCGACAAACCGGCCTTTAATTGGTGGTATAATGAAGGAATGTTGAGAAGGAGTGCGTCGTAATTCCCGGTTCTCCGTCTGCACTCCGGGCCTAGTTGTGCCGGTAAAGGTGAAGACTGGAGACGGACGAGTCCCTCATCCTTGAGCGGGTCCGGGGTCCATCACTGGCTACATCGGCTTGTGTTTGGGGCCCTTGCTGTGAGGACTGGCCTCAGGCAGTCTGTTGACTTGACTGACTTCCGTCGCTGTGTCTCCAAGAAACACCTGTTCCATCACCTGTGGTACATCACATAAAAGGCCAACACCACTTTTGACACCTTCCGTACAAAATACAGGCAAAATCAATACGGCACATTTTTCTATTAAACTAATTCACAAATTGACACAGTGGAAAATCATTGTAGTTGAAGCTTCAACAGTGTCTCCGAGTGTGATCCAAGGTTCTTTGTCAGATTGGTCAGTCTGTGACACCAACAGACAAGGACAGGGACCCAGAATGCTTTGCAGCTGGAACGCGTTCCACTTCGCATGAGGCGGAACAGGAATGTGGCCTAAACCAAGGCCTCTGTAAAGCCGGATTTATGTGTCTTATGTTTACACTGTTGTGAGCATTTTCTACTTCTGTGGTGAGGTCGCTCTGCAGTTACTCCACCAGACCACTAGTTAGCAGCGGCTTTTATTTGCCACTGTTGAGTTTCTTCACCACCATTTTTCCACCGGAAACTGAAACCGAGCGGATCCTGACAGAGTCAGAGCTGACGGATGTTGAGCAGCGGTTTTAGTTTCTCCTGAATTTACTGCAACATGGCGACGAAATAAGACGTCGGAGGAGGTTCCTGCGACGTGTAGTTACATTTTTTTGCGCCAGGCTACGGCGAAGGTTCAACGCCGAAGCATAAACCGGCCCCTGCCTCATCCACCTTGGTGACGATCGCTGTCTCCGAAAACGTTGCAGGATGGACACTGGCCAGTGAAGGAAGGAATGAACGAACCTGTGAGGAGAAGGTGCAGGTGAAGAGGACTTTTTATAGCTGCTCTGTTCATAGTTTTCTCTCACCTCTGCCCCCCCGCCACATGTGTTCCTCCATCTTTCCCTCTACCCATTAGCTCCCTGTCTTTCCACCTCATTTCCTTCGCCTGTCACTCTCTCACTCTCTCTGAATCTTCCTGTCCTCTTCTCAGTCGAAAATTTCTTCCCGGTTAATTGATCGTCACTAATCCGGCTCGCTGCAAGACACCCCACCCCCAACCCCCCCGGAGGGATGCTGAGAGAGAAAATAAAGACAACAGGAAGTGGAGTCAAGAATTAGGTCTGAGTGCAGATCTCACCCCTGGGGACTCACAACCTTCCCTGTTTTTGATGCCAATGATTACACATGAAAAACAGAAAAATGAAGGGAAAATGGCTTCCACACCAGTAATGTGCAAACACGCATCGAGCTCCTTGATGACACTTGACCTGCTTAGGTACCATATATGCAGAATTGTGTGGAACCTTAACTTCTCTCACCTCTTGCTGGACTCTGGAGGTTCAGCTGCATCCTCTGCAGTTGTATAAAACGTCCTCTCTGGTTATGAGCGGAGCATCACCTGAGCCTGGGACGAAAACTCGGGCCGTCGTCGCCTCTGCTGCGTCAATTTTGATCGATGTAGCCGGGGAAAGCGAAGCGCAGATTTACTCCGGCAGTGGGACAAAAAAGAAGAGAGAGAGGGCGAACCGAAGCGGGAGCATGGACACTGGACTGATCCAAGAATTAGTTCCAAATAATTAATTAGGTCACGAATGAGAGAGGATTCCCGCTCTCTCATCTCTCTCCGTGTAAATGCTAATGAGGCCGATGGACCAATTCATCAGGCCGGTGTTGCCCTTTATCAGATACGACCCCGGACGGCCTCAGACGAACGGTCTGGAACATCTGCAGGGCAATGATTTATTAACTGAGTTATTTATTTCTTTATTTTGCCAGTTCCTCCATGTAAGGAAAGCGATCGACTTGTGTGGCACCAACGAAACCGAAATGACACAACTAACAGGAGATAAAAGTGACGGTGGCCCCATTGAAAGAACTGTAAACATTAGGAAAGACATTTAATGGATGAGCCTCAGTAAAAAACAATAAATAAATATATTTTAAAAAATGGTGAGATTTTTACTTTGGCGAAAAGCCTCAGAAAATAAATGTGTTGGAGGATCAGTAAGTGACAGTTTGTTATTCATCACTTTTCACTGTTTGCTGTAACCTCCACTGTGGTTAAATGTGAGTTTCTTCAGGGTGAATCTGTGTGTGTGTGTGTGTGAGTGTGTGTGTGTGTGTGTGTGTGTGTGTGTGTGTGTGTGTGTGTGTGTGTGTGTGTGTGTGTGTGTGTGTGTGTGTGTGTGTGTGTGTGCGTGCCAGTTTGGTTTATATCTGGGTAAGAATCAGCAGAAGTGATTTCCACGGGGACGACGGACCTTCAAGACCACAACACAAAGCTGGATTTGACTTATGCACACACTCGCTCACTCACACACACTGACACGCACTCGGTCGTCCGGGCGGTGTCAGAGTGAGATGTCAGGTGGTCGTCCATCACACCGGCCGGTCCGTTGGCCGCACGGCAACTAATCAGTAAACCGGCCGGTCGGTCGGCCGAGGCGGTAAAACAAACTGTTTCCCAGGGACGTCGCTCATACCACGCAGGGGACAGACGGGGGGGGGGGGGGGGCCTTTTAAATTGACCTTTTAACCATTATTGATCTGTAAAAAGTTAGGATTTATGAACCCTTCGATAAGGACTATTTGTTAGAGGCGGATAGTGTGATGTCCAGTGTGTGTGTGTGTCTGAATCTATATAATTTTTTAAAACATATTCAGGGCCTGTGTTTCCAACTGGAGCACAGCTGGAAAATATGCAGTAATCTACGGAAAGCTGAAGGGGTCATACCATGTAACTGTAATGCCCCCCCCCCCCACACACACACACACACACACACAAACACACAAACATTTCCTGTCTCTCACTGCACGATCAAAAGCATAAAAAAGTCCAATGACAGTTCTTAACTTCTCCGCGTGCTGTCTCACACATAGACACCTACACACCTATACATCTACACAGCTATACATCTACACACCTACACACCTATACATCTACACTCCTACACACCTACACACCTACACACCTATACATCTACACTCCTACACACCTACACACCTATAGATCTACACACCTAAACACCTATACATCTACACTCCTACACACCTACACACCTATAGATCTACACACCTACACACCTATACATCTACCCACCATACATCTACACACCTACACACCTATACATCTACACACCTACACACCTATACACCTACAGACCTACACACCTACCCACCTATACACCTACACACCTACACACCTATACATCTCAGGTAAGCAATGGTGCTTTTCTCTTCTGCCACCTTCAGGAAAACGTTTAAACACCTGAAATCAAACCTTTTTTTTGGTTTCATTTCAAGTGTCAGGTCTGTGAATTTCTCTGTCTTGTGTGTGTATGTGTGTGTGTGTGCATGTGTGTGTGTGTGTGTGTGTGTGTGTGTGTGTGTGTGTGTGTGTGTGTGTGTGTTCTAGGAGTACTGGGAGCAAGCAGGGAATTATGCATCATGTTGCCATGGAGATTAGTGGTTAATACGGTTATTAGCAAGGTATTAGCTCATATGAAGACGATGGCGTTTCACACATGATGTAAAATAAGTTTTGTCTCATCTCATGTTCAGTGTGCGTGAACACATGTGTGTGTCCGTGTGTGTGTGTGTGTGTGTGTGTGTGTGTGTGAGAGAGAGAGACCAGGTGATGGGAAGATAAACCATTCATTAATTATTCAACCTCGGGAAAGAAAGAAGGAAACAAGGACACAAGCCAAGGCCAACTCCCCCTCCTCCTCCCCTCCTTCCCTCCTCCCTCTGAATCCATTGCTCTTTTCCCTGCGTCTCTAATTTTTCATTCTTCTCTTTCTCCTCACTGCTTCATCCTTCCTTCCTCCACACCCACTGTGTTACCGCCTCCTGCTGCTTTCTCTTTGGCTCTTTACATATCACCCATTTTCTTTCTCCTCCTCCTCCTCCTTCTCCTTTTCACTCTTTCTCAGTATCCCCCCCTTTCTTGACATCCTTTTTATTCCACTTTTATTTTCTCACCCATTTCCTCTGGAGGTTTTTCTTTTTTCTCCACGGCTCCACCTTCGCTCCTCATCCCTTCTTCATTTTTTCCCCTTTGCTGTTTTTTCTCATTTTTTCTTTCTTTTCTTTTCCTCATCTCTACTTTTTAATCCATTTCCTCACCCTCCAGTCATTCCCTCTCTACCTCTTCTTCCTCTCCACCTTCTCCTCCACCCCCCCTCTCTCTGCTTCATTCATTCTGCCTGCAAACAACCAGAAGTTTCATTTTATTTGTCCCTTCCTTCCATGGCTGTGGATGCGGCAGAATTCCGCTGAGCCTCCAGGAAAAGTTACAGTAAATTCCAAGCATCAGCCGCCGGCCTGCGGAGCTGGAAGGGATTTCGTCGGGCTGCTTCTCCTGGAGCTCCGTGAGAGATGAGGCTGTGCAGGAGAAAGGTTTGACATGCGTTTCCACGGTGCATGTGTTTAAAGTGTTTCCCACTGCACATTGTATGATTCAGCTTCATTACATTCACAGCTGCTTTCAGCCCTTCGGCCCCTGATTAGCCTGTTTTTCCCAAAACTGCAGGAATCATTCATTTCCAACCTCTCTCTCTGATTTTACCATTAAAGAGTAAATGTTCATGAATTCATCAGAGGGGGTGTTTAAAAGCAGCTTCTCTTGCACCTCAAGATCTTGACTCCTTTTCAGTATCAAACGTAACCCAGGTAACGGTTGTCTGAGTTCCCATGGTTACGGTGCAGACGGGAGCCGCTACTGACAAGTGCAATAGTACCTGTCAAAAAAAACTGAGATGATGTTAATCCAAAATGGAAATAAGAAAAAAAAAAGTAGAGGCATATAAGTGGCTAAAAGAACTACAATTTTCCTTTAGTGCAAAAATGGGTCCTGCAGAGAAAGGTGCTTGTTTGTGAGTAAAAAAAAAAAATTTGAAAAAAAAAAAGCTTCATATTTTGTTTTTATCCATGTTGAGATCAGAGTCTTCTTTCTCCCTCTGAAGTCCCAGGGTCACGTCCCCGCCGAGCATCTGGGATCGCGGGAGCCTGTCGTCCGGCAGGCGGAGGCGAAACTCCCGCGTCCCGTTTGCTCACGCCTTTGGCTGAGGACGGAGCACGGGGCCGCATCAGGGCCAGAACGTTTCGGAACGTCAGCGCAGAGAAGAGCACATGAGCGTAACACAAGCGAACAAAAATGGTATTTGTTCCCTTCATGTACATTCTGGCCAAAACTCGACACCGAATTTATGAAAGAGTTTTTTGGGAAGAGATGGGCAGTAAAAAAATGCCTGTCTTCAGTGTTTCCGTCTTTACTCTGACGCCAGAAGAGCAAAGGCCCCGAACCAAAGCTGAGGCTCAGCGAACCGGATCTAACGATGTACGTTGCATCTGGAATTAATCGTAAACCGATGAGCTCGACACAAGAGGACAATCTCCTCAAAGGAAATACCTACGCCGTGTGGAGCGGAGCATCCCGAGAACCGTCCCTGGTTCTATTTGTAGCAGCGAGGGCAGCCAACCTGAACAGGAAATAAAATCGGTAACTTAAAGCCAGGTGACGCCAACTCGGCTCGGCTCAACTCAACAGCCGCCGACTTCATGGTGTTTCTCCGGCAAGCGGGTCCCACTCGGAGGCTGCTACTGTTGTTCCCTCTTTTGAACCAAGTGTTTTTACTATCCTGTTATGCTGTTTCTGTTTTGTGCGATGATTCATCAGTGTCAGCCATGTTTATCAGCCATGTTTATCCCCTTTTTCATCTTTTTTTTAAGCAGAGGAGAAACAGATCACTAGTTCTCTGGCTTTTAAGAACAGCATCTCAACGTGTCTTCTTCTTTCAGTCTCTTTTATTACAGCGTCTCTTCCCTCGTCCCTTCATCTCTCTCATCAGCTCCTGTTTAAAAAACGTCTTCGGCGGCGGCGCCGGGTCCATTAAAGAACTTCTGAAGCTGCAGCCTCTGCTCCATTTTCTCATCATTCTCCTTCCTTTTTTTATTCATCTCTTTTATTTCTTCCCATCCCTGTTAAAGAAGAAGCAATCTCCCGTTTCTCTCGTTGCCATTATCTGCCTCTTTACTTCTTTCCAGAAGGGGGATCTTAATAAGGTTGGTTTGGAGAAATCACAAAGCCCGAAGGAAGAAATGAATCTCTACTATGATGACCCGTCTGGGCCTGATCCCCGACCGGACTTCACAGATAACGGTTTCAGAGCTTCTACCTGGGAACGGGGACCCACCTTCAGACAGTCATTAAACCATAACGTATACTGTTACAAATCAAGTGTTAAAGAAAAAAACTTTACCCATCGACTTCTCTGCTGCTTCGCTGCCGCAACACTGTGATGGACTTTGTTGTCCACCACAGAAACAAAAGACTTGTTTCCTTTCTCGGGCTGTTTCATCTGAAACTCACTGTTTTTCATTTGACAAAAAAAAAAACAGAACAAAACAGGTGCCAGCTCCTTATCCATCCATCTTTCCATGACACTCACATATAGACAAATGGAAAAAAACTAGAGTTAAGAGTGAAAAGCATAAATAAAATTTCTCATTACACAAGAGACAGCTTAGTGAGGCACACACTAACACACACACACACAAACACACACTAAGTGGTCAGAGGAGGAATAAGACAATGCTAATCTTCACCAAAAAACTCCCAACTGTGGTTGTGTGAACACTGCAGGCTTTACTCAAATCCCTGTTAAACCTCCGGTCTCGCTGGGAATTAGACGTTAATGAGCTTTTATTATTGAGGTGGTAAATAGAATACAGCTTTAATGCTAATATCATTGGGCTTAAGTGACAACTCAATAGAGCAGTGATTCGCCTCCAAATGAGCGTCCAAAAGGGAAGAACGGGGAGGAAGTGGGAACTGAGCAGCGCCGCCATGGACGGGATGACCCGGCTGCAGAGCACGGATGCCGCATCCGTCTGGGGAGCCGTGCGGCTGTAAAACATATGGTTTTTCAAAGTCCGGGGTTGATCAGTCGGCAGCATCTTTGTCATTTAGTGGGAAAGAAAAAGAAAGTCACATTTTAGTCAGAGGGGAGGGAGGCTGGTGGAGCTAATATAGGAGGAGCAGCTGTGTCCAGAGTCCTGTAAAATCTCCCTAGAAGCTGTTCCGATCAGTGTATTAAAGGACGACATGTAATGCAAGAGGTTTCTCTTTGTGTGCTAGACTCCTGCTCTAAGCCCCCCCTCCTCCCCCCCCCCCCGACTACCAGCTCTACAGTGTTTTAGCTTCCTGAGCTAAAGAGTTAGAACAGAGTTAACGTCAGAGGATATATTGGATTCACATTTGTCTGTTTGCTGCAAACAAGAGGGTGTTGCAACAGTTTTCATTTTTTTAAACACATTTTACCATATCAACTTTACAAGGTGGTGCATCAGTGTCATACTAACATGCCCCCCCCCGCCCCCTTCAGCCCCAGAGTCTCGCTTCACGCCATTCACCACCTGACCACCGGATGTCCTTGGCCCGTCACGCCTCCTGGGCACCTGCTCCTCGTTCTCCATTAGCACCTCAGTGCTCCTGCCAGCCACTCCCCCGACAGGCCGTCATGTCGTCGTCTTCATAGCTGGGGGAGAATGTCCCCATCACCTCAGCACAATCTGAGATTTCTTGGATCCACCATCTAGTGGCCAGATATAAACAGAAATTTATGGAACGGGGAAAAAAATCCAAAGATCTAAAAAATAGTGCACTTTCAGGAAAAATGGAAAAATGTACCTGTGATTTTTGTTTATTTTATTATTAAAGAACTAAAACTGGCAAACACTTTGCACAAATGAGTCTGTTTTAAGCAAACCTGGACCTTCAGACTTCACTGATTCTATTTACATACACTACGCACTGTGCGTGCAGGAGGTAGAAAGACAGGTGAGGAAATGTGGTGTACGAATGTAAAGTAAATATACATTATTAAAGACCCTGGTGACACCAGTGCCTGGGACAAAGTGAAATTCTAATGTTCCATGATCATGTTTCATGAGAACTGGTAACTGTACAATGCAGACTGACAGCGTTGGGGATTTTAACCCAAAACCTTTTCATTTCCATCAACAGATCTGTAATAAATGTGCTCCCCTGCAGCGTGGTGTGTTGCAAAGGAATAACCCTGAGTCCTATGGGGAAGACCAGATACGTGTAGTCGGATCTGGGCGGTTTAGTTGGATCGGGCTATGACTCATCTTCAAGATGCAGGTGGCAACTAAGTACCGAGTTAAAAAAAATGTTGAAAGCAAATAACCATTTTTCCTCATCTGGGAATAACTGACCTGATACACGATCACCTTAATTCTCATTCAGAGGTATCGGTCCTAATTCAGAGTTCAATGCCTTGCTGCAGGTCACCTTGACAACAAAGTCGATATGGATGGTTCCCTGGTTCTACCTGATAAGCATTGATTCAGCGACAGGGTTGCCATGAGAAGAGCTTCATCTTGCAGTGACTATACTCAGCGTGAAGCTACAACCGACCTCACGTTGAAATGATATCATTTCAAGCCATAAAATCGCCGAACTGGCGGCTAATGGGAGGTTTTGGTGATAATCTGGCTGCCTAAGTCAGTTTTTATCTGTATGCAGAACTGTGAAGGAACAGCATTCACCTTCCAGCTGAAGATTCCCAAGTTTTCGGTCTTAAGTGAAAAACACATCAGTCACATAACATTGCATCAAATCAGCTGCTGTGCATCCTCCTGAGATAACTGAGCTTGCATGGATCCGTAGTAAAACATTAATGGGAGGGTTTTGGTTTTTTTTTCACTTTTACACCACCCGGCTGGTTGGAAGTGGATCAAAGAATCAACATACTTGATACGCAGTCTGTGCAATGCTTTGCTGAGATTCAAGGGGCATGTGTGCATCAGCTATGTCATCACCTGCCCCTCGCCTCTCAATCAAAAAGTGTGGTCGGTACTCCGATGCCATTACGTCCATCACTTTTTGTGCCCAAAAGTATGTTTTTCTGAGACATAATAAGACCTTTCTGGGTTCGAACCTCAGTTCGGCTGGGGCCCTTATTGGGGATTGGCTCCAGTCCCCCCCAGGACCCTCCCAGAATAAAAGGTACATCTGATTGATTGACGGATGGATTATTAGAAAAGACAAGTATGAAGGAGAAAAAGATGTAAAAGCTGCATTTGGAAAAAGTCCGCCGCCACTGCTGTGTGAATGTTGCCCTTGAAATCCCCCTTCAAGGGCCCCCCTGTATGCAAGTAGACAAAAAGACGCAAGTTAGCCAATTTGTCGAGAACTGCCAACGATGAAAGTGGGAAGTTGACTCCTAAACGAGTCTGAGCGTGACACACGGGGCACGGAGAGAATAGCACATCAGGCGACAGAGGTTTTTATTTAAGAAGACTCACTGTACGCCGCGGGGACTGGGAAACGAGGGCCAGACCACACAGGTATTGACTGATGATCCCAAACTACTGAAGGAATTACACGGAGCTCCTCTCCGAAGGGCTCTTTTGTTGTAGGAAGTTGAGGTATGACGCACGGATCTGGTCGGCGTTCAGGGGATGAGTGATTACTCCTGCACTCCACTAGGGATAAGAGTGCACAGTGGGGAGATTAGCCTTTAGTGAGGATGCCCACAGTGCTTTTGATAAGTTTCTCTCCTCCTGGTTTTTACATTTTCTCACTAGCTCCCCCAGGTAAGTGTCTGGTCCTCTGGGCTAACTCTGGAGCTGCTATTATCTCCTTCTTTACGGGAAGTCCTGCTTTTTAAGTGTCACTTTTGATCGGCTTTCTCCTGTCGAGTGGCAGAGTCGTGTTCGCTTCGTTCAGATTTATCCTAAACACTAGCTGTGATCTTTGGAGAAAATATATTCTCTAATAGCCTAACTGGTGTGGGTGCAGATTCTCTTTTCTGTCAAAAATGGCATCATACACACAGGAAGTAAAAATGGAAAAAAAACAAAAACATTTAAGGCTTTTACAGTGGCCCTGAGTGCCAGAGGGGAGTAAACACTACTTGCTGAAATGACCTTCGATTACATGTAATGTTAAATGAATGATGTTGTAGATGTATCTGCAGCTCTTAAGGGCTTTTTAGTTTCTTTTAGCTCATGGTTTTGGCTTTTCGGTAGTTCTGCTGTCTGGCTCGACCTCAGTGTCTCCAGCAGCTGTAGCTGTTCTCATCAGACAAGCTCTGATAAACCTGCTCTCCGCCACCTGTCCAGCACCAGACGGGGGACAGACACAGCCAGAGACCAACCGAGTGAACAAGGTGGAGCATTTGGCAGCTAAGGAGTCTGAGGTTTTCCCTCAGAAGCTGGTGGAGACCAAAAACAGAGCCAGAAGGAGAGGAGAATATTGGACTTCGTCAGAAGACTGAACCAGATTACGACGCTGGTGGGTGGTGGCCGTGTATTTGTCAGACATGTCTTAAACCTTAAGATTAATTCTAAGTGCTTTGAGATAAACATCCACATGCTAACACATTCAAAACATGCTAAAATAATGAATTGTTAAATGTTAAATAGGTATAAAGTTCACCTAGATAGCTTAGCATGTTAAAAAGTGAAAAGATGACCAATTATTAAAATCCATCATGAAGGGACATACTGTTTCATGGCAATCAATCCAATTGTAGCTGAGACACTTCACCCAGAACAAGTCTTCAGGATGTGTGTGTGTGTGTGTGGGGGGGGGGGGTCAGGCGACAGGAGACATTAACCATGGTTGTTTGGTCAAAATTCCATGACGATCTATCCAGCAGTTGTTGAGATACTGTTTGAAAAATGAATGAAAACACCAGAAATGGACATCTGGCTTGAAAAGAAAAGTAGATTTCAAACACGGTCGGGGGACCTGAAGGCGAATGTCGGCTCAAGTTGTACACTACAGCATCTAAAAAGCTCGGAGCCCGGGCTGCTATTCTCCTTATTAGAGGCCTCTCCATGCTCAGCAGGCGAAAACTAACAATGTTCCTTCCCATCAAGCTCAACCAGGTAATTCTTTTTTTTTTTTAAGTGAACTCATTCTGCTGTGCACAGATCTTAATGTAGCCATCACCCCCTTTTAGCCTAACGGCAGCCGCTGAGGGCTTGTCTGGCTGTGAGATCTCGGCCCACGGGGCCCGTCAGCACAATAAAGCTCTCCCCTCAACACACTACATTTACACCTCTCAGCACCTCAACCCATTTAAGACCACAGGCTCTTTTCATTTATTTATTTATTTTTTTACGAGCTAAAACCCACTTCAAAAACCGCATGTTCCCCGTGTTTCCTCTGCCACTCATTCGTGTGCACAAGCTGTTCAAAACCCATTAAAAACCGCATGGTGCCTTCTCTTACTCATTCATATATTTATAACAGCTATTAAACTGATTTACACATCAAGCGGTGTGAGCGAGCTGATCTAATTGGTCAAATACTCATTCCAGCCATGCTGATAACCCCTCCGCAGCAGTCACAGCTAAGGTTATTGGTTTTTATGTTTCATCTTGTGATAAGTAATGAGCTAATTAGCAGTTTTTCTCGCTCGCTCCCGCTGTTTATTATTCATGTTCGTTACCTTGAGGAAAGTGCACCCGAATTGATGGTGGCTGAATCAAAGCCGTGAAACTCCGGAGGACGTTAAATTATTGGCGCTTGTTTTTGTTGACGTTTCCTCGCGCAATCCAGTTCACACAGCTGGACGAGGACACGTCTCGTTCATGTACATTAAGCCCCATTTTGAATCCTTAGTTTAGCCCGTTCGGTCTGTCAAATAAAGAGCGCAGTGGCGCTTATTGCGCCTCGGATATGGGGGCCGCGGTCTCGTCCACAGGTACCAGGTTCAGCGCTCATCATCTTTAAATTAACAGGTTTTTACATTCGCCAATTCTGCCAAGCGGTAAAAGTCTAAATCCACAGTAAAATGTGGGGAGATTTGATAAAGCAGCAGGTCTGACATCTTGCAGTAAGCCTGCTCATGGTGAATACTAATGGGCTGATTAAATATATTCTGAATAAATAGAATTTTATTTAAAAAAAAAATGTAATTCGAATATATGAAGGGAATTAATAAAGGATTAAAAAAAAATATCCAGGTTTAGTTTGTCTGGGAAGATTTTTTTCCCCTCACACTCAAACTAGGAAATTGTGTTTATTTAATGACTCTAAACATTATTGTTATTAATTCTTCTAATTATTGATTTTCCATATTAATAGTGGCAGTGACAGAGTTTAAGAAAACCCAAAATTAAAGACACAAATTAATTCTGCTTGTGTTACACGAGAAGTCAGCTACTGCTGTATTTTCTGAGCCAGGAAACAAAACTTTTAGTTAGATGCTTTCCTTAATTTTTTTTCTAACAGAATAGATCACGCTTTCATCTTGAAAGCTCAATAACCAGCTCAAAATGCAGTCAACATGTCAGATTAATGAATCTGTGTCTCCTCAGCCGTCTGGCTCATCACACTTAATAGTTTCTTGCTCAGTCCCCTCTGTGGCACAAAGTACCAAAAGGGCCGATGAACCAAAGGTGTCAGCGTCATCGGAGAACATTCTGGAGAGTCCCCGCCGCTGCAGGACTGAGGAGGCCTTCAATATTTAGAAAAGGTCCTTTTACTTTTAGTAGTTTAGAAGGACAGTGTCACATTGGAGCGATGAAGAATGTCTTCCAAGGCTCTCACGCCATGAATAACATGGACAAAAAAGCTCTCTGTCTCAATACCGCGACATTAAACGGCCCCCAGCACCTTGTGTGACACGTCGGGAACTGAATCCGCGGGTCAGCGGCCTGAGGCTCTTATATCCGGCCGGGAACAGCCTGAAATACCACGGGCCTTTACAGGACTGTATTGTCAAGAGGTTTACAGCAAACCTGGGGGTGGGTGTGGTAGGGTGGGGGGGGGGCTGTGTTGGTTCAGTGATGCTGCTGTTCAGGGTTCATGAGGACCGTGTCTGAGCAGCTCTGAGTTACTCCTGTGTGGACCATAGTGCTCAGTCTCCTAAACGACTTCCCACGTTCTCTGTCTGTCTCCCTTTTTATCCGATGCTTAGACGTGAATCGGATGCAGGGCAGTGTAGGGCGTGGTCAATAGCGTGCATCTGTAACGGCCCAACACTGATATCATAAGGGTCTGGGAACAAAGGTCAGAGGTTAAACCCCTGGAGGTCGCCAAAAGAGCCACACTACACCCTGTCACTGTGCACCCCTTCTGCTTCCATGTTGCTGGTGCTGGCGTATCAGGTGGGAAGTGAAGTTTCTGGAAAGAACAGTCGTAAAATGCCTCTTTTCTCTGTCAGTACTGTGGTGGACTAGAGACAAACTCAGCATCCCTCTCTTAGCATTCTTAACAGAACCTCAGAACAGAACAGAATGTTTTGACACCAGGAGACCGATGTTTTGTTGTCTTTTAACCTCAGAGAGGGGTAAAGTGGCCAGTTTGCCTGCAAGTGAAACACTTATAATATCATTTGGATATTTGGAGAAGTGTTTTTCGTGGCAAAATGCTGTTTGGCTCTGATTCCGAAAGCTGTTTGACAGCTGATCAGCCTGGTGAGTCAAGAAAGAAATGTCTTTGCCAGTTAAAAATATTACTTACGCTGCAGTTTTTGAAGAGATTTTTGAAGGTTTTGAACAAGTGCTTCAACTTTGACACTTTAGGTGCATTTTTCTGATAATACACACCTACCACTACCAATTTCAATGCAAGACTTTTACTTCTTACTGAATATTTTCACACTGTGTATTACTTTTGATACTTAACTAAATTATGTGAATACTGAAGCGCTGGATCATATTTTTTTCTAAATGAGTATAATCTCGTTGTTTTGGAGTGACACTCACTGAAATGATCACTGTGCCATATTCAGCATCGGACATACGGTTCTTCTTGAAGCGGTCGTAGAACGATAACTAGCTCTTTATTCACATATGTGCTGAATGCTCCGGACACATTTGTGCATATTGCCGATGACTCTGTGGCGTAACCCTCTCACATCCTCCCTCTCTCCCACAGATAAAAAGGAGGGGCCGGGGAGCTCTGGTTCACTGTGCCGCTACCTCATCCAGGATTTCATCGGAGAAGGCTGCTTCGGCAGAGTCGCCAAGGGCGTCAATCTAACTACCTCGCAACCCGTGGCCATCAAAATCCTGAAAACCGAGCTCACCGCAAAAAGAGAGGTCTTTATTTGAATGGTCTTGATAATTACATATTTTTTACGTATTATCTGTTTATCAGATCAACTGCTGCTATGCTCTCTCTCATCCCTCCTGCCTCCCCTTTGTCTCTCACTCTCTCGCTCTCTTTCACTCTCAACCCTGCCAGGATCTGTTCAATATTTCTACCTGTTAAAAAGAAGTTTTTTCTTGCTCATGGGGGAAATGTTGTGTCTCTGTAAATAACAACTATGAAGAGTTTAGACTAGACCTGCTCTATATGAAAAGTGCCCTGAGATAATGTCTTTGTGATATGGAGCTATAGAAATAAATTTGAATTTAATTGAATTTCACTGAATTTCATTTTTCCTGTTTTCTCCACAGCTCCAAATGCTCAAAGCAGTGAGCATTCTTGACCCGGTCAAGACTAACATTGTTCACTTCTTAGAGGAGTTTGAACAGGACGGACGGATCTGTCTTGTATTTGAAAAGCTGGACAGGAGCCTTCTTCAACTGTTGAGAGAACAAGGTGGAATGCCACTGTCTCTCGCTGTGATAAGGCCGATAACGCACCAGGTAAAGACTACGTGGCTTCGATCGATACATCACCGAGTAATGGCAACATACTCAGCCAGCTGAGGAATTCATTACGTTCTGAAGTAACTTAACTATGTTTCTTCTTGATCTGTTTAAGCCTGCGCCCTGGTCAATGGTATCTCTAACCGCCTACATCATGTCCTTTGTCTCCATAGCTGCTGATGGCCTTCGACGCCCTGAAGGACATCGGCATCATCCACTCAGACCTGAAGCCGGACAACATTATGTTGGTGAACCACCCGAGTGAGCCCTTCAGGGTAAAGTTAATCGACTTCAGCTTGTCCTTCACCACCCGAGAGAAGACACGCGGGCTGTCCATTCAGCCTTTAGGTTACAGGTTGGCTCAATCTCCCAAGTTGGTCCTCCAGTTTATGCTAGACGTGGTTAAGCAGAGGTCGCGTCAATCTTCGATACACAGGCTGAATATGACAATGTGCATAATGGCCTCCTGTGATTCTTTTCACGCTACACGCAGGGCACCTGAAGTCATCCTGGGTCTCCCCATCTCCGAGGCAATAGACATGTGGGGTCTCGGCTGTGTGCTCGGCCTCTTGCACAGCGGAAACCACCTGTTCTCGATTCACTGCGAATACCAGTCAGTAAGTAACCAAATGAATCGAGATTTGTATATTTTTAAAAAACCTGTCACGGTCTGCCCGGGACAATTTTCCAAGCCCACCAGGACACTGGTTTAGGCTTCTGGCTTATTATTCTCTCTCCAGATGAGGGGCATTGTGGACACACTGGGATTTCCGGAGGACCACCTCCTTTGCACCGGGAAATACAGCCACAAGTTTTTCCAGCTGAACTGGGATGGAGACAACCCAACATGGTGCATGAAGGTGTTTTACCAATGTTTAGCTGTTCACGTTTTCTTTAGTCCCACTTTGACAACAACACTTTTAAAACATTTAACACATTAAGGGAGAGGTTTCTAATCCGCATGTTTTGTCCCTGCAGACCCCAAGCGAATACCAGCAATGCACTGGCATAGAGCCCAAAACATGGAAGAGGCACATTAGATGTCTGGATGACCTAATAACAGTGATCAGTCCTTTCCATGACTAAAGAATGAATTAACACCTGATTTGCTCCATTGCTGAGAGACAGGAAGTGTTTAAACTGAACCATCACCTACTCTGTTTTTAAAACCAGCAAAACCCAAAGCTGCAGGAATCCACCGGGACGGAGGACCAGGGAGCATTCGTCAGCCTCCTGAAGTCCCTTCTGCACCCAGACCCAGAGCAGAGGATCGATCCAGAAAACGCTCTCGTCCACCCCTTTGTCTCAAATGCCTATTTGCTGGATTAAATAGTGTGGCTGGCAATTATTCCATTCCATCGAGCATTATGAGTCACTTTGTCTTTTAGTAAGTTTAATGAATCATCTGCAGAAGGTCTCAAGCATACAGTGATCAAAGGTCAAGAAAATTTTACCCTTAGCATCAACATGATATATATAAGAATAAAGCTATAGAAACATTGTTCACAGATAGCATCAACCTCCAAGCCTCTGCGGCCAGTTTAGCATTTAAGATGTCACAAAATAACACCAATAAAAACTCATCCAAGGACTGAACAGTTAATGACATGCAAGGTATTACAGATCTCTGAGTTATAACAAGCCACTGCAGGTTCGAACATGTCAAGGTTTCAAAAGTAGGCACTTCAGTGCTCGTGAGTAAAACAGTCGACGATATTTAATGAATTGCCTGCACGTGAAAGAAGGGGGCAGTCATGAACAACAGTCGTCATTAGCAGTGTTTACACATATTCCATCAAGGTCATCATCATCATCATCATCATCAAATGGTGGAATCCAGTCTGGTGTTGGGGATAAACTTGGTGTTTGTTCTACAGTCACATTAACATATTGGTGAAGAGACAACCTACGACGGCAAAGAGCAGGACTACGATGTGGATTATGGACGACAATTCCGATTTTAGCCAGATAAGCTCCCCAGTCTTTTTCTGGTGCCCAGGTATTGAGCCTGAATGGAGGTCATTATAAATGATACCCACTGGTTACCCACCGATATGCCCCTGGAGTCATTAATGTCACCTGAGACCAAGGTGGTGGGGGGGGGGGGTCGTGTCGTAGACCCCTCCTCTGTTGAGGGACGGTTTCTCTACTCTAACAAAGATGTCTCATTATTTTGCATGCGGTGCCACAGGGAATATAGGAGGGCCTGGCGGGGTGGCGTGATGCCCCCTCCCTCTCCGTCCAGGGCTCCTGGTGTCTTTCTCCTGTTCCTGCAGGAAGCAGTGATAGAGGTGTGTCCAGAGGGATGATGAGCTACACCTGAAACAACTCTCCCTGATTGCTAGTTTATATAGGAGGACTGGACCCCCCCGCAGCACATGGTGTTCTGGTCAAGACATTTCAGTCTGGACTGTCGCCGTCCCTGATTCCACACTGTGTCTACAACACACTTTTGGTTGTGTATCATTTTTTGTTTGAAGAGAATATATATTTGTACACTGCATAATAATAAGGCAAGTTTAATGTTCTAATTTAGCAGAAAACATACCTGAAAGGCCACGTTATATTGTTATAATCCTGACTGAGCTATGTAACTTGTATATGCTGTGTGTGTGTGTGTGTGTGTGTGTGTGTGAGAGAGAGAGTGTGTGTGTGTGTGAGTGTGTGTGAGTGTTTTTTTCTGTGTGCTTTTGTGTCTATTCACTTTTGCTGTTTTGGTTGGTGTGTGTGTGTGTGTGTGTGTGTGTGTGTCTGAGTGGCAGAGTTTTTGAGAATTTAGTCATTTTTGCAGCATCCTGTCATGAGTTTCTGCATTAAAGTGCATGAAATTCAAAATTATTCTGTACCCCTCTCTCTTTCTCTCTCTCTGTCTCTCTCACTCTCTCGCTCTCTCTCTCGCTCTCTTTCTACCCCCCTCTCTTACCCCACATGTCCTCCCCTGGCACCTGTTTGATGTCACGACCCAACATCCAATCATCTGTAAGGATAGAGATGTCAGAGAACCTGTGATGCTCACATGCGCACACACCCACACACACATACACACACACCAGGTGGGATATATGACGGGATAATTGGGGGAATGCGCAAGAGAGGAAGTACTGCAGGGATGAAAAATTAAATGGAAGCAGAGGGGGAGAGGACATGGAGAGAGATATACAGGTCAGAGTGGGGGGGGTCTTGAAGTAGGGGTGGTGTGCTGGGATTTACATAATATCACGTCTCAGAGTTATAAAAAAAAAGACGTGGTGGGTTGAGCCTCGGACTTTAATACACAGCCACATGCAGCATCCTCTTAAACTCCCAGGGTCCGTGAGGAGCTCGTACGTGCCCAGTTACCGTGGAAACAACCTGGACAGGTGGACTGTAATTACGGTCACATCGCACCGACAACCCCCACGATTCCACGTGGATCCATGCTCCTTCATGCTGTTGACGAACCGAAACGCCCAAAAAAAATAGAAAAAGAAATCCTAATTTGGCGGCGTCCCTTCCGGAGACCAGGGACAAGCGTCCTCCCAGGTTCCTCCTAGGCTGAAGCCTGCCAGAGACCCGGCTCGGCCGAAGGACTCCGTCTCCGACCAGTTGTGCGTTCATCAGCATCAGGAGGATGCGGAGGGGCCATTGGTACGATATGATCTCGATTTAAGATAAAAAAATTCTCCTCTGCCGACGTTATCCACAGAGATGATGAAAAAGTTGTGGATTGAATGAAATAAACAAAAAAACTTGGCCGTCAGTCATATCTGAAGTTCTCCTTCATCAGCAGCATATTCTCACATCTCCTCTCCTCCCCCTCTCCTCCCTCTTTGGCCTCCCTCCCCCCTTCCCTTCTCTCCATTCCCCTCCTCCGCTGCTTGTTTCTTTTCCCCTTGTTCTCTCATCTTCTTACATCAACCCCCCTCGACTTTTGAACATTTCGATTCCCAGGGTTCCTTTTCTAACTTTCCTCTCCTCATTTCCTCTTCTCTCCTCCTTTTTCATCACCCTCCTTTCCTTTCCCCTTCTTTTTTTTGTTGGCTGCGCTCCCTCGTCACGTCTTCCCGGATGATTTCCCTCGTCCCTCCCCTCCTCTCTTTCCCCTCTTTTTCTCTCTTCTTTGATACAACCATCCTCCCTCACCTCTTCTTTCTTGTCCTTCACCACCAGTCCTGTGCCTCCCTTCTTCATCCATCTCTCCCTCTCCCTTCTTCTTGCTGTCTCTTCTCCTTCACTCTCCAAGGACTTTCAATTTTATTCTTTTTCCATCTGTGAAAAGCATTAAAATATCTGCACCACTGAGGAAAGGCACCTTTCAAGCTCCTTGATCCAAATCATGAGGCAGATGCCATGGTCGTCAAGAGGTGACATATTGGCACAATTTTATGCCAGGAAGAATGTCCATTGTCTGTTTATTGTTTTAGTAAACAAACGAAAAAAGGCCTTAATACATCGCATGTGTTTCGGCTCGACCAGAACTTGGTGGTTTCAGTGTTTCAGTGTTTTGATGCAACGATCCGAAATCGCCGAGATGATCATCTCCTGCTCTTTCCCTCCTTTTTTAAAAAAATATCACATCCCTCTTCCTGCTGCCGGTCTCTCTCCTCCCTCACTCCCACCGTCCTCGCTCTCTCTGTCCTCTACTCTCTCTTTCTTTGTGCCCCCCCTTCTCTCTCCCTGGGGTCCACTGTCGCAGTAATAACCAGTGTCTATCGGTGCTGTGTTACAGTGTCTGGGTGCTGTAGATAGCTTATCTTAGGGAAGGCTTACACCCCCGGAGCACACACGCCGACCCCCACGCTACACACACACTCGCACAACAACACACACACACAGGCTGCAGAGAGAAACGATTCCCTCACTGCTGTGTAATCACCTTCGTTCACACCACTGTAGATTTGAAAAAAAAAATTCCCCGGATACGACCGCGGGGCCAAACAGTGCGAACCAGGGTGTAATGGACGTGGTCCTGGCCCCTCGAGCCTCAACACTGTGTGTGGAGGAATGTGCATGAAGTGCATGTGTTCAAGCGCTGCTCTCGAAATGGCAAAAAAAAGATGGGAACGAGACAGATGGGAACAGATACCTGAATAAATTAAAGGTCTCGTGATCCCAAAAGAAAAATGCTGGGGCCACATCACAGGTAACATTTCCCGGCCCCCAGGGGAACAAGCCGACGGAGGCCAAAGGAAGGAAGAGACGCTGCCCCGTGAGAAGTCCGGCTCCCTCTGATCCCCCGCCGGGGACCGGACTGTGTCTCCGACGCCTGACACGTCCTCCGCTTCCACCGGGCCTCCGTCCGAAGCCCTCCGCGGAGAGTCTGAGCCCCGGCGTCCATTTACAGACGATCCAGAGCTTTCCACTGTTCGGCGTCATGGCACGATCCAAGCGTGAAACCTCGGTCACATGACAGGGTGGTCTCATGCCGTGCAAATACCGAGACGGTCCGGCGATGAAGGGAAGGCCCATTAAGACGCCTCCAGCGGTCCCAGTTGGGTCGGCAGCAACCCATCACCTCCAGATCAGCTCCCTGCAGCCACGATATTGTCCCTCCATGATGAAACCTGTACTGGCCACTCATGAGTGTTTTGCTGCAGTGTTTGTAGCTGTTGTTAAATCTTATCCCAGATGCGAGAGATGGTTTTTTTTGTTTCTTGGTTTGTTTTTTTTACTATATGCCACAGAGTCCTATTTCCTCAGTTTCCTCATCCAATAAAAAGATGATGCTGACGCTGTCAGTCACTTTTCTCATGACCGGTTGATGCTTTATTGACCCAGGGGGCAATTTTATGAAGAAGTAATAAAGAAAAACAAAGCTGACTGACCACATGTTGACCGTGTCCTCCGATATTGGCTCAGAGAAGGACGAGGTGTGGCCGGGTTCAGCCAACAATCAGCAGACTTCTTTCAAAGCTTCGTGAAACTTCGGATCAAACTGCTGATATTATGCCCATGAATCAATGGGCTGTCAATGGGACACACGGCAGAAAAATAAGAACGGAAGAGGACAGAAGGAAATAGGGGGAAATATGGATACAAACCTGTAAATGATGCCAATATTCTGATGAATCCGACGTAATAACCAGTCACGACTTTACAATGACCATCAATTACTCAATTAAATGCATTTTATACACCGATATGAGATTTATTGCCGTGAAAGAATCAAGTGATGCAACTGAAGGGGAAAATAAAAGGGGAACAAACTTTCTTTTTTTCTTTTTTTTTCTTGTTTTTTGTGAGCATGTCAATGAATGAATGAAATTAGATGAAGAGCGTTGTGTTCAAATATTTCAATACCATTCAAAAGCACATAATCAAAAGTTGGTCCTCAATCCACCACATACACACACACACACGAGAATTTGTGTCCTATCCAGCCAACTTGGACACATCCTTTATGTGTTGCGTATGTTCTCACTGTGTATCTGACTTCAACTGTTGAGCAGTGGATGACACGTGTTATCACCTCAAAGAGGTTAAACACTTAGCTTCCATCTTTTCTATCATACAGCAGCGGGGCCATGACGCGAGAGCGAAACACAGTCTGGCGCCGCTGCGGCAGAACCCAGGACGCCGACGTTCATCGCAGCCGACAACGCAGAGCAACAGGACAAGCACTGGGCTGAGCAGTCATCTCCTCCTTCCAGCTTCATCAGAGGTGTCGACGGTGGAGGGCGGAGAACGTCGGTAGGATGAATAAATATTTATTTGTATCTCTGGGGTTCTTGCACGAGGGCGGCACTGGCGGCGGGACATTTGAATTCACCTGGAAGGCACCTTGGGGAAATATTCAAAATGCAAATGGCACATCTTCTTGGGAGTATGAATACATGCAGCAAACAGAATGGCACCGTGGCCATGCGGGGGTCAGCTCGGCTCCATTCCCAAATACAAGGCCGTGAGACGCAGCCGATAGCTCCAGGAGGCCAGTGAGCGGAGTTTATCGGACCTGGTGAACATGATCAAAGACATCTTGGTTGCTAAGACACCGCCTTCCTCCTCGACCCGCATGCTGTTTGTCACCCCAGGTCGACGTTGGCACATCGGTCCCTGGCGGGATTAGATCCGCTCCCCCTGTGGTCGCTCCTCACCGGTGACAATCACATCGGAAACAGAAACCACTGAGAAATGTAGCCGCTGGCTGCAGCTCTCAAACACACACACACACACACACACATAGAAACACACAAAGTTCTAATTGTGAGTATTTCATGTGCTATCAAACATTACTAGGCCTTATTAAAAAAAATTCCTAATGGGGCTCTGAAATCAAATACGGTTGTGTGTGTGTGTGTGTGTGTGTGTGTGTGTGTGTGTGTTTGTAGTAAAGTGTGGTAGTGGCAGGCACATTGTGAGGTCCGGGTTAGAGTTTTAAAGCAGTGGATTGGGGACATTTTGGTCTGTCCGGGACTCTAAATGGGTTCAGACCTGGTTTTAAGGTTCAGGTTTAGGTCAGGGTCAGGATCTGGGCTGGGGTTAGATACTTAACTGTAATGGTTAAGGTTGTGGAAAAGGCCTAGGGACTGTACGAGTGTCCTCACAAAGATGGCAATGCTAACACTGATTTGTGTGTGCGTGTGTGTGTGTGTGTGTGTGTGCGTACTCACGCTTTGTTCCACATGCTGAATATGTTTCTCTCTCTCTCTCTCTCTTTCTCTCTCGCCCCCCCTTCGGGTTGTTTGATCCATTATAGATCAGAGACACAACACTGACCAGACTGAAGAATGAAATCAAATCAAATCAAACAGAGTAGCACTGCAGAGGGGAGAGGGAGGATCAAGGCTGAAGATGGAGCCGGCTCCGGTTTCTCTCTTTCCCCAGTCTCGAACCTGCATGTGGAAGGGCTCGGCGTCCCATGAAGCCCAGGACCTGGAACCGACCACGTGCCCACGTGCCCTGGTCCTGAAGGCTGCTGCGTCCGGAAATCGGCTTAGGGCCCGGTTCCGTTTTAAGAAAATAAAAGCGAGTGGTGGTGGTGGAGGTGGTGAAATGCCAGCTCTGTGATTATGTGTTGAAAAAAAAGAGGAAAAAACAGGAGCCACCTTGTACCTGCTGTGTGTGAGGACAGTTTCACTAGAATATCAGCTTTAGCTTCAGATCCTGTAAAGCTGCATTTACTCTGCTTTGTCGAACTTTTCGCCATAGCCACCGCAGGTGTCCTACGCTGTCATGAGCCTTTCTGCTTCTACGTCAAAAAAATGGATCTTGACAGATTCGGAGCTGACGGATGTCGAAGAGCAGTTTTAGTTTTCCCTGTATTTACTGCGACGCACATGCGAGAGAAGACGTCAGAGGAGACGGTCTGAATGACGCCAGCAAAGACGGAGAAACCATAAATGCACATAGTTACATTTTTTGGAAGCTGCACATCAGGCTGGGACGTGGGTCACAGTGTAGGGTACATACATCACTACACCGACGCAGAACCATAAAAGGGTCTAAAGCCGCTACCTCAGCCTACTTACATGGTGATTTTTGTCTTGGAGTGATGGTATAACATCTCTAGAACGCACTTAAAACCACCTCCTCAGGTAGTCCAAACAGTCCGGCTCTAGTCTGTCTCAGATGCCTCTTCACTAATTGCTTTTCTTCTACCAGATGAAGCTAAGTGATCCACCCAAAAGGCATCAAGTGGCTGAGCGTAAATGGGTTATTATGGTAGCAGCTAACTGCAAAGATTCCTGAATACTGTAATAATTAAAGATTTAATTCACTGCTTTTCGAAGCACGATAATTATTGAGCAGCTCTCAGCGCTGCGGTCATGGTTTGATCGGAGGGATTTTCTGCTTCAGTTTTCCTTTTGAAAATCTTTTTTGCTCTCGTTGCTTGAGGAAGAGCAGATTGTCGGCTCTTCGGAGGGCATCGCCGAAATAGAGAGCGCTTAAGCCCTCAGAGCTAATTTGGAGCCATTTCATCACATCATCCTAAATTTATTGCGACACAGAAATGAAAGAAGACGTCGGTGAAGACGGTCTGTACGACGGCAGTAAAGAAGGAGGGGAAGCCAGAAATGCGATGCTATGGAGCCGACCAATCACGGTTCTTGCCATCCACGATGTGTAGTCCCTTATCTTGGGAGGTGAACGTCAGGCTACGCCGTAGGGTACATTGCTACGCTGCGGGCGATGTCCAGATAGTTTTATTCATTTCAGGCCCCCTGAAAAACTCATCAGGTGATCACAGGTAGAGGATGAGGGGGGCGGGGCTTCGGGTTGAGCCGTGTTCCACCTGAGAGGCCTTCGTGCTCCCCGTCCTTGGAGATGTTTGTGTATGTATGTCTGTGTGTGTGTGTGCATGGAAACTGACAGAATAGACTAAGAAGAAATTAAAAAAAAATTCCTGCTAGTCAACCAGTGCGAACACGCTGTCGTCAATGTGGCGACGAATCGCAGCCACGCCGTCTGTATTCAGTCCCGTCGGCCTGTGGCAGGCTGACGTTTCTTTGGTTTCACGCCACCAACTGAGATTCCATCGCCAGTATTTTTCCAACATTGACTTCAGTGCTAAGACAGAGTCTGGTCAGAACTCCGGACTCCATGGTGGTGCTAGATCATTCCAGTCTGTCTAAGTACTGCTATTACAAGGATTGGTCACAATGGAAATACAAAAATGGATGCTCCACCTGTTCAGGTGTGGTGAATGGACAGCGGCCTCAGCCTCTTAAAAATGTTGGGTTTGTCGTGGCCCCAGTGAGTTCGAGCTCATCTTACTCAATGCTGCAATTACTGCTTTCAAATAATAATCAGGAAACCGCGACCAGGCCTTTCAGGTTAAAGGATTATTCCGCCTCATTACAGCTTGGCTCCTTATTTTCATTGATTTTGCAGTAGTTTCGATCAGTGTGGAGGCAGCAACATTAAAGTCCATTGGGGCAAGCCACTCAACAATCAAGTGGGATGCGAATAAGCTCACGGCCAAAATCTGTTTTTAATTTTTCGATGTAAAAACAGAGAGTAAGGTCACCGAAAATGTGGGTAATAATCCCACACTGCAGAGAAAAACTGTTGACACACCCAGAGTACAAACAGTGATTCAAAGATGAAGCAGGAAATTGTTTTATTTTCTCAAAATAAATCTGGCTATGCTCGGTGAGGAAACCTGCCTGACCACTTGTTTCTCTTGTCTCGCTCTTGTTCCCTGTTTCCTACGTTACAGTAATGGGCAAAAGTATTTAGATCATTTACTGAAGTGTCCATAAGTAAAAGTGTCAGTAACACAGTGCAAACCCCATTCAAAATGTTATGTATTTTAAATAAGTAGTATCTGCATAATTCACTTAAAGTACCCATTAGGCAGCAGATTGGCCCCTGTACGTCTAATAATATTGTATATTATAAAATCAGTAGGTTGTTATTAAAGCAATAGTAGAGCACTGTTTCAATGTTGCAGCGCTTCGGTATCAATGTGTCATATTTTATTAAATCATTTTAGGTCGTTTGTGTAAAATCTTACTCTGCAAAGACGCTATTAAATAAAACATACAACATTACCCTTTTAAATGTAGGGAAGTAGAAACCTCAGTACAGAATTTAAGTACATCAGATCTGTAACCGGGTAAAGTATTACCAGTGAGTAAATAATTCTAATTACCAATGGGGATGATGGAGAAAACTGCAAAACTAGAATCAAGGATTGTGGTCCTTCTAGGTCACATGGCTGGTTAGAAACGACCTCGTTGAGACGGGTTAGTGTTTTGGTGAGGTCCAGTCACATCCGCTGCCCCGTGGCGTCGCCGTGGTGCGGTGCTGAAGTCAGACGCTTTCTTCTCGACCCACAGGGAAAAAAAAGCCTCTCACCGACGTTTGCACTGCTTCGGCCACCGCAGATGTAAATATTTCAACTTGTCCACCTCGTGTCGGATAACTGGCGTTCAAACTGTTTTTGTTCACGTCCAGCAAAGCGACGTACGGTTCCCGGCCCCCATTTGGGCTGACAACGGGCCATCGAGGCGGCCATGTGCTTATCACCTGGGCAACGAATAGCCGACTGTCACTTCATTCTCCGTCTTTTCTTTGTGCAGCTCCCAAGATGGCATAGCCTCATAATCACCACTCACTCATCACACTCTCGGGGCCTTCTGTGTCTTAAGAACAAAAAAAAGGGGGGGGGGCACGACAGAACATTTCCGCCTTATAAGGCCATTGATGGTCAGTCAGCGTCATGGAGCCCGCCACTGGAACTTTGCACGATCCGGAGAAACGAGTTGAATGACGCCGTCGCCCGCGGTGTAACAGGAGACATTAAAGCGCTTTCAGACATAATTGAGTTTCCGGGGCTCGGCCGAATGGGCCCGTTTGAAAAAGAAATCTGTCGCTCTCGGATTCTCCCTCATAAATCACTGCCATCGCGATCTATATTTCCCAACTCTCTCGGCCTCACCTTCTTTTTTTTTACCGCCGAGCTTTACCCTTTCTTTTCTTCTTCACCCATCTCTCACCTTGTCTCGTTCTTCTCATCCCTTTCATCTCCGTTTCTCTTTGCGTGCTCCCCTTTTCCTTCCTCCACTCTTCTCACGCCTCCCCCGCCTCCCCCTCTAACCCGACAGCCCTTGGATGGATGCTGTATTTGAGAAGGGTCACAACGGTCGGCTTTATTGAAGCCGGATTACCGCTTTTGCTTCATGGCAATATTAGAGTGTTTCTATTATTTTATCCTCCTAATCTAATTCAACGAGGGTGGACAAAAAATTAGAAACTCCTCCGGCATCACACAAACTCTTTTCTTGTCTCGGCTCAGGTCGTGCACGGCCATTTGTCGATAACATCACCATCAATCTTTTGTTACATACTCTTCCTGTGTGTGTGTTTGTGTGTGTGTGTGTTATTTCATCATTCTTTCCCTCAGCCGCTTTGACCTTTGATGTCCAGATAATTTTGTTCATTTCAGGCCCCCTGAAAATCTCATCAGGTGATCACAGGCAGACTTTGCCGGGAGTGGAAGTCAGAGTGCCAGAGACCAGTCCTGATGTGGAACATTGTCCCGATGTGGAACGCTGACCTTTGTGCCATAATGTCTCGGGTAAAGCCTGGATTCAGGTGATTTCTGGGATAAACAAATATTTTAAAAAAAGAAAAAACAAAAAAGAAAAGGAGGGATGGACAAGTTTCCATTCACTTAATTAATGAAAATCACTTCTGACGCTGTGTTTTGTGTCCTTCCCAACGTCATGTTACATGTTTTCTGCATGAGTTTCAATATTAAAAGCCTCAATTTTAAAAAAACAACAACATGTAAAGCTAAAGATCATGTGTTGTTGTTTCTTTATCCAATTATCCTGGTAATTTCCATGCAAATGAGCTATTTTAACCACTAAATGACGTAAGAGAGCCGCATCTCTAATGGCTTTCTCTGGAGTATCGTTAATCGTGCTAACAAGGAGGCCACCGTTGGTTGCTAATGGAACCACACCTGCAGCAGGTGATCTGGTTGTGGAGAACGCCCACTGTTTGCAACACGGCCTGACAAACCACTGGGGCCGAGACATGGCATTAAATAAAAGCTTCAGGCCGGTGTCTGTATTTCGTCGAGGTCATTGGCAGAGACACTTGGGCTTTTTCGGTCTGGTTTCAACGATCAGCTTTGAAAAGGGGGTGCTTTAACCTGCACCACCGGGGCAAACGAACAGCTCGCGCCACTTTTTAATTCGCCACTGAAACATTCTGCACCAACAGATCAAGCGGAGCAAGTTTTCCTGGCACTGCATTAGTTTTGTTCCAGAAAATGTGTAATATATCAGCTGGAGTGTAACAGGGATTTCTGATCAATGCCTGTGGGTCTAATTCATTTGGTTATTTTTTTGTTTATTTAGTCATTCATTTAGAAAGTAAGGTTAGGTTGAGTTTCCATATATTAAACTTAAAACTTATGTCCTGTAATGCTGCAGGAACTGATGTCCCACAATGGACAATCACATTCGTTACATCATTTACGTTCCAATTCATCGTGGCTTTCATTGTGTCTCGTTTTCAACCCTGCTCTGAACTGTGAAAACTTTTTGGTGTCACAAATCATCCCAGTAGTTTAATTGGGTTTTTTCCCTCAGATTTTTATTTGGAGCCTGTTTTTTCAATGCATCTTTCTTTTTCTTTTTTGGTTGTTGTTTTTTTTTTTAAACTTAAATCAAGTCCTTGTGTAACTGGGTCCTCTCAGTTCATGGGAATCTCTGAGGGATGCCTGAATGGGGGAAAAAAGAACTTCTTAAACTGAAAAGCCTTGATAAGGTTTTTATTATGAACCTTGAAGGAAGAAAAGGGGGGAGTAGGGGGAAGGGGCGGGGGGGTGAGAGAAAGCATGCAAGACACAAAAAAGTTTCACCAGAAGGGGGGTAAGCAGAGCTAACAAGAGAATGAGATCCAAGTATTGTGAAAGTAAGAGGGAGAAGGAGACAGATAAAGAACAAAGGGGGAGAGAAGATAAAATTCTGAGAGCAGCACAAAGTCCCTGAGAATTAAAAGATAGAGAACAGCAGCCTGGAAGCCGTGATACAGAGCCCCCCCCAGCTCTGTGCACCTGAAAGCACCACGCTTCCCCTTTTTCTTTGCTTCAACTTCAGGCTTTAGGCCGAGGCTGCCATGTAGCACAACACCTGAAGGGGTTTATACAACACATCCACAGGCTTTTAAACAAGACATAAGTAGGCCGCCGCTTTCTGGGTTTTATGAAGTCATTTCCAAACATGTCGGAATTATTTTTTTTCTGCTACAAGAAAATAAAAAGTGGGTAACAATGGATTAGTGCTTCAGTGACAAACCTGTGCCATGGCCGCCGCAAGTGTCCTACGCCGTCGTGAGCCTTTCCTCTTCTGAGTTGGTGTCACTCTGCAGTTACACCACCAGACAGCTAGTTGGCGGCAGCATCTATATGCCGTCGTGTTGTTGAAACACACAACAGTGATGTAGACGTCACAAATCGGTTTCTTTCAAAACTCGACCGGCAGCCGACAAACCCTCCAAGTGTTTCGATGCATTGGACTTGTTTTTTTGTTTCCCTGCTTCTGGCACCTGGTTCCTGGTTGTGGGTTAGGACGCGTGGGTGTTGGTGTATGACCTCAACTAGGTTTAACTACAGAGCCATATTTTACCGTTATATAAATCTAAAATTTATTGATGGTATATGGTGCTCAGGCATCAAAAGTCGTGGTTGGTTCATTCACTATTTAACGATCCTTTGAAGTTGACGAAGATGTTGTAAGTTCTGAACGTAAAAACTTTCCTCTTGATTAAAATGAGTCACTGAAGCTACCAGATATATTTAGAGGAATTAAGAGGAGCGAAACTATAAAGTCTCACACAATCGAATCACTAACATACCGTTACTCAGATGCGGTGCTTGTTACCTCCACGGCCGCAGCCTGAAACCTGACAGGCTTAACTGAGTGTGATGAAGAAAGAGGGAAGTTAAATAAACGTACGATCCACATACTACTCGATATTATCTAATTAACGCGATGACACTGAAGGGGAAGAAATGCCACCGCTCTCGGACGCCTGAGACATCGGCCGATCTCAATAGCTGTTCCTTGCCACCACCAGCCCCCCCCCCCCCCCCCCCCCCCCACGGCGCGGCCAAACATGTCCTGATTTTAATCCGCACAGCGGCCAAGACACACAGTAATGGCTCAGCGTTTTATCTCAACCCGGCGTTTCATTAATAGAGCCTCACAGGATTAAAAGTCCACATCCCCCCTCTGTGTGCCTCTTATCGGCTCTGACGTCAGACCCGACTCATTCTGCGTTCTTTTCCTCGAAGAACGCAGAATGACGCATCTGTCAGAACCCAGCTTACGTGTCAGATATTGATATTAACATTAACCTGCTCCATATGAAAAGTGCCTGAGATAACTTACTACGTAAACGGCCTCAGTTTGGTCACAAAAGCGTTGCCGACGTCTTGGTTACATGCAATTTTTGAGTAATTCTGGCAGCATTGCATTAGTAATGAAATATATTTGTTGTTGCAAACTACGAGCATATATATTATTATTAGCATACATCGTCAGGACCTGGTTCAAACTGAACAGGTTTACTAATAGTTGCAACAACCTGGATGTCTGACAACATTTTGCAGCTTCAGCTCAAACATTGAAATGTCTTGTTACCAAATCGAGACAGAGTTGGCCATCACTCGTGATTATTTACACTCGCGCTCTTCCGCTGTGATGTGTCAAACGTTGGTCGGGATTAAGGATCGGGATCTTTGAACTTAACTGATTGAAATGGTTCAAATCAGCAAATTGGTTTGTAATTTCTGTAATTTCCCAATTGCCTGCACATATGAGGTAATGGTCTGAGAAATCTAAAAGTCTTTCTTTCTTGTCTTTGTGTGTAATTCGATCCTAATTGTTTTTTATTTGTCCATTTTTCATCATAATCTTTCTTTTCTTTCCTCTCATCTCACTGTTTCCTGTCTTCCTCTTCCTCCCTTTCCCTCTTATTTCCATAGTCATAACAGAGGAAAGTGAGAGTGTGTGTGTGTGTGTGTCTTTGTATGTGTGTGTCTTTGTATGTTTGTGTTTCTGTGTGTGTATGTGTGTGTGTGTGTGTGCACATCAGTCAACATCTCCTGGCTTGATGGCGTCCTTTCCGCTGCTCTAGTCATAAAACTGGGATGATCCATTCCTCTGAATTATTTACGTCCTATCAGATGGCTCCATCCCCTCTGTTGCCGGGTGGAGTTGGCCGGATGACACTGTTGATTGCCAGTGTTTTATATCCAGGTACCATCATTTGCCTCCAGGTCTTTTCCTGTTTAGGCGTGTTTTAAGGGAGAGCTTCTCCATAAACCACTGATGCATTTGGTACAGTGTGTGTAAATATCTGTGTCTATATATTTTGTGTGTATCTGTATGTCATGTGGTTGTGCGTGCGAGCTGGGTCCTTATCTTGCTGGTCCAGTCAGCAGCATGTGAAACAGTCAACCACCTATCAGAGCCCTCTGATAGAGGCATCTCAGGCAAAGTGCATTCTCTGTTTGAATCCAGCCTCGATGTCTCATGGCAATTTCCCAACGTCTTACCACAGGGGTGCCACAAGGCTCTGTGCTGGGGCCCTTCTCAAGACTTTTAAAGTTGTGATACCATGTCGGTGGTGTTAAACACAGGCAGGTGAGGAGGCTGGAGTGAATAGCAGACTGTCTGATGCAGGGTGAATTGGATGGGACTTTAGCTGGGGGAAGTGCAGGATAGGGGGGATGGCCGGGAGCCTACGGACTGGCCTGGTGGTCGGTTGCGTTGATTCGAGCAGATTGGAACTGATCCTTGAAGAGTTTCTTTGAGTTCTGCCCTGTGGGTCGTGAGAGAGTGGAGGATAACCTCAACCTCTTTCTGAGTTTAGCTGAACAATGTGGTCACATGAGATTATGCAAACGATAATCCCGGAAATGGTTTATTTATACCTCCAAATAAGTCATCATTTTTTCATGAAGCTTTTAAGTTGTTCAAACCAAACAATCCTGCAGGATGACAAGATTTTTCGTCGCTGCCCTCTAAAATGCATTTCATCATTACGAGAAGTGGGATGCATTTCAGTCCTTGGGGGCCCCGGCCGGCCACAGTAATGACTGGGTCCACTGCACTGTCTCCCTGTGGGGGGGGGGCAGAAAACGAGTTATTGATTTAAATGAAAGTCAGAAAATCTCCTTGGTGGTGAAATTTAATTTTGTAAAATATATTTGTATGTGTTGTGTTTCTTGCTCTAGTGCCAGGGCACATATTTGTCAAACAGATCTATTGTGCCACAATGAAATTCCATGAGTTATCTACCAATGGAAATGTAACCCACAGTATCATAGTTTATACACAACAACCTCGGCAAGTGTTTATTTAAATCACATAGGAGTATACCTCAAGAAAAACTTTCAGAGTTTAACCGCCACCTTGAAAAAGCAGGCCAAAGTGACCCACTGTGGGTCATAGAGACAAAAACAGACTGACCGAGGGGAAATGATTCCGAGTCTCACGTCGTGGTCGTCTCTGGCCAGCCACAACAGGGCAGGTCAACCCCCCCCCCCGTGAGGAAATGTCGCTGCCACCCATTGGCCAAAAACCCCACGGCTGCAGTGCCAAATAGTCCAAAAAAATAGGTCATTTTCCTTGACCTTGATGGAAAAACCTCATGAAGTCAAGCGAAGGAGTTAGGCAGATACCGAACAACGACGGCTGCACTCACGCTAAGATGCTAATCACACAAGCCGATGTTATTGATGCAGACCGCTTTAAATGTTGCTGCCGCAAGGAATTATGGGCCAGCACTATCTCGTCATTCTCCCGCAAAGGACGGTCTGATGTGTCCTATGCCACGGGAGATAAGATAGGAAGCGCTGAAGCTCCCCTCCCTTAAAATACACCAGCTCTTATCATGGCTGCCGCTTAGATACGTCCAGGTCATTTCACAAAATGAGATGAATGAAGGCTTCCACTGAGAATGTGTGTGTGTGTGTGTGTGTGTGTGTGTGTGTGTGTGTGTGTGTGTGTGTGTGTGTGTGTGTGTGAGACATAAACGTCGACAGCACCACGTCGTGGTTTTGAGTTTCGCTCTGCTCATTCAGTCGGGGTGCCTTGTTTTTTCTTTTCTTTGGTGACCCTACCTTTCCTGGCAGCAGGGTCAGGGTCAGGGTCATCCCGGCGCTGGAATCACGGCGCTGGAATCACGGCGCCTGACGTGAATTGGTTTGCTGGAGGGTTTCCTTTTAACTCTCACAGCTGTTAGTGAGGCTGTGTTAGAACCACACACACATACACACACACACAGTGTCACTGTTCCTGCCTCCTACTTCAGGAGAAAACAATTATCAACTTATCAGTACCAACACAAATTTTCACACCCCCACAATAGTCTATAACTGTTTTGTGTGTGTTTGAGTACTAGTATACATATATATATGAGGACCAGTCAGAGTTTTACACCTTGGAAATGAGGACAATTGGGCTGTTTGAGGGTTTTCAGGTTCACTTTAGAACCATGTTTGGGATCGGGCATTTGGTTCTAACGGTTTAGGTCAGGGTAGGGGGCTAGGGAACCCACTATGTCCATGAGAGTCTTCACAAAGATAGAAGTGTGTGTGTGTGTGTGTGTGTGTGTGTGTGTGTGTGTGTGTGTGTGTGAGATTTCATATGTAGTTTATCAGTGTCTGAGGGAGAGAGAGTGACAGAGAGAGAGAGAGAGACCAATGAGGTAGAGGAGTGTTTGGCAGCGATAAGATGGCTCTTTGTTTCACCCCCTCGCTGCCTCGCAGCCACACACACACACACACACACACACACACACACACACACACACACACACACACAAACACACACACACACACACACCATTATACCTACTTAACCTCCACTCCAGTGATATACTATATCCAATTTGGAAGAAAGAAAACCACTTCTAGAAATTCATCATTCAACACGTCCCTAGAGCAAATGATCTTTTTTTTGTCGTCCAAGGACTCGAGTCTGAAACTCAGTGTTTTACCACTGCATTTGGTCTCACAGCTGTGGAGTTTCTGTAGAAACGCTATGATTTCACATGAAATCCTAGCGGAGTTTCTGCACTGGAGGAGACGCTGAAGAATTTGCGATCCCCTGGTTCCTCTTCCCTGATCCGAGCCGTCCGTCCGATGCCAGAGTTGAGCCGGCGACAGCTCTTATGTTCACCGCTGGCGGGGGACAAATTCTGTCTGCCAGTCCAGGGTCCCCGGTCGCCACGCCGGCCAGCTTGGGCACAATCGGACGGCCCCTGG
This sequence comes from Istiophorus platypterus, assembly GCA_016859345.1. NCBI lineage: Eukaryota > Metazoa > Chordata > Actinopteri > Istiophoriformes > Istiophoridae > Istiophorus > Istiophorus platypterus. The sequence continues at coordinate 2,197,701 of CM029116.1, forward strand.
GGTCCCTGAGCGACAGGAGCATAGCTGAACACATGGTGTAACCCCCCCCCCCAAAAAAAACAGACCAGATGTGTTTAGAGGCTGCAGCTTGAAATCCAGCAGGAATTTTAAACAAATATGACAAAAGAAGTAAAGCTGGAAAAGAGAAGAAATAAGCAGGAGCAGCTGCAACTGGCTGCACAAAAAAAAGTCCTGAAGGAAAGTACAGACACAATTAAAGGCCCTAAATCTTTCCAAATAAACTTGATATTTACGTGAATCTCACCAAACACGTTTCCTCGAGTCTGACCGGAAGTAGAAAAAGAAAGTAGCCGCCGGTAGCGGTGTGCGTAAACTCGTAGGGAGCTGGGCCCAACTCGCCAGCCGACCCGGTCACCCTGCCTCACAGTTACTTTACTGTGGGATTTTTATTTTCATTTTTCATTTTTTTACCTGGGGCTATTTATCCAGAACAAGTGTTACTTCTTCCTCTCAGCCTCCAATGTAATTTCAGCTCACACTGGGTCCGGGGATACAACCATATGTTAGTGTTTATCGCTGGCGGGATACACATATTGAAATCCCTCACGTGGCATTGTAATTGCCTCTCTTACCATATGGAGAGCCGAGTGTACGTGCCACTGGCCTCCATCTTCTTTCCAGTTAGTTTTCACGAAGGTGAAATTTAAAAAAAAAAGCCTCCAGGAAAACAGTTTGGACAACCCCCGTGGAACCGCTTCATGCAGACACTGCCGGAGCCGCCGTCCACATCTCACTGCTCTCTGACGGGAAAGGTTGTGCGAGCCGTGGAGAGCGGGAACGCTGACGGTTATTCCAAGGTGCGTTGCCTGTTTGATTCAACGTCCGATCCATTTGCTCCGGTTCGGCGAGGATGAACGCGCAGGGTCCAGGGTTCGATCAGCCAGGAAATTGATCTGGATGTAGCTTCCTAGTTAGCATAACACCAACCACACAATTAGTGTTTACTTTCGGTTGTACTCCGAGACAAGTGTTTGAAACAATTCACGTGAAAATCTTGTTTTTTTCAAGGACGCACATGCTGGTTCCCCCCGCATATATGAAGCCACATCTATGGCAAATTTACCTGGTTAAAAAATACCAGAGTTACCCTTTAAGTTGAGTTAACACTGAGAGGAAGCATGAGTGTGACTATTTAAGGCATCAGAGTTATTATCATAGCTGAGTTTAATACAGACTCAAAAACAAAATCAAATTAAATTTGTTTCTCTTCATTTCAATCATCATTGTGTGTATTAGTACATGAATATATTTTCTGATGTAAAGAATAATGAGCAGGAATGTTTTAATGGTTTCATTTGCTGAAACAGAAAAACGGAAATGAGTCCAATAAAAAAAAAAAAACAAGCAGTTCAGTGGCAACCAAGACAATTTTCAGTTGGCACCAAAACAGGTAGAAAACGAGTTGCTGCTAATGAGGAACTGCTGAGAGCGACGACCGGAGGCGGCCACAAAGAAACGGGTCGTTCCCCGTTAGGTGACAAACCGAAGGTGGCAGCAGCTTCCTGTGTGGGGTTGATCGGAGAGGACACCCACATGGTCGCACACACACACACATACACACACACACACACACATACACACACACACACAGCACCAACCGAGACCACCCCCCCCCATAAAACACAGCTCCCCAGGTCGTCAGCTCCAGCAGCTTGTTACGACCCATCGTCAGGTTTTACTGTTCAGAATCATCCAGCATGAGGCATCGGTCCTCTCAGCAAAAACCCAGAAAAAGACATTTAGATTTGAGTATTAATAATCATTAAATTTGTTGTGATTATTATGTTATAATACCGTAATTCCATAAGGTCAGGTCGGACGGATGTGTTGAAAAAGTATTGGATTTAAACCACAGATTGCCGATCCCATGATGATCTATAACCTTAACCTCATGTTCGTTTATTGTAACCATGACTAAGAATGACCTTTAACCTGGACAAACGCAGGTTGTAGAAGGCAAGATTAAAAAAAAATGTTGGCAACAGACATGAGGACAACGACATGACAGACACATCAGGCCGACTCGATGGGGGGGCCTGCAGGGGGCCTCACTGAGCACATGTAAGAGGTCATTCAGTGCACGGCATTGAATGACCGAACGTTGCATTTATAATACATGAAAGGTCACTTTCCAGGTAATTTTACGGGGGAAATATTCATGTCCAGCCCCCTGCTGCTGCCACCCCCCCCCCCGGCCTCTTAGTTCCGTTGCCCACCTTCAGTGGTTTCACAAACAAATGGTGAGGGGACGTTTGAAGCCGACGCCCTGAGTGGAGCACCGCGACACCGGACAACAAATTACATTTTAGCCATGACAAAGTGCAAAGCCACGTTTGATGTCCTGCGCCGCTGCCCCGGTCTTAATTATACCAGGTACATGTGGCCTCTCTCAATTCGGTTTAAAAAAACAGACGTCTGCAACCCAAGACCATGATAATTAAATCAGCGGTTGTGTTTGCGATAATACAATCAAACATAGAATAACAGCCGTTGACCCCTGGGTTCCTGTCGATCTCACCGCTTTTGGAGTGGATGAGCATCGTCCGGATCCTGACCATGGCCTGATGCTGCGCTCATACTTACGGGAACGCCAACTTCCTTGTCTCGGCCTCGTCAGAGTGATGCGTTCCGGCCGAGAGACGTAAATCTTCGGCGGACGCCCCCGGGGACGCGCATTGGGTTTCGGGTGTCCGCATTGGACTCCGAGTGGTCTGAGGGGCCCCACATCCTCTATTGTACAGGTATAAAAAAAACAATTAACAAAACTTTTGAAATTCAAGTGGAGCCCTCAATTTTTCCCGTCAACTTCTTTCTTTTTCTTTTTCCCCTCTCACTCCCTCCGCAGAGTCGACTTTCGTCCTTGGATGGTAAACAATGTTGTTGCTGGTCTAAAAACGGACGATGCAGTGATAATTCCTGCATCTCTAATTGGCTTCCTCTGGGCCCCTGAGTCGCTCGGTCTTGTTCTTTGGTGCAGTTTGAACCTCTGTCTGTCATCGCGCCCTTGGTGCTTCCATTTCACATTTGTTGTTGTCCGTGAGCCTCGTGTGCAATTAAAAACTGCTGTTATTTAAAAGCTGGATGTAAAGGGATTGAGTGCCGACCCCCTCCCGGCTGCTCCACCTTCTTCGTCTCTTTTGTTCCCTCCGGTCTTCCCTCCTTCGTCCTCTTTCTCGCTCTGTTCTCCACCCTCTCCTTCCCCATTTCGCTCGGGCCACTGTCATTAACTCTCTTTTTTTCTTCTGATGCAGTGAGCTGGGGGGTGAGGGGACGTGCCACATCAGTCGTCTCGCCATTTTGCTGTCTCACCATTTCACCGTTTCGCCATTTCATCATCATCTTTCATTTCATGGAAACATAACCCAGGGTCCAGGGGAGGCAGGGCTCCGGCATCTTTGTTGTCAAGCCGCTCTATATACAGCTGATCTGAAAAGCAACTGAAGCCAAAACACAGACATGTTTGAGGACTACACTGGCAATGTTGGCAGAGTATTGCACCTCCATTAAACTGTTTAGTCTGTCTCCTCTTGAGACAGTTTTGAATAATGAAGGTTGGGATCAGAGCGGTGGAGGCCAAAACACAGAGTTTTGGTCAGGCACACACAAATAATGACCGAACTCTGAACGCCTCCTCTCAGGGCCTCCACGTTCTGATGCCCCGAGGCCCTCAGGCCGAGCTCTGGGAGGCACGCGTCCCTGCGAGCCACAGTCGGGGGGGTTGAGCATCGGGGAACACAACTGGAGAGGCTGCAAAGGGAGCTCTGATTCATATGCAAGAAAAAATCACAAAGCTCTTTTACAACTGTTCGAAATGTGGCTTGTTATGTTATCGACGGCGAACGCTCACGATTCCTTCTTTCAGCTTTGGTTACATTTATTCTGCACCTCAGACGCATTTGGAATTTAAAAAAAAAGAGGAAAAAACAAGCCAGACAGGATGAAAATCAAGATTCGGACGAGAGGAAGAGAGCAACACCGCCGACGTAAACAGAGTTTCCCTGGAGGGCTGTAAATATGCATCAGCTTGTTCCTGAAGCCTGGAAACACTGCCAAGCGAAAGTCTCAAAACCATGTCGGTTGTCGGAAACTTCCCCACAAAGTTTTCACCTGTGGTTTCTGGGAAGTTGAACGCGTCTCAATGTGATCCGATGCGTAGATTATTTTTTATTTCTCTCGTCTTATGTCTACTTAGCTGCTATCGTTCCCGCCTCTAACGATGCTCCATCTGGTTTTGTTCACTCTAGGTAGTGATCTCTGTCTGTGACGGTTTCGTCCGCCGGCAGGAACTTCAGGATTAAAACACAGCTGGAGATTGTAGGTTTTACACTCGCTCACTCGCTTCCTTCCTTCCTTCCCGCTTCGTGCACCTGTCGTGGATTTCTGCTCCGTCTGCAGAAAACTTTGTTCTCAGATCAGAGGGGATGGACACCTACTGGAGCCGGTCGTCCGCCGGCAATGCGCTAACATGCTAAAAAGGCTCACCAGCGTCTCACACACACACAAAGCTCAGACATAAAGATCGATTTATTCTGTAGGAGGCGAGGAGAGATAAACGAGTTAGAAAGCAAGAAAGAAAGACAGCAAGTTTCTCTGCTTTGTGGGGACAAATTTCAGACTGAAGGCAAGTTAACTGGTGGTTCAGGTTCAGGTCGGAGTTCAGGGTTTTGGGTCAGAAAATCAGTGGTGATGGTTAAGCTGAGGATAAGGGGCTAGGGAATGTGGTGTATCAATGAGAGTCCTCACAAAGGTAGAAGTACAAGTTTATTTGTGTGTGCGTGTGTGTGTGTGTGCGTGTGTGTGTGTGTGTGTGTGTGTGTGTGTGTGTGTGTGTGTGTGTGTGTGTGTGTGTGTGTGTGTGTGTGTGTGTGCACAAAACTTTCCAGACTCAAGTCTGGCAAGTGAGATAAAAGGCTTGTGGTGTTGATGGCTAACACTTAGCACGTCTTCGGGCATGTCAGACAATGTGTGTGCACGTGAGTGAGTGTTCGCAGCTAACACACACGCTCACACACACACACACACACCCCGTGGCCCTGCCCAGCAGGTGTCCCTCTACTTCCTGCTGAACCTGTCAGAACCTCCCTCCTTCTCTGCAGCTGAGAGGAAGAGTCACAGACACAAAGCACCAGCGCCGGTTCTTCTATTGCCCCAGTTTTAGCCCCCATCCAAGGGTCAGACGCCTCCTGATGATTGTACAGTTATTCACTCCAACATCAAAACTATAAAGAATAAGGCTCTTGTGTAAAATAAATATAAAATTCTTTTAAAAATGTAGTTATAGTTGGTTAGCTATTAGACTCTTTCTGGAGAAACAACCCCTGGGCATCACTTCCTAAAGCCTTTCTCTAATACATCGAGTGGGAAGCTCAGCGGCCGGAGCCTGTGTTTACCAGCTGTATCACGAAGCCTTGGCTGGTCGGATGGACGCACTGTAATTTGTCAAGAAGTAGTTCCGGCATGTAAAGGCCGATTTATGCTTCCGCGTCAAACCTTCGCCATAGCCTGACGTTCACCTCACAAAAAACATAACTATGCGTCCACAAGACCACAAGAGCTGTGATGGATCGCTCGGGATCGTCGCATCGCCAGCTTCTCCTTCTTCGCCGCCATCGCACAAACCGTCTCTTCTGATGTCATCCTTTGTTTCTGCGTCACAGTAAATTCAGGAAAAACTAAAGCTGCTGTTCAGCATCTATCTGCTCCGACGCCATCGCGATCCATTTGGTTTCAGTGGAAACCTTAAGGTCAAATCCAAGTAAAGTCTGGAGTCTCATACAAAGAAAATCAAGTTGGATATGACCACCGATGTCAACTAGAGGTTTTGTGGTGTAATTGTAGAGTTACACAAACACAGAAGTATCAGTGCTCACGGTGGCATAGACTCGACGCAGAAGCATAAACCCAGCGTCGGTCCCCACATAAACCACAGAGTCTTTACATTTCCATTTGTTTGCAGATTAAACAAAATGAGCATCGATGAGCCACTTTTTGCCTTTTCTGGTGACACTGTGTTTTTTTTTGTCCGTGTGTCTCTAATGTCTTTTACTGAGCATTGGCAGCTATTTCCGGCCGCGTGCGTTTTAAACCACGGGATCATGTGCGACTACAGAGGGACTCTGGAGCGCTCACAGTTTCAGGTGCGCTCAGGTATATTCGATAATGGCTTTAATTCGGGCCATTTACTGCTCTTTTATTTGACGCTTTTCAAATGGTAGATTTTTTTTTCCTTTTTTTGTTATTTTTTTGTTAACATCCAAATCCGGACCTCCTCAATCGCACCTCTAAACAAGTTACAGAAGCTTGTTAATCAATCTCAGCACCAGCACCAGTAGCGGGAACTTTAGATTGGTTCTCCACAGCAGAGTTTGTAGATACCGATGAGCTGCTTTGCGGCGCCGTCCCCCCCCTCACCGCCATGTTTGCAGTACAAGGACACATCTTCGAGCCTCGCTCAGCTCAGCTCGGCGCGGCTTCAAAAGCCTCATTGTTTGGGGCTTGTTTTTTTGCTTTTTTTTTTTCAAAAGAATTCAGGGGAGAAATTCTTTTTGAGCCAAGGCAGGGGGTTGACGTGGCACCTTCCTCCACTGACAAAAAAAATACATATAAATATGAAAAATATAAGTTAGGCCGATGTGTTGCTGCTCTGAAAGCTCAATACGACTCAACAGCTTGAGCTCTACTTCTCCGTGGCCTGTTTTTTTTCCTGACCTCGTCTTTCTCTCCATATTGTCTCCTCTTCATAGTAAATGTTCCGTTGTCCATCAAGACGGGAGAATGGGGGCAAAATAAGGCAGCAGGCTGAACATGAACTGCAATACCCTGTCCTATATAAACATGTATATGTATATATATTTCCTTTCAGCTGTGGTTGTAGCAGGGGCAGCCTTGGAAGAGGAGGGATCAGACTCCTGTGCTCAATGCACAGTAAAAATGCTTGTGAAGAGACAACGGAAAATTATTTTCCCTCCAGTCGCCGCTGACTTCTCCGGCTGCTGTCTCCCATCTCCCATTTCCCGTTTCCTATTGTCCTTTGCCCTTGTCCTTTGTCCTTTGCCCTTGTCCTTTGTCCTTTGTCCTTTGCCCTTGTCCTTTGTCCTTTGGCCTTGGCAAAGGTGACTGCAAGTGCACAACTCCATCTGACCTTGAGGATAACTGTTACCAAACTGGACCAAGATTTGGATGATGGGAGAATGAGGTAGATAGAGGATTGTTTTTTTTTTTTCTCAGTTTGACTCTCCATGAAGACCCCCCCCCCCCCCCCACCTCCCCACCACCACCCTCAGTCCATCTATCTGGTTTCCTTCAAAGAGAATATATGCAAAGCTGTAAGAAATTTTCAAACCACAGGAACAGAACCAGAAGTGACAAGAGACAAATTGGAAGAAAAAAGAACCCTAAAACAAAACACACACCCCCACACGGCACCATATTGCAATAACACTGGCAAACACTTTGGGGCTGCCGGGCTCAGTCGGTGCTCCGGTGCCGAGTCGGAGACAGGTCTGAAAAATGGGGTTTTGAGGGGCTCTAGATGTTTAGACACATGGAGGCATTTCCTGGTATGAACCCTGTCATGAGCTGAGGCTTTGGTCACTAAAACGTTCAGATATCAAGCGGCCTTCAAAGAATCACGCATCATCCTCTGAGGACCATGAATCTCCAGATCAAATTTCGTGGTAAAGTTACAGTGGAGAGATCTTGCTCCAAACGAAAAACCAGCATAGATCGGAGCTGGGTTTTTTTAGTACTTCGGGTCTCAAAGTCTTGTCAATTTGACTCACAAGTCAGATATTCAACCCTTTAGGTCAGATCCAAGTTAAGTCTGAAGTCTTATACGGGCCAATCACAAGTTAGTTTTCAAGTCCTCCAGGGTCCGAGCCAAGCCCACATCAAGTTGCAAGTCTCATCAGAGCAGATCCCCGATCAGGTCTCAGATCCTCATGAGCCAGTTAATGCCTTCGTGTCGAACCTTCACCGTAGCCTGATGTTCACCTCCCAAAAAAAGGTAACTACATGTTGCAGTGACACAGACTGCAAGAGCCATGATTGGTCGGCTGGGTAGCATCACATTTCTGGCTCCTCCTCAATTCATGTCACAAGCAACTTAAGTCAGGTCTCGAGTCTTCGTTTCTATGACCTAATTTTGACTTGATTCTCAGTCTCGGATATTATACTGCAGCGCCAACGCTACATGGAAAAAGGAGTAAGGCGGGTGAACGTCGAGGTCCCGAAGTGACTTCAAGAAAAAACACAAACCTCAAAAAACACAAACAATTCCCAGGAGAGTAGATGAAGGTGAGGAGAGGAGGAGGAAGAGAGGAGGAGGAAGACCACTCATGTTCTGGAGCGGAAACTGTCAGGATGCATTTGGCGGGGAGATGTAAATTGACAGCAGCTCCGACACACATCCCAATATTCATCCGAGGCATTTTTGAAAAAACAGGATACACTGCCTCTTTCATCCCAAACCGAGATGTCTTTATTTAGGTGTCACTACAAAACGGGGACATTTAAAATAAACCACATTTACCACATTCATTCTTTCATGGCTGGAGACGTTTCGGCTGAGCGGCACAACCTAAATAGAGGCATTTCATTCAGAGCTGTGGAAACAAGGTTCTTTTTTAAAGATGGATTAAGAGCCTTAAGCCTTCTGCTAAGCTCAGTCTGACCAATACTCAACTCCTGTTTTTTTTTTTTCTGCTATGATGCTCGGAGACATAAATTGTTTTTTTTTTTCCGTATGAATAAACAAAAATAACAAAAAAACCCAAAACTCTTTTCAGGACAGTTTGTGCTGTGTTTGAGGGCCTAAGGCTTTATATTGGAAATTAATCAGAGGGGATTTGAGCTGATTTTAACCACAACCACAACCCCGCAGGGTTGTGAGACTCGGCTTGGGATGCAACTTTCAATTACAGCATAAAGACAAGAAAATATATCCTGGGTTAGCGGTTTACGGGGTAGGCACTATGTCACCAGTGCATGTGGCAGAATATCCAGACAAATCCTGCTTCGTGGCCAGAAAACGGACGTCTGCTCTAGGTGAAGTGCTGGCATTCGTGGTGTAGTGTGGTACAAGCTGACGTCCACTGGTGGAAGCAGGGGGTCGTGTCCCATAATTCAGTTCTCTGTCTTCCTCTTAAGTCCTGGATCCGCCTCCATCTTGTGTTTAGGAACTCTCTTAGAAAACATCTGAGTCTCACCTCAAAGGGCTTTTGTATCATTTTTGCATCTTTGCAACTTGCTGTGTGTGTATGTTCCAGGTGTTTTGGGGGGGTCTGGTGTCTGACAATACAGGAGATCGTGCAAACGAATGGTTTGGTGGCATAACTGCAGAAGCTTAAATTCGGCTTAATTCAGATCAAAAGTGACTTAAGTCTCTGGTCTTCATTCATTCCTGTGACCTATTTTTGAATTGAGTCCCAGTCTCGGATGAAGGGCAGAACGTCTTCCTTCATTCCTTCAACCCCCCCGGAGCTGTCAGTCCGCTTGTACGACCCCCCCCCCCCCCCCCGCCCCTGTGGGAGAACAAACCAGATTAATAATGAGCAGAAGGAGGGGTAGAGTAGGGATGTGGTGGTGGAGGTGCAGGAGCAAAAGAGAAAGAACAAGGGATAAAGAAGGAATAATGGGACGGATGGAAAGATGCAGAGGAAGGAGAAGAGAAAATGTAAAGCAGGATCGAAGGGTAGAGGTTGGAGGAAAGAGGACTGGTTTAAAAACAGAATTATGTTAAGTGAAGAGGCAAAGGGATGGAGGGATGTATGGAAGGATGGAGGGATGGATGTATGGAGGGATGTATGGAGGGATGGAGGGATATATGCTAGGATGGAGGGATGTATGGAAGGATGGAGGGATGGAGGGATGGAGGGATGTGTGAGGACGCCAGGAAGCAGTACTCCAGTGGGATCAACCTGGGGAAGTGTTAATTAGAAAATGATTTTCTCCCCCCTCTCCTTCATTAGCACTCTTCTCCACCTTCTCCTCCTCTCCCTCCATCTTTAATTAACCTGCTCTCTCCCTCTTTTCATCGAAGGGGGAATCTCACCTCCACCTCTCCCCCTCTCCATTCAACCCTCTTTTTTTCACACAGGCTGTTTCTTCAGGCATGAAAACCAGAGATCTTAAATATAACGTTTTATTTTTATCTGCCGGTGAGTTGGATTGGATCACGTCACCACCGCTTGAGCACAATAACCGAAAAAAAAGCCACCTAAGCCACCTGCTTAGCTCCACTAATTGGTGCGACATCTGATATTTATATAACAATATTGTGATTTACAGCCGCTCCAGGGAAGCTTTTCTCTGCAGCAGGTCTCTGCCTGGAGGGAATGTTTGCATAGGATATGGAGTATTTTACATGTTCCAAATGGATTTTTGTTGGAGCATTGTGCATCCACATGTGATGGCTGAACATATGCAAACCTAGGGCATTGTTCGAGAGAGAGAGAGAGAGCAGTGACCCAGACAAGTGAGCGAGCAGCACCACTGTTGACGAATGATGAAAGCATTTCAGATCTGGAGGAGGTGTGGTGGTGAAGTTAGGCTTTGTGAAAAATCTGGGAATATGATATTTTGGGATTTATTTTTTAAAAATTTGTGGTCAGACCAGGAGTCACATGCGTCAAATTCTGACCGTCAAATTCTATCTATAATGGATAATTCTGCGGAGCTTAGTTCATATCCAGTGTTGGGGGCCAGTGTTGGGGGCCGTCTTGTCTTTTAAAGTCTCAGAATAGGGCGTAATGGTGTGGAGGTCAGGGCCCATGAAACTTTTTCCTGTCAGCGACCAGAGTTCACTTCCCGTGGCAGAAAAGCAGCGAAGCGTCAACACCGGACGCTTTCATCACCCAAACGTAACGTGATGAAGAAAAGACCGGTGGTGTTTGTCACGGCCTCTAGATGTTTCCTAACCCGTTAAACCTGCTGAACCAATGACCTGTGGGATCATCTCACATCGTCTCCGATAGTAAACTAGCACTTGAAGGTGGATTACTTTTCCCACTGCATCTACTCTCAGTGTTATTAAATTAGACTCTTGGTGTCGACACCCAAAATGGAATCTGAGATTTATTTATTATTGATGTTTTCTTTTTCTACAGTAAACGAGCACATTTACTAAAATGTTGGAAAATTTCTTCAACCAGCTGGGACCAGTTACAGCTGCTGTGTGAGGTATTTTCAAACAGCCGTGTCAGGTGAATTGATTTATAGTGGGACAACGGCTGTTAAATGAAAAGAAGAGAAAAAGAGATGAAACCCTAAAACGGTCGATCACCGAAACAGACAATAATATGACACAGGCAGATGGTGTTGACGGTATTTGATTGGAGACGTCGGCAGTAATTCAAGAAAAATACTTTTATTCCCACAGGCCTGCAGCAGCCTATGTACAAAATAGTTGGTATCACCAGAAAACATGGTGAACAGGGCTCCTCAGGAAAAAAAAAACAACTTTGCCTCGCTGAGGCTTTGAGCTATTCTATTTTTTAATCTATGTTATTTCCTTGAGCCTTAATTAACACAACAAAGAGCTCTGGTGTCCTCTGATGCCATCACCCAGGGGACAAGTAACTTGAAACACTTCCAAATTAAATTAAACTGCAGCCAAGCTGAGATTGGAAACATCTCGCATTTAATTTTCTGGGGTGACCTTTCTCCGGTTCGGGCGAGGGTCATAACTTACCTACCTACAGTCAGTGTCATCTCCTTAGCGATGACTCCAGGCGGAGACAGTTTCTTGCCATCAGGCCTTTTTCTAGAAAAGCAAATAAACAGGTAAATAATGAAAACAGCCACGTCTGAAGTTCTTTTTTTCTGCTGAAGTTTCCCTGCTGTTGTGCATGTGCTGACTGACCCCCTGAAAAAAAAAAAAAAAAAACGATCAGAGGGAACTCTGTTAGCTGTCAGCCCAGTGGTTCTCAACCTGGGGGTCAGGACCCCTCCAGGAGGTCGGGATGAATTGGAGGTGCAGTGAGAGAGAAACCTGAAAAAGAAGAAAAATATTGTCCTGCCACACAAATTTGTTTTTTTTCTCTTTTCATCTTAACTTTGATTCCTTCTTGTGAAAAGTCTCTCACACGAGTTCAAACATTAAGAAAAAGCTGTCACTGTATTTCATCATTGCACTGGGGCTCTTCTACGTTCCAGCTCTTCCCCACTGGTTTCACTGGGATTTCCTCTCATGCATTAATGTGAGCTGAAGAATAGTAGCCTGTGCCACCTCACGCCAGTTCTCACTCACCTAGTTTGGGTTGCATTGGTCTTCACCTCAGCCAGAGTCACTACTAGAGCTACTCAACGCAAGAGACAAAGAGCAACTTGCAGGTATATTCGTCCTCATTTGCATACGATTCACACAGACCTGTTTTTCCGTCTGGAGGTTGACACTTGGTAGATATGATTGTTTTCCTCCTGATTTCCTTTATGGAGCCAAATTCATCATCACTCAACTGCTACGACCTTCCTCAGCCCCAAAGTAAAAGATAAATGGGAAAAACAAGCACTAACATGGTGAGGTAGCATCAGGTGTGTTGTGCTACAGATGAGCAGCACTGCACAGCTTTTGGTAGGAGGTCTGATAAGGAACATGGCAGCCAAAGTGTGAGCATATTGAGTTGATTGCTTTGTATACAATACTTTGTTTGAGGAGGAACAATTTGCATGGTGATAATATGAAAATGTGATAAAAGCTGATAAAAATCATTGAAACTGTTTTTCACCAGAGCTGCTCTGTCCTCCTCTACAGGGCCCCTCTCCCCACAAATGCACGAAAACAAAGTACAAAACCCAGCATTTGGCTGGACCCTTTACCTGTTTGATTCCCTCCTATTGTCTGGGCTCACATGTTCCGATATTTCAGCCACTAGAGTTGTTGCTAGGTAGCTTTTGTGAGGAAAAGTTGCCAACGGGCTCTTCAAAGTCGGTAAATGTCTCAACAAAGGTCCTAAGTTTGCAACACTGTAAACAACCCACTAATGATCCTCTTCATTTCATTTCATATAACCTCAGCATGCAGTTACATGGCCTTTGGCTGACCAGTGGTGTAACCTCCATGTTTATAAGGTGGTCACACAAAAATGGCAGCCAAATAGAACAGGCATATCAGAGGGCAGCTTGACAACCTGCTTTTTTCTGTACTGGTGATCAGCATGCCGAGGCCCCCTCATGTACCTGTGACTTGACTGGCTTTCAGCAAGAGCCTCGTGTGGGGGCGTCACTGGACACTCACCTGCGAAGAGAATAATCCCCAGGACCAGGGCAAAATGACTGTTTTCATTTTAGAAACATTAGTCTGAATAGTCAAATATAATACACACACCAGAGCCATAGTGGCACCGACAGCATGATGAGAGTATAATAGTCTCAGGGCTTTTTATTTTACATTAACTGCATTTGCGTAATGATCCTCAGAGAGGAAAGAGATCCTGACGATGCGGTGGAATCTGGAAGTTCAGCCTTCATCTTTCTGGACTTTTTATTTTTAGCCAGAACTGCTGAGCTCCATTCATGTGCCGGTGTTGAAATCGGGCATGTCCAGGAAAGAAAGTCCACGTTGGAGAAGGTTTCATTCACACGCTGAGCCAAACATTTTCCTTGAGCGACGGACACAGTGGGAAGAAAAGACTCCTTCTCTACTCTATTCTCATTTTTTAAAAAATTCCTTGAGCTTTGTGGCTTCCCACCTCCGTCCACTCCTCCTCTTCCTCTATCCTCCTATTGTCTCTGAGGTGTGTGTTTTTAAGGTGTGTGAGGTTTTGTTTAGCCTTGGGCACCACTGTTTTGTAGACTTCAATCAGTGAAACAGGCTGTCACTGCCACACACACACACACAAACACACACACCTTGGGTCTGCAGGAAACATTCTGACCTGCTTGTTAACCTTGAACATTCTGTTCATTTTCTGCCGTGAGAAAAACAAGAGCACAGTTTCGGGGAGGTCATGGAGTCACGGTGGCGTTGTTTTCTTCCCTCTTCTCTCATTCATTTAGCTATTTATTTATTTATTCATTTGCATCCTTTCTTACACAATTTCTCCTGCTCCCAGCGACTTCAGTTCTACAGCAACTGGGTGAAAATATCATGTACCCTGTAGACGGCCATTATAAATTCACATCTAAGGAGAAAACTTTAGCTTAAATGTAGTTCTGTGTTTTACTTGCATAGCGAAAACATTCCCTGTGATTGGGTCACACACTAATGAGATGCTGACAATTTATTAGTTGACACTTTTCAACAAACTGTTGTTGCTGATAAAGGTTTTACGCAACGTTCAAATTTAGGCCCCCTCATATTTAATCTGGATGTAAATAAGTCTTTTACAATGCACAGTCCAGAGATGTGGATCGCAGACATAGCTACGCGTTTACTATATACGGCCGCCGCAGCTCAGCATGATAAACTGATGAAACTGAAAATGGCTGTGACACATTGTGTGTTCTGATCCTTGGAAGGAAGATCGCTACTGGTCGCGTCAAGGCGTCGGCTATCACAAGTGCGAACGCCCCCCTGTCCCGGCCGCCATCCCGAGGCTGTCGGTCACCGCGGGTGATTCACGGGAGCCGGTGAGCTCGGCGGGAGGAAGTGGCGCCTCGCGATGACAGGGCGAGCGGAAACCTGACGATAGTTTCCGCTTGCGGCCAGCAGGAATGCAAAGTGCTGACCGACGCCAGAAGATCTCAGCCTCTGCGAAGCGACGTGGAAGCGGGACGCGCTGAGGCCGGGCCGCCCTGCAGCACAGAGAAGTTATATAATTCTTGAGTGATTCCAAGAGGGTGTTTATTCACTAGCGTGCAGCAGAAATAAAGTGGCTGCTCACTTGTTTTAAGCCGTCCAGCTGGCTATGAACGCCATCTAAACATAATGAGATTTGCAAAGTGATGATGACCCAGAAAGGGAAAGTAATTAAAACTATAATTGGGTTGAACTCTCTGTCATTCATGCACCCACCAGTGTGTGTGTGTGCGTGTGATGTGTTGAGTGTCGCATGAGATGTGGTAAAAACCCTCACTCATGATGTCTCCGCGAACCCCTCGCCAAAGACTAATAAACAAATCTTGGATGGAGATGTGTCGTGTGACAACATGTCTGCCAGGTTTTTCTGGCACCAACACGTTCCATCACACCGCCACTGTCACAGAAAAGCAGCAGGAAGTATTTATGAGAGGCGTTTACACTGAGGCATTGAAAATAATGACACAAACACTTGCTCGCATGTGAGCGCTCATCCGCCTCATGAACGCATGGATTACGCAAAGAGCAGCAGCAGTTATTTACATTAACCTTTTACATGTGCATTAAAAATGAATGTAACAAACTTGGGGTGTGTATCTGCATAATGGAAGTGTTTACTGTCAGCTGTCTTCCAGATGTTATTCAGACGCATGCCTTCACATGCACGCCGTTTTCAAACACGGATGACAAGGCTCAGTCACGGAGGCTCGCATCCTACATTCGAAACTCTCTGTCTGACTGTCAAGCCACAGCACTGATCCTGTCACTGGATGATGCATAAAAGGCCGTGAAAAGACGCAGAGACGCACTATTACAGTCCATTACCAACCCTGTCTCCTAAAAATTACATTTGCATACAGCTAAACTGGGACAGCAAATACATCCTGTAGGAAGCATGTTTGCTGGCTGGATTCGTTCCGAGGCAGCGTGTTTTCTGAGTGAATGAAGCATTATATTTATTAACGGCTGTGGAATTGCCAGGAGGTGGCTGTGCTGGACGGTGGGCGCACAACTGTCTGACCAGAGACCGGGTCCACATCCAGAGTCCCAGAGACCATGTCAACAAGAAATGCACTTTGGTCAAGGGTCGGGAAAGATGATGGTTTTGGTTAACTTTAAATGAACAGGTCACTGGGAACTTTTCCTGTCTTGAACCAGACCAGGATCTTTCCCAAACCTGAACCAGGTTCTGTGAGGGTCTGAACAGAACCATAACAAGACTGTCAAAACCTAGTATATGGCTGGACCGCATATGGTCAAAGTCAAAAATTGAGGAAAAGGTTGAAAACTGTTTTGGAACCTTTGTTAACAACTATATTCAATGGAAAGTAGCAAAACTCTCCTGTTGCTAAGTTAAAAGTCTTAGCAATTTTTTGAGCTTTTTCTACTTTTTTGAGCTTTTTCTACTTTTTTTCTGTTTCTATTGTCAGACAATGGAACAAGTGTGAAATAGTGACTGAACCATGGCCCATTAATATGAAATGTTAACCAGTAGTAATTTCCAAGCTGCTGCTCTGCTGCTAAAATCCTAATTTTATAAACACAACGTCGTCTGATAGAATCACCAGACACAGAAGTTAAAGATAAAGCTGAAGTCACAGCTTTATTTACCTGTATAATCATCATACAGAGAGAAGGTGAGAAGCTTGTTGCTAGCAGCTTTTTGAAAGGCAGTCGCTAAAGGAGTCTTAAAAGTCAGTAAATATAGCGACAAAGCTGCTTATCATTTTAAAAGAGCAAAAGCCAATGGGAAAACTCCAAACATCAGCCAACTGACCAATGGTGTAACTTCATGACTCATATATGGGGCTTTATAGGGCTGGCCCTGCTGTTTTGGTCCAGCCTAAACAGATTAATGGTGCTGGAGTCACTTCAGGTGATAAACATGTTGCCTGTTAACACTTTTCTGATATGTTCAGTATCCACAGATTTGCAGCTTGCTAAATACATGCATTAACATATTATACTAACAGACAACGTAGTTGGGTCCCAATTAGATTTCCTACGAAATGTTGCAGTTTCCTTGCATAGACAGGTACATTATAGAGACAGGGCTGCCTTTACACAGCCGATAGTGGGAGGCACATGGAGGCACATACTCATCACATTTACTGCTGCTCATTTCCACACATACTACATACACTTGTCATATTGTAGAAGCCGGAACTGTAGTATCATTTGCTACATTTAAGTTCACTGCTGTCTACACCTAGCTCTATGTTGCAGTCATTTTTAAAATGCACGCCGTTGATAATTACATTTAATTGGATCAAACTAGTTTGTAATTAACTTCTGTCCTCACTAACAAACAACTCCCCGAGTCAGAAGACCTAAATGTGACCGTTTGACATTGCTTTCATATTGTTTATATATGTATTTCCTGATGAAGACTAAAAAAAAAAGCAACATTGAAAAATAAATACAATATAAGGAGGTTTCTATACACAGGCAGGCAACATGCTTCCTGTTTAATCAGGCTAATCCACCTTTAATCATCACTGACACAAACAAACTGCTTATCGATTATGTTTCAGATCAGAAAATAGCATCCTCCCATCAGCTTCCAGCCAATCGGAACATGTTTGTAGATATCACTAATAAACTTAATTTTAAAAACACAATTCACACATAAAATACATCAAAAGTGCTTCACATGTGTATATAGGACATACTTCTCCAAAGTACTCTATGATTTCAATGGAAAACTTTCATGCATTTAAATGTGGTGTGGATGGACACTATCACTCCAAATTTAAACGGAGGAGCTTATCACTGGTAAAAAAAAATGAAACAAAGTGGACAATAGTATAGAAATGACAGCTCTGAATACGCAAAGTAGTAAGCAATCCTTAGAAGTGTAGGGAGTTCATGACTCTAAATCCACTCTACAACCATTTTCATATGAAATTTTTCATATGAATGTTGACAGCATTCCCAGGAAAATATTTTGTTTAAATTTAGGATAAATATTCAGCCATTACATTAGTTTTTTGTCACTGTTATAGTTCAGATATGGAAATAAATGCAGTTTGGTTAATGGATAACTGCGGTGAGTACAGTGTTATAACAACAGATGACAAAAATGTGGCCTTAGATGTAGAAAAATATCCTTTAAGATGTGGCAAAGGTTGTTAATCCAGGGAAGTCCATTAAATCTTGAGGTGGCACAAGACAAGAGAACTGCTTTTGTTTCCCTCAGGTGAAGGTGTACATGCCCCCCCCCCCGGCATGATGCAAGCTTACACACAATGATCAACTTTTCATGAGTGTTGCCTCATAAAAAATGCAGCGCTCCCTTGACTTTTTTTCTGACTCTCCCTCCCTGAAGCGGGTTCGTACAGCTGGAGCTGTGCCGACACTGACCCGCGCCGGTGCATCGTACACGAGTCGGGAAATCTCAAACAAAGCCTTAAAAAATGCACAAGCTTCTGTTATATAAATGGGGTTGTTTGTTTTCTCTGACCCAGTGTATTAGAAACTCAGGCCAACTTCCTCAGCAACTGGCACAAAAGCAACAGCAACTGTTAGCCATGTAGAAAAGTGAGCAAGTCCTTCTGTAGTAACAGGGAATAAAAAAATTAATAAAAAGTGGCATAGAACAGCATCTAATGACCAAACACTGAATCTGAGTATACAGAACATATGGGAGCAGAGAAGATGGTGATGCTCCTGGTCAGCTGTTTGATAAGTTACAGTGGTTGGGGGGGGGTTGTACTTTTTATTCATTGGAACCAACTGAAACTGAAAAAAAAAGGGCTCATTATTTCTCCCATTTTTGATTTTTGCAGCTCGGCTTGTCGCTTCTGTCTGTTGAGAGGAAAACGGGTCCAACGCGCAAGAGCAGCCAGACAATCAGACGGGTCATAAACGAAGCTGGTCCAAACGCGTTGGTCCGAACCGATTCGGTCCAAGTGCGGTAGAATGATGATAAATGTTTTCATTTCATCATTCAGTCCACAGGCCTGGCCCCCTGCCTCGGCCTCGACCAACCACGCTCGCCGTAGTCCATCACGGTCTGAAGGCCCGGCCCCTGCCTCGGCCTCGACCAACCACGCTCGCCGTAGTCCATCACGGTCCACAGGCCCGGCCTCCTGCCTCAGCCTCGACCAACCTCGCTAGCCGTAGTCCTGTGATCTGTTGGCGCGCTACGTCGGGGTCGCTGGCAGCATTCGGGGCCTCGCACGTTCGGTTTCACCTCTAAATGAGATGGAGGCTGATCCGTCAAAAATGCTGTATGATTGTCGGCCGCTCATGCTTGATGTTCGTTGGACCCCTGTTTAACAATGTTTCCTCGCTCCAAGATGTCCACAATTATTTTTCTGTCATATCTGATAGGGCTCATGTGTGCAGATAGGAATATTAAACCTGAGTTTTTACAATGCCTTCGTTTGTTTCCTTTATATTCCAGCTGCCTGGAGCTGCTCCTGAATGAATGGGGGCTCTGGACAGATTTGGGCTGTATTCAGAACATTTTTTAAAGATACTTTTACTCGCTGCTCATTTCTGGAAATCGCTAAATTCAAGATCAGAGATTGATTTTTTTTTTTCTTTTCATAATCCACCACAACAGCAGGTCCACTGCTGACTGAGAAACAACATGAAATAAATCATGAATTAAAAATGTGACATAAGGCACAGAAATATGAATAAATCAAACCCGCTGTGCCATCACCACAGAAAATAACCTGATACTGTATGATATGGTTAAAGTAGATGTAAGAGGATGTTTAAGTTTCCTTAAAGAGAGTTCATGTGGTCATTTATACATCTGGGGTCTGAGGGGGCACCACTGGGAATCTGCACGTCACCCTACTGCTGCTAAATGTCCTGTTTCACCAGAGAAAACAAGATGAGGGGAGAGGAGAGGAGAGGCAACAAGGGAAGACAAGACAAGAGAGGACAAAATAGAAGGAGCGACGACGAAGAAAGACAAGAGAAAAGCGAGACTGAGAGGTGGACAATGTCTCAGTGGGTGATATTAAGAGTAAATCCACAGAGCAACAGTGGAATTAGGCAGCTTTCACTTTAGCCAAGTAGCTGCAGGGCTACTGCGCTTTAACCAAACCATCTGTCACAATACAACCTTGCTGGCCACGTAGCTAGCTAGCTGCCTAAAGCCATATGCCACATTGGCGCTCCTCGGCTCTGCACATGGCTTTCACCGACCGACCATATGTCCTGCAAATGGTTCCATTAACGCAGTGATCATGCTCCTCTCTATCGGTGGCAGCTCCGCCGTCCGTCATCGCCAGACCGCTTCTCCTCCGTTAAATCCTCGTTGCCTCGCTCACACACTTCATTGGACCCAACCTCAAGCTGAACGCCAAACTGACCGACAGGCAAATCCAATAATGCTTTTGGACGACAACAGTCTCCTGTATTGTTTGAATGGAGGGTCGGTGGGTCAGAACCCTGGCCCAGCCTGAACACAGTCAGCTCAACCATCCTGAACCAAATTGGTTCAAATAATCCTGTTGTATTTTTCCTTTCCACACCAACCTCGAGGTCCTCATTCAGCAGCCATATGTCACCTGAGTCGCTTCACCGGAGCAAACTGGGTTGTTTTTGTCTTTTTTTTAGCAAGATGAGGCTCGTTTGCGGAGGTGATGGAAGTCGAGACTCAGGTCTCCATCCCTGCGACAACCAATTGCAGGTCGCCTTTATGCAACGTATAGTGCTGTGTGTGCCCCACAGATAAAGTTAATGCGTTACTGGGACAACTGTGGGCGCAACTGTTGCCATTTTGCTTGTTGCTAACATCAGTATGCAAACATCTGCATAAAACATCCAAGAACCGCCACCACAATTTGCCCTTTTTAAAAGTATTTTGCACATTCTACTATTACAGCATTACCATTCCTACTTGACATTAAGACTGACGATATCCTATTAACATCTGCTCTGTCTGTGTGTGTGTGTGTATCCTAAGCATCTTAATCCTTTGCGTCCTACTGCAGAGCACCGTTGTTTCCAGAAACTATTAAAAACACATCAGTGAGCAGCACTGTCGCAGTTGGTTGACACATTCCTTCATCACCATGAACACACACACACACACACACAGACACACACACACACACACGCACACACACTGTTTCCACCTTGCCCGACTAACACTGTGTATTAATTCACTGCTGACAGTTGTCCCCAGCAATATGCAGTGTTACCACCACTTTAGGCAGAATTTGATAAAAACTAAACTTCTGAGGTACTTTTGGAAATTTCCTTTCAGATTTGCTGAAAAATATAAAAAGACCAAGTCTCATTCTTTAAGATACCCCGTTTATAAAGTGGTACCGGTAAATGACAGTAAACCTACTGTGTTAATAGTGTACCACAGAGGCGATAAGACCGTCGCAGGAACCCGTGAAGCCACTGGGCACTGAGTCGACTTGACATTCGGGAAAGCTACAGTTGTTTCATGGTTTTGGCCGTTGAGCGGGGGCGGTGACGTCTACGGACGGGTTCCCAGTGAGATGACGGCTTTTGACCCTTCACTTTTGGTCGTTTGTAACGTTTTGGCGGTTGATGTTAATGACACTACGGCTTGGGAGAAAGTAGTTGGGTGATATCTGGGCCCATTTTCATTAAAACGGGTCAGAGAAAAAATAAAACTTTGCAGTGCTTTATCATAAGGGGAAGTGATAGCAATGACATAGATGTTAAGATTGACACAAACCTGAAGAGACAGACTTCGGGCAAAAAATAACAGTTTTTGAAACGTTTGAACTGCTCTCATTGGTTTTTGTAAGAGTTTTGGGCCCCGGGCAGATTTTTGTGGATCGGTTAGAAAAAATATATACAGATCAGTGCAAGCTTTTGATTTTTTATTTTTATTTTATTTATTTTTATTTTTCCAAGTTGTTTATTTTCATTAGATGAATAATATCATCAGACCCTTAGAACCCTGTGCAAAGCTGCATTCTTATGCTTTCAACCCATGTTTTCCATCAGATGACAAGACAAAATCCTCTGTGAAATAAGTTTAAAAGTTTAATTTTTGTTTCATTAAATTGTCTGAAGTGTTTCATATAATCCGATAAAAAAATGTCAGCAGTTTTCATTGACTAAAACTTGACACAACATTTGATAGTTATGGTTTTCTTTGACTAAGATGAGACTTCAATAACCAGACTTTTAGTCTAAACTACAACTTGAATAAGAGACAGGATGAGGTTGATTAAATATGATTAAAAACTAACGAGGACCCCTCAGCACTTAGTACTTAAACTGGAGGCTGAGACCAAGACGCTGGATCCTCACGCCATGACCCTGGACCGAGAGACCGGAGGCAGGACGGACTTCCTGTTACGCTGCTGTCCAGCACAGAGACAAAAATGACGCCGGAGCAGTGGAGCGGGTTGGAGACCGTCGGATCCGGCAGGGACGGGGCCTCTCGTTAGGGCCGCTCGTTAGAGCACCTCGTTAGGACACGTCCTGCCTCATTAACTCAGGCAGCTCACCAGACAGAGATAAATGGAAGAAGTTATCTCGGTAAGAGGAAGGGATGGTTTCTCTCTAAATCTATTATGGGTCTATGAGAGTGTGTGCATGTGTGTCGGTGTGGTTACATTCCCAGGTCTCACAAAATGTGAAAAACCCTCAATCTAGGCCTCATTATGTGATGCCTCCTGGGAAATAAAGAGATGAGGGGGGTCATCAGTCAAATTCTGGCTGTTTGACATCTGTCTGCTGCAACTTAGATCAAACTAGTGCATCAGACAACTGATTAAAAAAAAACAGCAGTTGCTGGTTGGTTTTGATTTTGCTTCTAATGTTGTCTCCACTTATAAAATCTGTATCCTTTCTAATCCTCTATTGGATATGATTGTTGTATATATTTTTTGTGTTTGTTTGTTTTTAGCTTTCACTTTAAGCGAAAAAATCAGAGATTTGAAAAGATTTGTGGTCAAAGAGTCAGACAGATTGTGTCCCACTTGGTGAAGTGGCAACTTGAATAAAAATAATGAGATCGTGATAAAAGAGTCAAGTGGACTTTACAGAGTGAGGAATCGCTTAAGATAATCTGACTCAGTTGTTACACTTCCTAGATCTTAGCAATTCTGTTTGGTTTGTATGACATTATAAATATGATAGGTTAAAAAAAAACTGGGATAAAACTGCAAAATAAGATCCAACTCTGGATAAAAACTTAAAAAAAAAAAAGTTTGAATGACAATATATTGCAGGTGTTGTTTTTTTGCTGTTACATCCCTTGGTTAATGCTGCTCCCTCCTTAATTAATTCCCTTTGACTGGAGGGTGACAGTGAAAACAAAAAGCCACAGAACCATATCATCCACTTGACAAGAAGTTAAGTCCGGATTAGAGGGGGGTGGCTGAGAGGGAAGCGACCCCAGGGCTCCTGGTCCACGACACAAAGACTGGATGAGAGTAAGTCTCGGTTCTTCCTGTGGCCGAAGCCGCTGTGACACCAGTGCCACGGACGATTACTCTTTGGATCCGGGGGTGGATGCGTGGAAACATGAAGAATCGAGCCGCAAAAGGTTTTTGTAAAAGTTGAAATGTCGGTCGGGGGGGGGGGGGTAAGGACCCCAACCCTCCAATAACAAACAACCTCCCCATTAGTCAGAGTGCAGCAGTTTCTGCAGCTCCAAGCTGGAACATTAATCAGACTGAGGTCCCGGTGGAGTTTTGAGATCATTCGGAGTCCGACACCTGGAGGGAACACAAACCAGACCCCCCCAGGTGTCATTCGACTGCGTCCACAGCCAGGAAGTGTCGCTATCTACCCTGAATGGCCTCCTTTTTATCAACCCTGCACTCTTGTCCAATCTCTTTCATAAAGCTGGAGTGACTGGTGGGTTGCCGGTTTCAGAACGATACAGAAAGAAAATGTTCGTATTTATATCTAAATCTTGGACACTCCAAGACTTCCGCCTCTAAATCAAATCGCCCCTTTGGGACATCAAAGTATTTTTTTTTTTAAATCTTCAATCTTACGTCTTTTATCCACGCTGACTTCTAGCGATTACATGGGCGGAAACATTCAATTTCAAGATCGGCGTCACCGTCATTTCCCGGCAGGCAGCAGTGAGGTGCATAAGGTTCAGAGGCAGCATGTGACCTGTGAGCGAACCCGTGAAGAAAAAGAAGAAAAAGCAAAAGAAATGAGAGAAATAATGGTAAATAGAGCTAAGGAGTCATGTTAGAAGGGATTTCTTAAAGGATTACACCTGAGTTTAACACTGTCAGTCTTCCCGGTTGCCTTTTCTCCTTCATGTTTGTCGTCATGCAGCTGTCAGCTCCGTAAAAAAAAAGGGCTCAATCTTCCTTCAGAGGAAATCATTAGCTGCCGTTTATCCTTTTAAACTTACCCCACAGAATATGATCATATATGGGATTATTAATTGAATAAAACTGTCTAATATAGTCTACGTCCTGTGTCACATGTTCTTGAGACACTTAGCAGAAGTTAGAGAAAGATGGTGGCAGTGATCAAATGTTGAGAAGCAGCGGTGACATACTCGTCAGCCAAACATGGGTTTGAGCCAAATGTGAAGTAAAACTGGGAAACCTTTTTAATGTAGAGCTCTGAATCGGGTTTGCAGACTGCTGTTGGCTTGTTGTGGTGGTGCTCGAGCGGCGCCACCGGGCTCCAACCAAGGTGCTCATCTGATGGTCAGAGCGGCGTCTGGAGCCCATTCGCCACCTCCCCTTTCACCTCTCTGACATCGGAAAATGCAGGGCTGCAACTGGCATTTCCACCCAGCTCACGGCGGAGCACCTCCCTACGCTGGCAGAGCTGACGCTCGCCGCCGGGTGTCGTGGTTTTGTAAGAACAAGGGTCACATCAGCCCTCAGACTAGTCCATTTCAGGTGTGACCCCCCCCTCATCCATCCATCGGCATCCATCATCCATTCTGGCCAACAGAGATTTGGCTCCATCCCAAATAAGCCCTTAAAATAAATCCCCATCTCGGGTCCCAACAACATCCGAAACAACAACAAAAAACAAATCAAATATCCAATAATTTCTCCTTTTGACGGGTGAATCAGAAGAATTTCAGCCCCCTGGACCATAATAAGTTTTGACAAGTTTGATTGATGGATTATTGACAGGTATTGGGCACACTGATTTTTAGCATCATTAAATGGATCAGTACAGATCTGGTCTCATCCCTGAAAAAAAATCCACAGAACATAAATTTCGCTCCTTGCCTTGAGGTTCATAAATGTGGTGATGAATCATTCAAACTGCTGTTTGAAGAAATGTGGGTAACACTTTGCTTCAACCCTTGTGTTTATCATTAATTAACAGTATATAAACATTTAATAAACAGTTCATAACCTAAAATATAATACTACATAGATATAAGGACATTTTAAGTGTATTAATGCATCTTGTCAAAAACTACAACTTCTTTTGTCCTTGATTGACTCATGGTTGTTCACAGGAGGCATTATAGTAGTTGAAAAATGGATTGATAAATCTACTTGTAACTACAGTTTATTCTGTTATGAACCATTTACCACACATTTATATGCTGATTATAGATGCTGAATAGGAGGGAAAGTGACTTTAAGTGTTCCCCACACGTGTTAAACTAGTTTCTGCTTTTTTTTTATCTCAGTATGAAGTTTCTTCATTCTTATCCTTACAAAACAGCAATTTCTCCCAAAATTAGCATCTGAGCAACTGAGTCCTTCAAGGAAAGTCATGAGATGCGGTTAAAAGCTTCAGGAGTCATGAGTAAGTTTGGCTGTACAAACAAATCTGTGAGTGATTGGTTTCTGCCATTTAACAATGCGTATCTGTGCTCAGTGAAAGTGCCCTCAGATTCATTTTCTAATAAATATACTTTAGAAATAAACTTTTAAAATCTAGGAGAAACGGATGACGGGGGAGAATCTGACGAGGCAGGATGCAGCTTTCTGGATGAGTTGTTGTGATTGAGGCGGTTATTTTGGGACACGAGTTGGGTAGTGGTGGGCAGATGGTTGCAGCAGCACAGATGAGAGTTGGACCCCCCCCCCCACAACCGGTGAGAGGAGGGTCTGCCTGATGTTTTCCACCGTAAAAAGTAGCTCAGACGAGAGATACGAGGACCGGACTGGCACTGCATAATGCATGCCTCCTGAAACAGGTCATGGAGCGTCTCATCTTGGCTCCGCCACCCCCTCATGAGGGTTCATCACCTGCCGCTTGCATAACGTATCCAGCAGCTCTGCCCCCCCCCCCCACTCAAAAGACAACAGCACACACAAACAGATAACAGCTATTCTGTAGAAAGACGGAGGCTCATTCCGCCTCCTCTCTAATGTCACAAATACCCTCTTGAAAACAAAGTGAATGTGGGCAGGAGGGTGGGAACGGAGGGTATGTGTGTGTGGTGGTGGTGGTGGTGGGGGGGGTTGGGGGCATATCAGTTGTGACGATAATTATTTTTCTTAAGTGACATCCAGACCTCTCTTTGGTTTCACAGGCAAAATTAAATTGAGAGTTGCTGCTTTGACTGTGATCTCTGTCATCCTCTCTTCATCTCAACTGGGGGGTCTGGGCCGCCCCCCCCCCAAACATTTTGAGTAGGTAACTAGTTCTTCTAATGGTGCGATTTGATTGCTGTCTACACAAACATAGGTCTGTTGGAGATGCTTTTATAAACCAATTTAATTAAAAATCAGTTTTGCTATGAGCCTGTAAATGAAATCACTTGACTACCATTACGATGTTTCATAAAGGTGAGAGAAGTCTCATGAGCACATGCAGCCACAGCCCTCATGGCATCGTTGGAGAGTCTGGACTCTTTTTTTTCCTTCTGTCTTTTTGACTTCAGAGCAGGCGTACGTATTGGTGCGGGGGGGGGGGTGCGTCTATGGCTAACAGTGGTGGTGGAACTGCACCCTTCTCCCCGGTAAAACCATGGAGCCAAAGCCTACGAAACACTTTATGAATCTGTAGAAAAAAAAAGGGTGTTCATGGTTTCGTACTTGTCTACACGGACTCTCCTTCATCTTGGGGGGGTGAAAAAGACTGAAAGCAGTTTTCATTAGATGCATCTGTACATGCAAGCGACTGTGGCTGTCAATAGTACATGTGTAACGATGAACTCATCTCATGTACCTGTCAGACACCATCAGCCTTGATATCCAAGTCATCATCATCACCATTGCTCAACCTCCAGAATGGGAATTAATGATGTAGTTTATAGGATTCACGTTGAAAAATAAATCTTGAGTTCTTCATCGTAAAGGATCAAATGAAACCAGTGATAAGAGAACTGAGAAAACACAAGTGGCTAAGTTGAGAAATGCACCTTTTAATTGGTAAATAAATCTCCTGACCCTGTTGTTTGAGCTCCACTCTCTCACATCAGCCTTGGATCGCTCGGGAAAAAGGATCCGCAGCGTATGTGCTGTGGCCAAAGTCTCAGCCGTGTTCAGTTTTTATAAAACCCCAGCTTACGTGGGGGGAAAACAAGGGTTGTATGTGTGTGTGTGTGTGTATAGTATAGTATTAAAGTATAATAGTGACCCACCATCTTGTGTTTTTTTTCCCCCCAGGGTTCACTAGCAGGTTAATTCAGCCTTGCTTCCCTCCATTTTATATCTCGACTGGGCCAGGCAGTTCTGGAAGGCCTTAAGGGTTATAACACTCACGCGCTGTACATTAGGGATGCGTTTTTTTACGGATTTTCTGACCTGAAAGTGTGACCCACATGAATAATGGAGATCGTAAATAAAAAATAAATAAACTCGAGGTGTTCCAGTCCAGTTCCACACCCATTGCCCCATTTGTCTGGGGCAGTTCACGTGCATAAAGATTATTCCTGGTCAAATGTCTAATATATACGTCTAAGATGCAGATGTACTTTGACTTTGTTGTTGATGGATCAGTCATATGATTTTCAACGATCTCAGGGCGCCATGTCTTTCCACATTGATTGTTGTTTCACTGATTTCGCATAGCTAAATTACTAGATCTTGCCTATCTGCAGCTTTTGCCAGCTAAGTTAACAGCTTATGAATGGTCATTTTTCACATCATCCTCATGTAGCAGGTTTTGTATGAATCCGATGTGAAGGGTTAGAGCTGGAAAAGCCTATAATTCCACAGTGAAACAGCATCATTACCTGGCATTAGCAGCTAAGTGCCAGTTAAAGCACATACCAACGGATCCCCAGTGATTGTAATAGCACAGAGTTGCATTGTCAGGTCTAAACGAAATCTGAGTGGGAAGTTTTATAATTTTATCTAAGGCTCAAAACTGTCAAAAAGTTAATTTGCCTCCAAAGAAATGTCTTAACCGAGACGAGGGGTGTCTGTTAGGAGTTTTAAGAGCCGGCTGAAACATGCATCTGTTCACAGGTTAAATTAAATCTCTAAAGTGAGTCCTGGTCATGCTGATGACAATATACAGCAGAGACTGCTTATGGGGATCATGGTTAAAGTGGGGGGGGGCAGTCCCAGCTCATTAAACCCAGCCCCTCCTGCTCTCTGTCATCATCTGTACCGTGTTTCAACAGAGATGAATTCGTAGTGTGGTTGTTCATTTAGCTGTTTTATTCGGAGTTGTGTTTTCTTGACGATGGGACTAGAAAGAAAACAGTGACTTGATCACAGCTCATAAATATTACATGATCATTTGGAGCCATTCCCAAGCTGCTGCACCGATCAAATCAATAACTATTTGATGATTGGAACATTTTTACTCATTTCAAATGAGCAATTATAGAAAAAAAAGAAGAAAACTTAGAGGGAACAAGTTCTGAAAGCAGAGCCACAAGCCGCAACTGTTACAAATTAATGAGCAGTAAACATTAATTCATCCTGTTCCATTACACCAGTGAAAAAAACAAACTGACAGTTTAACAAATTTTACTATAAACAGGCGAATAACAACACAAGGTACAAGCTCAAAAAAGGAGCTGCTGCCATGAGAGACTGATGAATGGAAATTAAAAGCAAAATCAGCGTTTCCTTTAAAACTCGAGAGTTTTTTCATTTTACAACGTGTTACAAAGCAGATCCATTTTTGCCTGGGAAAAAAATTAATTTCATTATTTGACGTTGTGCAAAATACGGAGGATTGTTATCAGAAACTCACAAAGGACATGAGTTACTACCATCCTTGACTGAGCATTACAGATTAGTTTAATTTTGTATTATCAGTTGTTTGTTGAAGAACATGTTGCTGGTGGATATGATGTGGCTTTTTTTAACACATCCAATCTTTTCTCCCTGGATTTTTCTAATTCAAAAAAAATTTTAAAATTAAATTTTTATCTTGAACCGTTTTCGGTTCAAGGACAGAAAAGTCAAGACAATGAGTGAATGGACACCGGAGGAAGGTAAAGAAACACTGGCTGATTCAGACATGGAGTCCGTCAGCGAGTCGAACGAAGCAGAGGAGAAAATTCAAGAGAGAAAGGGATTCAAAATTTCAAAAGGGCAAAAGAGAGAAAGTTTATCGGCATTGCAAAGAAGAGCAAAGAAGAGCGAGAGGGACCAATTATGAGTAATTCTGTGGAGAGAAAGTGATTCAATAAAGGAAATTATCAGTGTTTCAAAATATAGAAAAAAGATTTATGTATTTTAAGATGAGAGAAAAAATAGAGTTGTTGGTTTCATCTGTTTTTCAAAATGTAGGGAGAAAAAGGTTAAAGGGTGGGGGGGCATTGGGAGACAAAAGGGTGAGGATTTGAATTTTAAAAGCACTTTAATAAAGCTGGTTTTACTTGAGCAGTCACATCAGGGCAGGGTGTGTTTACATGACTCACAAAAGAAGTACTTGACATGAAAAATTCACACAAAAATTCAAAAAAAGAGGCTTTAAAATGACGACGAGGCGCCGTCCTCATTCGGTTCATGTATTTTTGTGATCGGGTGCAGAAATAAATCCCTCAGAGAAAAGGCTCCCTAACTCCAACTATATGACATGGACCACAAACCAGGTCCACATCCACAAGTCCCGTCTGTCTGGGCTCAGGGAAAGATGATGCTCTTGGTTCCATGTGAGTAAACAGGTTGTGTTTCTGCATTAAACCAGACCAGGATCCAGAGTCTGAGTCTGAACCAGGTTCTGTAAGAGTCCGAACAGAACCATTAACCAGTTAAAACAAACTGTAACTTGGTCCCACTCAAAATTCCTTCAAGACATAATCGATGTCACAGGTTGGCTTTATATGAAGATAATCTTAAGGAGACAGAGTTGGATTAAAAAAATTGTAAAAAAAAGCTTCAGGTGTAATTTTCCGGGCAGGAGAAGACATGGTGTTTGTTTGTTTTACAAAACATGCAAAATATCATAAACAGCAACAGAAACCTCATGACCTTTGAAAAAATCATGTCCCAAAGGATGTAAAGTTTTTTTTTTTTTTTTTTTTTAAAATAAAAAAAAAAAAAAAAAAAAAAAAAAAAAGCATCAAAAAAACAGGGGGGGGTAATTTTTTTCTCAAGTCTGCATCATCTAGAGCATTTGTTTTAGTTTAAGTTGGAAATTGAAGAAGAAAAAAGAAAAGAGGAATGAGAAAAAAAAATTTTTGAATTATGATTATTCCCCCATAAAATATATTAATTTTTTTTTTTTCAATCATTGTCTCATTTTATTGTTGTTGTTTTTCCAGATTTAGAGGAAACACAAACATGTGCTAAAGGGACTGTTATATATTACATGTTAGGACTTTACTGACCTGACTTTAGACCCAGTCCTTCAACCTAGACCACCATATAGGTCGAGTGTCTCCGCAGTGAGGGCAGGTACAATGGACCTTTGTCGTCATGGTTACAGTGATAACCACGTGGAGTGTATCGGTGGTGGCGAGCCAGACCTTGGTTGTCACGGTAACAATTATAAACACAGTGAAGCTTGTGGAACAGACACAGTTTGATTAGACCGAGATACAAAAACAACTCGGTCAGTTTTACAGGGAGAGATAGCTGTTTGGGTTGAAATGAGAACTTCATTAAGGGTTAGAGGACCTCCATCGTCATGGTTACAGTAATAAACCCGCAGTTACGGCTGTGGAATGGTCACGGGGGCTCTAGCTGCAAAGAAACGATGATATGTATTGGTTTCAAACATGAAACAGATAACTTATCCACCCAGTCCCCCAGGCCGGCTGCCCGAGAGGCCAAGTACAGCACTCGGGGCCCACTTCCCTATAAATCTGATGGCTTTACTGATGGTAAAGTAGTAATACAGTTAAATATTGTAAACTGGGACTAATAGTCATGACTGTTGCTGTCTCCAGACGTGTTTATCTGCAGTTGGTCGACCAATGAATGGAGCCACTGTCTTCCTGTTCCTTTGTTCATTTTTTTTTTGGTTTTTCCTCTGATTCGTCTCCCGTCTGAACCCGCCAACTTCCCCTGACAAATCAAAACCTCGCCATTCACAACTCCTGCCCACTGGTGTGGTTCCTTGGCGTGTCCCCACCCTTCCCAGTCACCTGATCCTCCACCTGTGTACACACCTGCCTCTCATTAACTCATTAACCCCCTCGGTATAAATATCTGCTCAGCAGTTCTAGTCCTTGTAAGATTTTTTGGCCCTTTCTGGGCTCCCTTTGGGCTCTTGTTTGGTCTGGTTTACCTCTGCTCACCATCTGCCTGTTGCCATCCCTTGTTCTACCTAGTGGAGATGCATGGTCCCCACTGTTTCTCTGTCAGTAATGGTCACTGGACCTTTGTGTCTGCTGCTGAACCTCTGATCTGATACTGGAGATTTCCCTTTCCAAATACAAATGAGGTGGAATGAGCTGGAGTCATGTTTACAGTGAAACAAGGCCAGGGAATGCTGTGTGGTCACATTGTGGCCAATACCTGATCTACATGATAAGGTCAATATCTGTACCAGTACCGATCAGTAATATTGGACCAAGGCCTCCCCAGCACATTGACAAACTAAGTTAAGCTGCCTTTTATCCTACTAATTCTGGCTTCAAAGTCCGTTTGACTCTTCTTATGAATTATAGCACTAGTCAAGGCCACAAGGGGGCAGCATCATCTAAATGAAAGCAGCGTTACAAAGAAGTGTAGTACAGGAAGTAAGTAGACACATTTTTGCCTGCACAAGAGAGAAACCATTGACACGTATTTTTGATTCATTTCAATAGGATTGTTTCAGTTTTTTCTGTATTCAATCACTTTTCCACCTGTGGCCAGAAGTATTGCCACCTCCAGGTCTGGGCACGTGACGCCCAGGGGGGACGCAACAAAACGTCCGGTATCAGTCCACGTGCAGACAGAGGGAAAAGAACTGACCAAAGGTTATTACAACATGCTGAAGGATAAACCAGAGCAAAGCAACACGCTGTGAGACTCTCAAGGCATGAGGTCAAAATGGAATGAAATGCAATACAACCAAATATTTTTGCAAACCAACTGGTGACAAAACCTGGACCAATCCTAGCCAGGCTTTGTTCTTGCCTTGGCGTTCATCCACTACCCTGTGTGTGTGTTTGTGTGTGTTTGTGTGTGTGTGTTTGTGTGTGCGTGTGTGTGTGTGTGTGTGTGTGTGTGTGTGTGTGTGTGTGTGTGTGTGTGTTTGTGTGTTTACAACAAAAATCAAATCGCAACTGACCCAGTCTGTGGTGCTGTAACACCAGTCCACTATGGTCACTTTAGCATTACCAGTGAGTTGTCACTGTCGTCCTTCATATTACCGCTGAGATATTTACCAGAACTTAAAAAACATCTTTTATATGTTGCTTCAGTGATGAAACAACATTTTCCTTTTATCCAGTTTTATAACCATCAGAAATGTGTTGATAGTCGTACAGAATTCGCTCTAAACGCTAACATATATTGTCAACTATCAGTAACTATTAGTGACATGTAAGTTTATAGAGCGAGAGCAGATTGCACTACTTTGTAAATAAATGACCATAATATAAGAAGCAACACCAGCACTTTTCTCTTCGGTGACTTTCTCCTCAGGGTTACCCAGTAAAGTTAACCCAGTTTTTCACTGTTACCATATCGACCTGGATTGGTCCAGCTTTGACCCAGCGATTTTTATTGTGTACTGCTGCTACTACGTCTCCTGGATCCTTCTTTGGTCTTTATCTTTTCAGGATATTCATGTGTTTTCCTCCCCGTCTCACGGCCCTGTGCCCAATCACTGCATCCATCTGTCGGTTGCTTTACCTGTCAGGAGCAGCGATGTGAATGGCATCATGTGAACAAGCAAATTCGACCTGGCGACCCACCTGACAAAGCAGCAACCTGCCGCACAGCCGGATGAAGGGAACGAAAGGGGAACGAGGCGAAATGTGGCGAGAGGAAGAGAGAGATGAAGGAGAAAGTAAAGAGGGCATCGGAGGAGGGTTGGACGGAGGGGAGGGGGTTGAGAGAAGAGTAAGGAGAATGAGGGAAAAATGACGGGATCAGGAAGGCTCGGGTTAGATGGGGGGGTGCATAAAGGGGGGGATGAAAGGGAAACAGAGAGGTAGGGTACGCAGAGATAGGGGGAACGAAGCAGAGGGGAAATAACAGATCCTCATTTTGTGAATGAGACATCCAACTCCCTGTCAGCCGGGCAGGTTCATCAGTTCTTTATCCCTGTGGCAACAGAAATAAAAAAATGAAAAAAACCAGAGCGAGACTGACATCTAGTGGACGGACGACTAATGGCAGCTCAGCTGCAAACACATGGGGGGTCGCAGCCCCCTGTTTGTTCAGGCGCCTCATTAAACCACCGATGTCTCTGGGAAGACGGCGTATCGGGCCACAGACTGACAGGAAGCTGTCTCCGAGATGGACACAGCTGACGGCAAACTTTAGGCACCATTAATTTATGTTTACCTCTGCCAGTCCTTAATTACAACATACTGTGTAAAGGATGCATTGACAATATGTATATCTGAGATTTAAGCTTTGTATTAATTGTGTTTACTCAGTAACTGCTTGAATCCAACACATGAAAAAATAAAATATATCCTGCATTTTCACAGTTTCCCCTTGTTCAGTGCTCCAGACTCTCAACCAAGACATTCATGAGGTCTACTTTGTACAACGCTGTCATTTCCAATGAAGGATTCTGGATGTTTGATAAATACAGTCCACTGATTACATGGGAATAAACCTGCAGCAAATCACTGTGTCACCATGACAACTCTGTTGAACTGTATTGACTTGTTATGAAAAATGGCCCCAGTCAAACCCTGTTCAAGGCTGGTCAGGTAATTACGAGGAAACACTTTGCACCCCCAGTATGTGATGTGATACCTGTGAGAATCTTTGACCTTTTAATAATCTGGACGCCCCAAACTGCCGACACACCGCTGTAAAAAAAAAACAAAAAAAAAAAAAAACAGACATCTACTTATTCCACCCAAACCGAACATTTTACATCACTGAAGTTCAGCCCGTCGGCTCCGAGCAGACCTCAGATCATACAGCTCCCTCTTCTTCAATTAGCGTATCTAAAGTCCTACTTTTCTGACCCCCAGAAACCCGATTAAAATGAGATCCAGCGCTGTGCAGAAAACACAGCCGAGCAAATCCTGCGAGTCTCTGCCTCCTGCTCTGATTACTGAGGCCCTGTGTTTATGTGTCCGAGTGGTCCAGAGCACGTCAGCCAGGCCTACCAGCAGTTTTCTTTTAACTCTCAGCTGATCTTTCTCCAGCTTTGACTGGGAGCTTTTTTTGTTTTTTTTGTTTTTTGTGGCATTACCCAACCCCGATCAGTGATGCAATCATTAAGGAAAAATCTCTCACGTATACATATTTACACACACAATTACACATTTATGAGGCCTTGTTTTATATTTCACATCTTTGGAACATATTTTATCCTGAGATGTATTTTATTGACATAAACAAACCGCAAATGAAACACAACAAAAAAACCCGGTGAATAATATTAAATCCCCTTATTAGGGTTAGTTACTGTTACTGTTAAAATCACACTGGACTTTCGTCCATTACAGCAACTCAAACTGCTAATATCACATCTTTACATAAAATTCTTCCCATACTATGCAGGGATGAACCATTATTCAAATATTGCCATTTTCATATAATTTTCATATGATATAGAAATCATATGAAACTTTTCATCTTTTATATTGAGTTACAGGAGTGATACAGTAAATTGTCCTCTATGTGTTTCTAAAACACATTAATCTCTCTCTCTCTCTCTCTCTCTCTCTATATATATATATATATATATATATATATATATATATATACATATAGTTATATAATCTTTATATATATAAACTTATAAATTCAAAAATACCAAGCTCAAAAATATACCATAGCCATGCTATAAACACATTTTTCTTCCCTGAAACGTCTATGTTTTTAGTTAAATAGCAAATGTGTCTACTTCTGCTAATATGTGTGTGTTTGTGTGTGTGTGTGTGTGTGTGTGTGTGTGTGTGTGTGTATGTGTGTTATGACACACACACATATATCACATAGTCCTGAAACCAGACGGATGGAGGAAAAACATGACACATCTCTCTGCTGAACAGTGGCACTGTGGTGGCTCCTGCTCAGCAGCAGTTGCCGGCCTCCTGCGTCTGTTTCTCCCCTCCCAGCCACACGGGGGCGCTGTCGATCTTGGCACCCGGGGCCCTGGCCTCCGTGGGCCTGGCCTGCATCCCCCCTCCATCGCTGGCCAGGCGCCTGTGGATCTCGGACGCCATGGTGAGGAAAGCTTGCTCCACATTATCAGAGCTCTTAGCGCTGGTCTCCAGGAAGGGGACCTTAAGAGACGAGGCCAGGTCCTGGGGGGGAGAGAGGCGTGGGGTGAAACAATAATGAATCTAATTAATATGCAAATTAATAACAATTTAAAAATACTCAATTAAAAGTAAAAGTTCTGCATTCATATTTAAGTATTAGCAGTAAAATATAGTCATTTATTAAAGAAAGTAAAAGCTCATTTGGAAGATTAATCTTCTGTGTTTATGAGTTAAGTAAACATTTTAATATTGTAGCCGTTCTATATTCTGTTGGGTATTTTAAACTAGAGCATCATAATTTATGAGTTTACATGTGGCCTGTAAAGTCTCTGCAAAGTAACTGAGCTATCAGATCAATGTGGATGAAAATAATTTTTTTTTCTGAAATTCAGTGGAAGAAAGGTGGAAATTTTAAGTTCTACATTTGCCCTTTCAGTAGTAAGGAGTTACAGTCACAGTCTTTCATCCTTTCCAGTCTCTGTTTCTGCTGTTAAATGAGAATTTGAAGCCCCACAGCTGCCGAAGCGGCAGTTGAAGGTGGAGGCGGCGCGTTTAACCCGTCGAGTTTCGAACTGCGCCGCGCGTAGGCCGTTACCCGAGCGGCGGCGGCGTCCACCACTTTCCTGCTAACGAGGTCCGACTTGTTCCCCACTAGCAGCCTGGAGACGTTTTCACAGGCGTAGCGATCTATCTCGTCCAGCCACTGCTTCACGTTATTAAAGGACTCCTGGGGAGAAGAGAGAGGGAGAGAGGGGCATGAAGGAGGAGGAGGAGGAGGAGAAGGAGGAGGAGGAGGAGGACAGGAGTTAATGTTCAACCTCTCCCGTTATCTTTTTGACAAAAACAACAACAAAACAGACAAACACACACTAGACCTGCTCGGTGACGTCGTAGACGATGATGATGCCGTGGGCTCCTCTGTAGTAGCTGGAGGTGATGGTTCGAAACCGCTCCTGGCCTGCTGTGTCCCACTGAGACACACACACACACACAGAAACACACACACGCACAGAGACACACACATGCACAGAAACACACACACAGAAACACACACACACACACACACACACACACGCACAGAAACACACACACAGAAACACACACACAGACACACACACACACACGCACAGAGACACACACAAAAACAAACACGCACACACACACGCACAGAAACACACACAGACACACGCACACGCACAGAGACACACACACACACACAGATACACACAGAAAAACACACACACACACTCTCTCAGTAAGATGGTGTCAGTCCTGACTGTCCAGGTAAACTGAGCCTACACGACACTTGGAAATGATCTTTTCTGATCTTTCAGCATTTGCTGCTTTGTTTTGCACGTGACCAACAGAGCGATGTTTCCCGATCAGACCCTCCAGCCTCAACACCACCATCCACTGGCTGTCTGACCGACCAGCTCTTACTATCTGTAGCTTCACTGTCTTTCCCTCCATGTCGATGGTCCTGATCTTGAAGTCGACCCCGATGGTGGAGATGTAGCTCTCGGTGTAGGTGTCGTCCTGGTGGCGGCAAAATTTGACAAACATCAAGCAATGAAGTGTTTAAAGTGAAGTGTCCGTGTGTCTGTGTTTGTGTGTGTGTGTGTGTGTGTGTGTGTGTGTGTGTGTGTTCGGGCCTACCGCAAAACGTAGCAGCAGACACGACTTTCCGACTCCAGAGTCACCAATCAGGAGAAGTTTGAACAGGTAGTCGCTGGAGGAGACACACACACACACACACACACAGATGTAAATACGCACAAAAACATTTGACACTTCAGTCTCCCCCACAACTTCAGATTTCAGCAGATAATTTAATTACGATGATATTTTCTCGAAGAGCTGTCTAATTCAACTGTTAAAAAAAACAGGCTATGCAATGTTCAGATGCAAACTAAGAAAAAACCCGACATTCTCATTATACTCTGAACGTCTGGTTCACAGCCAGATATAGTTCAGCATGTACACACCGATCAGGCACAGCATTAAAACCCGGAACTGGTTTTAATGCTGTGGCTGATCTGTGTTGAGCACAGATGGTGGGAAGCTGCTCAACCTCGTAACCACAGCGGGACTTTGAAACACAGACATCACATTTCACACGCCATCTTTTAGGAGATTAAAAAAAAAAATGGATCGCACGTCTAGCCACTAAAAATATTTTCTTTTCTCACTTTCATGACTTCCTGATCATCTATTTTTATGTTTCTATTCAGCTCGTAACAAAATGAAATTGGGGTCTTTTTTATGTTTCAGGTTAGGAAGTAGGTTTACGTTAAACTGGTAATAAACTGAATACTTAAGAAACTGAAGACATGCATCCAACATGTAAACACACAATCACAAACACACACACACAAACACACACTACTGCAGTTCGTATGGTGTTAGATTTCTGTGGTTTCATCTAGAGTCAGTATAAATATACTGTTGTTCCCCAATAATATCAGCTTCTTGGCAGTGCGATCAAAGGTCACTATAGCAGAGGCTGTACTGTGGCAACCCTGTCTCCTAGAAGTGATGATATATACAAACAATTCACAACAGCATGAACATTCTGAAGGAAACATTATTGCAACATGTCAGGTTTTCTATTAACATTATAAGGAAATGTTAATATACATTTTTGGAAAGTCACAAATATGTTGGGACAACAAATATGTTGTATGATAATCAGTAA
Organism: Istiophorus platypterus; assembly: GCA_016859345.1. Lineage (NCBI taxonomy): Eukaryota > Metazoa > Chordata > Actinopteri > Istiophoriformes > Istiophoridae > Istiophorus > Istiophorus platypterus. Next base: position 2,235,810 of record CM029116.1, read on the forward strand.
AATCTTCACAGACTAGTTTTTTTCCACCAAAATCTCTGACCCTGCAGCTCAACATCCGCCTATATTGACTCCATCATCATCTAGACTGGTTCATTGTTTTGTTCAGACCCTCATAGAACCTTGTTCTGGTTTTGGAAAGATCCTGGTCCTGGTTTAATCAACAATTCACCATGTTTGTTAATGTTTGTTAATTTAATTTCATGTTTGTTCAATTAATCACCCCTCTACCCATCCTGACTTCCTCTCTATCTGGACCTTGTCGCCATTTAAATAACGTCCCCTGACTTCCTCCTCTGTTCCCGTCATCATTACTAGTGACTGCAGGCTCAATGTGTGTAATATAATTTAAACAAAACCACCATCTTTCCTGAACCTTAACCATCGAGCTTTGTTGCCTAAGCAGTCATCTATGAACGTAATTTACTAAGAGACAGACCTAAAAGTGGAGCCAAAATGGCTGGCGAGAAGCGTCCGGTCCTTCCAGCACTAGGGAGCTTTTTAATACACACAGCCACATTCTCAGGCGTAATTTCTGTCATTTCTAGTTTGCTCCTTGGATCTAAATGCATATCATTCATAAACATATGTGTATTGAAGAGTTTGTTATTTGTAAAATTGTGGGAAAACACCTACTAATACTAAAACAATCCTCAGATTAAAACAAAAAATTAAGTATGCTGCTGAACACAGCGAAGTTGTGTGAGGGTGGTCGCACTTTTCCCAGTTTGTTGTGGCAACAGAACCGGCTCCGGGGCCTACGATACCCATCAGCCCCAGCAGCCTGGTCATCCGGCTCCAGGCAACTGGGAATTTTCCGCACAGAAAATGGAGTGGACTGTTTCCTCTGTAACCCTGAGTCAGTTTAAACTAGAGGATCATCCATTTTGCGCTCGACACTTTACGAATGTACACATGGAATTAAGTTAACACATCTGTGTCAAACATGAGACAGAGCAAGAACATTAGTACCTAGACACAAGGTTAAGTTGTATTTTAGTGCTAAGATAAGGGACAAAGTTAGCGCATGAACAAACAGAAGGTGAAGAGCATGTGGGTGTATCTCCCTGAACACCAGGTATTGAGGTCTGATATTCAATAATCAACACCTGGAAAACAAAGACCTCTCAGCCAACAAAAAACGACGAGGCTCCGGGGTCTTACAGGGTCCTAGGTGGTCTCCTGGTTTTGCCCCCTGACTTTCCGTGTCAGCGGCCGCTGTTAAAGTGCAGATCCCAGTGTCCTCTAGCGGCATAGAGTGCGTGTTGTGTAGGAACTGAAAATCAGCACCTCAGTGACACAGTGACATACAGACTGAAGTAAAAGCAGCAGCACTTACTATTCAGGATTCATGACTGACGATTGTCGCTCGGGGTGACACAGGAAATCAAAAAATTATAAATAAATAAAGAAATGATCCCCTGAAACCGAATCCTGAAGCTGAAAGCTGTCGGATTACGTCCAGCCCTGGGACACTGCGTCCTGTCCCTTCCTGCCAGAGCCGCCTGACACGACGAGCCGACCGATGAGCCCGATGCTCCGGGTGCATTATTTATTAACGAGAGCCCGGCTCCGGTTACGCTGGGAACAGCACCTGGAACCGAGACCCTCACAAGAACGGACATGCAGGGGCCACGCCACCGAGTTCAGGCACCCTCTGGCTTTACACCTGACACCTCAGCTCCTTTCTTTACTGTTTTCATCCAGTGATGTGTTTGTGCTGATATGTCACGGCTGTCGTTGCACCGGACTTCGTGTAGGCTCGACCGACCACGGCCCTGAACCTCCCCAACAAATGAACAAACAGGAAGTGCTTCTACTGGGACCACCCAAGTACAGATCACTACAAAATAAGAGAGTTCAAAATACATTTATTTTAATTTGTCAGGTTTTCTTATTTAACAAAGTAACTATCTGTTCTTTGGTCCCAGGTTCAAGTCCAGCAAAAATCATTAACCAATAATTAATGATTTTTTCTTTTGTTTTGTTTTGTTTTGTTTTGGGTGGTTTGCTTGGTTTAATGGCCACCTGGGGGCAAAACAAGCAAACTGTAAATACAATGTTAAAGTACAGTGCCGTCGACAACGTGACAAACGACGCAAAAAGCTCTCGCCTGGGCCGATGGGAGCTGTGGTGGCTGCTAAAAAAGCGCTGTCTTTAAGTGTTTTCTTCATTTCTCTCCTAATTTGACTCCTGGTCCTCATAGGTACAGACAACACAACAACACACATACACGCAGGCACACACACACGCATGCACACACACACGCATGCACACACATGCACAGAGCAGCACGGGCCTACACACACATACAGCCTTTCTGTAACAATAATTTTACAGACCCACTCGTAACCAAACCAAAGTGCTTACTAATGTCACCAGAGTCAATAACGTCGCTGATTGTTTCGCTAATGAGAGGAACTGTTGTTCTCGTCGCTGTGAGCTGAAACGTGGCGTCGGCTCCATATCATCACTGCTCTTTAATGGAGTAGCGGAGCCCTTTAACGGAGACGAAGGGGTGGGAGCTGGAGGGAGTCAGCTGAGTCGCAGGTAATTGAATATTTATCCACTAAACTTTACTTTATCTTTGTCATTTTAATGTTATTCGCGTTCGAATGCTCCTTCTCAGCCTGCAACACACTGACATCGATGGAAAAAAAATCATCAGATAAAGAAACACCAGATAACAAATATCAGTATAAACTATTTTCTGACAGCGGCTCTGATACAAAGATATTGTGGTGTAATAAAACCAGGTATTAGTCTGAAAAAATGCTCCCAGAAGAGGAAATGTGAAAACGCTTGTCTCTCACCGTTGTGTATCATGTAACGGCTGCAGAAACATGAATGTGTGATAGTATGAAACTTCGAGCTTCTGACTAATACCTGCTAGATTTGACGTACACACGAAAACGTGCGAAGCTCCATTGTTTGTTTGTTTGTTTGTTTGTTTGTTTGTTTGTTTGTAAATGCAGCCGTGCCAACATGTCATCTTCAACCGGTTCCTTTCCAGTCTCATCTCCTCTGCTCTCCTTGTCTCCTTTCCTTTCCTGTCTTCTTCTCTCCTCCTCCCTCTTCCCTCTCCTCTTCTCCACTTTCCCAATTTCTTCTCCTCTCTTCCTTTCCTCTCCTCTTTACTCTCCTCTCCTTTCCTTTCATCATCATCTCTCCTACTCATTTCTTTTCTACTCTTCCTGTGTTCTTTGTTTTCTCTCATCTTCTCTTATCCTCTATTTGGCCCTTTTCTCTTCTCCCTTCCTTTCTTCTTCCTTTCCTTTCCTTGTAATGTTGCCCTATCTCCTCTCTTCTGTCTTCTCTCCTTTTCTCCACTCTACTTATTTCTTTTCATCCCCCCTCTCCTCTCTTCTCCTCTCCTCCTTTTGTAGAAATGGACAGAGGACAAAGCGAAAGTGATGCAGTTTGATTCACTGCTGATTCCCTGTGTGTGACCCCCCCCCCCGGTCACGGGAGCAAGCCATGGGCAGGGGATTGTGGGATACGCGATGGCTGTGCAGCTGTTATGGGGTCAGGGGTCAGCAGCCCTGACGACGGCCTGTTGCCGGGGCAGAGGCGGCAGCGCGGTGGTTGCCAGGGCAGCGTCAGGCATTGTGGTGCTCCCGATGGAGCATGGAGGTGGGAAAACTGGGGGAAGGGACGGGGGAGAAAGAGCAGAAATAAAGAAACGAGAAAAGAAATTAACAAAGAGAAAGGGGTTAGAAGGCAAGAGGAAGGGTGGGAAAATGAGAAGAGAAGGAAAGGGGAAAAAAGGGAAGAAAGTTAAGCTTTGCACTGGAAACAGAGAAAAAGGGAGAATTTACAGAACTTTCTTTTTTTAATTGCACAAAAAATGAAAACCAAACTTTCTATTCATCACGAGGGATTTTCTCACTCTGTGAAAACTGTGCTATAATGAATGGAATCAAATGGTTTCTGAAAGACCAAGGGCATCTTACAGTCTTTAACTATGCTGACTGTGGATCAGGGGCGAAGGAGAGAAAAAGAGAAACTAAACTTTAAACGTGTGGTGGATTAAACTGAATTAGCCCTGAGCAACTCACACACACAAGAAAAAGAGACTGATTTTCATGACTGATTATCACCAGGCATGTCTATACACATAAGCTTGCACTTGTACAGGGTGTTAACATCCATATTGGCTAAACACCATCGGACTCACAGCTCTGGGGGGGTTTATTATGTTTATAGCATCTTACATTTAGGACAATAAAAAAAGAGTGTTTTACCCATGTTTTAATGTTCTTGTCTGGGCGAGTCGGTTATATAAACCTCATACAGGGTGTCGATGATTTGTTTCACTGCTGAGGACCAGGCCAGACCGAAGGCAAAAAGTCAGCAAAATAAGCAGGAAGTGATGAAAGCTACGGTGCAAGCCTCCAATCCCACATGTGATTATTTATTGAGGTTTACCTCAATGTTTTGTTCCCCTAACCATAGGATGTATGGATAAAAAGAGCTAGACTTTTCATAGGATGTGAACGCAAACAGCATCAGATTAAAGCACGGCATCAGCTCTTTAACTTAATGGCTCAATTCTAACTCTAATGTGCTTGATTACAGAGGCCAACACTGCAAAAAAAAAAAAGCATCACTGCCACTGGCGCTGCATTAGCCCACACTGCCTCTGAACACCACGTCAGCAATAACACGGCAAACTGTATTAATGGACTTAAACCAGATGATGCTTCACATTAGGGGGCATACAAATTATGATGACTAATAGGTATGTGATCAAAAGATGAATATTCATAGTTTTGTGCTGGTCAGCAGAGCAAATCGATTGATTGGGAACGACTCAAGGATCAATATGTAGGTTCCGGGACCAGTTCTGGGACCTGGCCGTCACACAGTGTTTCACCTGTGTCTCAAAGCACCAGGAAGTGCATCAAGTGTGAAAGTCTCTGTATGTGTTACTGTGTTTGTATGTGTGTCTCAGACAGAATCAAGAGTGTGTGTGTGTGTGTGTGTCTGTGTGTGTGTGTGCGTCTTCTCGTCGTGAAGAAAGAGTCTAGAAAGAAAGAGTGAAACAAACAAAACAAAAAAAACAAACAAACAAACATATTTTTTTTTTTTATTATTTAAAAAAAATTAAATTCAAAAAAAAAAAAAAAATTTTTCATGTTAAAAAAAAAAAATAAAAAAAAAAAAAAAAAAAATAAGTTTTCTTTTGTTTTTTTTTTTTTTTTTTTTGTAGATAAAGAAAAAACTTGAAATCAGAATATAATATATATATAAATATAATAATAAAAAAAAATAAAAAAAAAGGCTATAAAAAAAAAAAAAAAAAAAACCTTTAAAAAAAAAAAAGAAGCTAAAATAGAAACTGCTAACGGGTTAGAGAATTAAGCATTAAAAAAACACTGGTGTGTTTGTATCTGTTTACGTGTGTGCACGTGTGTGTGTGTGCGTGTGTCTCTGTGCGTGAGTGTGCGTGTGTGTGCCTGTGTGTGTGTGTTTGTGTGTGTGTGAGTGTGTGTGTGCGTGTGTGTGTGTGTGTGTCTCTGTGCGTGTGTGTGCGTGTGTGTGCCTGTGTGTGTCTGTTTGTGTGTGTGTGAGTGTGTGTGTGCGTGTGTGTGTGTGTGTGTGTGTGTGTGTGAGTGTGTGTGTGTGTGTGTGTGTGTGAGACCATACAGGGACGGCCCTGAGGCCAATTAAGCGACACATAATTAACCTCATTGAAACTGGATGCTGAATGAAGGCCTTATTGTAGAGACACAGGGAGAAAAGAGAAGGAGCTAGAGATGGAAAAAACAGATGAATATTCTGAAAAATGTGGACATCTTCACACGACCCTGTCTGCCAGAAATCGTGTATATTCTAGTAGTGTGTTCACACTGAACGTAAGCAGCAAACCGTTACTGTGAAGGTTTTTCATTCGTTTTTGTTTGTAGAATATCCACTCGTAGCTAGGGTGGCAGTAGATGTTTTTCTGGTTCCGCTGAGGCCTTCACGGACCTTGGTTAACTGATAGTGGTCTTGGTTAAGGTTGACAGTCACATAAAGTTGAAGACCTTTTTTTTTTTTTTGAACATCATCTTTTTCTGCCCTTCACCAATTGGCTTCTGTTTCCTAAACCGTTGAATGGATTTTTCTGATCATTCAGTTAAAAAGAGAGATACGCTTCCTTTTGACTGAATGACAAACTAAGACGGGAGGCAGGATGGTGTGTTTATAGAACACTTAAAGCTGGAAAAACTTAGGTTGCTGTCTCTATTAAAATCTGATTTTTTTACTTTCATTCTACAATGCAACAATCCAAATAAGGGTCACTGAGTTTCTCAGTCGCCAAAGGAGTTTGAAAAGTCAATAAATTTAGCAACGCAGGCGATAGGTTGGCAATATTACCTGCTGATGACACAACGGAAACTGTTCGTGTCTTTTCATTTCGAAAGGCCAATGGGGAAGCTCCAGGACTCAGCCAGCCGACCACTGGTTTTACATCATCAGTCAGTCAGTCAACATGGACATTCACGTTTATAGGGCCGGCCCTGCTGCTGTGGTCCAGCCAAGGACGAGTCATTGTTCTTGCAGTAAACATTTCAGGATTAAATTTGAGTTTGAAATTAAATTTCATATTATCATGGAAGCAGGACTTTCCCCCTCACTAAAAGGTTTTCTTATTTGGAGAATTTTTCTTGGATTTCTCCCTCCAGTTTGGAATTTCCAGCTCCCCATATGCACCGCTGCACTCATGGTCCCAACAGTGAGTCAATAGTGTATAAGGAGCTAAAGAAAAAGGCCACAATAGAGAGGATCTGTCTAATTCTAAATGTGGTCGATTCTAAATTAAATAAAACAGTGGAAAGTGCTGCTTTTTGTTGGACGCTAATGTTGTTAGTCTCCAACCAGGGAACTGAATGAGGAGGAAACTGTGGTAGCTTCCCCAGGAGGTCTTAACGCATGGGAGGATCACTCAACACCCTTCATGGAAGTTCCCCAACCGACCAGGAGGAGTGGGTCATTCAACAGGGCAGTTGAGACCCACAGGTTTCCATTTCCAGGACGTGGCTCTGGTTGTGTTTTTCTTGGAGGAACTCCTGCCCAGAGCGACTTGGAAGTTCCCCCAGCTCTGCAGCTCTATGAGGCTTTTAAACCTCTTTCTTCTCATAGTTCTGGTTTTATAGCATATTAACCTTGTGGGTCAGTGTATGAGCTCCCATCAGCAGCAGCAGGAAGCTATTTTCAGCTGAAAAGGAGGCATGGGTGGGACATTCAGAGTTATTTGAGATTAGGTGTAACATCTGAACCCCGCTCACTGAGTTAAATATCTTTAATATCACACCGTACCTTACTTCTCTTTGTAGCTGAACTTTGATGGCACTGAATCAACAAATTAAATTCAATTTTGAACCGTAACTGCAGGAAACTGGGGCCAAGACACAGAAATGAGAAACTTCCAGGATTAAGTGAATAGATTACATTAAAGTAGATTAAGATTAGTTATAATTAGTCTGATAAGACCATCTAAAGTTATGTTATGTAATGTAGTTATGTTAGCCATTTAACACACACAGATAAGCATGAGGTGTCCTGACGTACAAATATAATGTACAATTTAGTTTGTTGTAATTTGTTTCTGTTGTCTATAGCAAGGATTAAATTGAATATATATGTCATTTTTCAACAAATTTCTGTAACTTTGAAGGGAAACTTTGCAGAAACACAACAGTCAGTCCCTGTGCTGACAACTCTGATAGTTGGAAGTGGTGCTTTGTTGCAGCTGAGGTCGTTAGTCTCCAATTAAACTGATTATTGCACCAGAGAGGAAACTTTTACAGCCTGTTTTTTTGTGTGTGCTTGTTTAAAATCGTTTAATGATCATTTAAATGATTTGAAATGGTTATTGGGGGTTTTCTTTGCTGCTTGTAAAGAACACATGCAGAACTCACTCTTATTTTCCTTTTATCTTTTTGTCATTTCCTTTTCTTTCTGTTTACGTGTTTATTTCCATCTGTAGACATTTATTTTCTTTTCTTGTTCTTCCTCTTGTTCCATCTCTTGGTGTATGTAACCCCACCCCCCTGTCTCTCTCTCTCTCTCTCTCTCTCTCTCTCTCTCTCCCTGACTCCAGTGACAGCTGGTCCTCCACTTTCCCGCCAACAGACCAGCTGTCCATACCAACTAGAGGTATTTCAGAAGTGTGTGTTCATGTGTGTGTGTGTGTGTTGGTGGGGGGGGGGGGTGTTTTACATAACATGAGGCTCCTTTCTGTCAGTTTCCATGTCTTTCTCTCTTTCACCCACACACTTCACAGATAGGAAGTAACATGATGCTCATACTAAAAACTCTCCTCTTCTGCTGCGGGAAGAAATTAATACATAATTAATGCACACACACACACACACACACACACACACACGCACACAATTAGCACTACGTCAAAAGTACAGTTGTAATCCTGTCTCGTTCTCCATCTCTGCTAATAAACGTTGTTCACCTTATTCTTTTTTCCTCTGGCGTCTTGCTGAGGAGTGAGTTTCTGTAGTGAGTTTTCTTTCTCTGCTGGTTCAGCCACAGTGGCTAAAGCTTCTGGGTCAAGCCTACGCAAGCGTAATGTCCTGTCTTGAGCATTTATACTTCTGCGTTGGCATCGCTCTGCAATTACACAATCAAACCACTAGCTGGTGGCGATGTTTACATGCCAGCGTGTCGAGTTTCCTTGCCGACATTTTCCATCGGTTTGTTGGCATCATTGAAATGACACCGACTGGAACCAAGCGGAGCTCGATGGAGTCGGAGCTGACGGAGCAGCTTTAGTTTTTCCTGAATTTACTGCGATGCAGAAATGTTCTGTGCGACAGTGGTGGAGATGGAGGAGCCAGAGATGCAGCGCTGACGAGCCGACCAATCACAGCTCTCACGGTCTGTGTTGCTGTGACGTGTGGTCACAAGGTGCCTGTCATGCTACGGCAAAGGTTTGATGCAGAAGCATAAATTGGACTTAACACAACTCCAAGCAATTTGTAAAATCTAATGATGTTTCATCACAAGGTTGCACTAACTTCTTAAATCTAAAGGACTATAACTCAGCGGTAATAAGTCCGACGGACATTTTGCACAAAAGCCCAAATATTAATGGGCTTTCTCTTAAAAAAAAATCATGGCCACTCTCAGCCAATCAGAATGACTGTAACGATCACTTGGCATTTTCGAGCAAACATTGATCCAGATACAGACGACAATTTTAAACTAAAATTACATAGGACTGGTTCTTATGCTGCGGCTTCAGGCCTCAAGTGTCATACGTTCTGAAAAACAACCGTGATGTGTAAAGTTGATTTCTAGATTCTGTGGCATGTTCACATACAGGAACACACACACACACACACACATTCAGATACAGTAAACACTAAACCACATCCAGAATTCTGGCTGTACACTCTAACTGACGGCAGCTGTGTTCGTTAACCCCTCATCGCTCACACGTTACCACACAGCTAACCGCACACACATACACACACACAGACACGAACACGGAGAGAGGGAGAGAGAGAGAGAGAGAGAGAGAGAGAGAGGGGCACATGAACACACACACACGCAGAATAAGCCTCGTTACACCCGTTGTGCCTCGTTAACTGCTCGGATTATCAATGTGAGGCAATGGATGTGGTCAAAGCGGCTCACTTGCTTATCAAAAGCATGGGGCTACACACACACACATACACTTCTCAGTTAGTTCCGCTGGTTCGTGTAAATGGCAGACACATGGAAACACATTCACACAGCGTACAACGTGGCATGTGTGTGTGTCTGTCTCTGTATGTGTGTGTGTTTGTTTTAAAGTCTGCCATCAAGTGTACCGGACCACCCCTGAAAAACACACACACACACACACACACACACACACACACACACACACCTCTGCTGACCCTGTTTCTCCTCCTGTAGTAATTATGTCACGGTGTGTTTGGTCTGCAGACCTGTTGACAGGGGACACGTGTAATTGCTAACACACACACACACACACACACACACACACACAAATGCACCGTTGCTTGTGAGTTGTTCCCTTTATTCTCTCAGTGCTTGTGAAAGAGCAAGAGAAGTTTGTTTTTTTTTTCCTGTCACGTGACGCTGATAATCCATCTTTGTAAAAAAAAATGAGAGGGAGAGATACATACATTTTTAGAGTAAATGTTCAAGCTGATCATTCGACAACAATACGAACAGACGGGGTTCAGATTCTCCTTGAAATTTATAGCTTTGCTTGAATAATGTAAAGGGTGTTATTCAAGTGTATTATGCAGACCCAGCTTCATAAAAGACAATAATTTTAAACTGTTTTCAGAGCTTATGAAAGAGCAATATCCTCCCATAATGCAATGGGTGAAAGAAATGGAAGAACAATTTGCTCTCTCTCAGTTAAGTTTAACCAGCAGGGGGCTTCATGTGTCTTCCAAGGGCCAAACATCTATTGATTACATGTAAACTAATGGGAAAATAAAACTACTGGATAAACTGAGCACATTTCCATCCACATGCTTTAGGTACATTTTTCATTTTCATATTAAAACCGGGAAAAAAATGCTGGAAGTTCAAAACAGAAGTCGAAATATTGCAAAAAGGTTTTTTTGTGCCTTTTTGTTTGGCTATGAACACAATTGCAAAAAAAGTGTAATCGAAACAGATTTAACTGATAAATCATGGTGTGGTACGAGGATTGAGTCACCCCAACCTCCACTGACGAGACTGGAAAATGGCAGCGCTCGATAAGCATCAGGGGAAAAACAGGCAAAGAGCCACGTCCCCACTTTCTAAGGTTCAGCCAGCACGATTCCGATCTGGTCAGCTCGTTACCTCATCCTCTTCTTTTTTTAGTGCAAAACCGCATTTGTTCACATTTTCTTTCACCAGTTTTCTGGTAATTTGGGTCAAGTTTGTGCCGCAGTCATGTCTCGAGTGTATTGCACACAGTCAAACTAAGCGAACCTTTCCCACCGCGCATTTGAATCTGGATTTACAGTAAACAGGATGCCGCGGTGCATGTAAACAGACTGATTAGCTGCAGGTTAATCATCTCCGACACCTGGGTCTTTTGGGTCTCCTCCGCCTCCTCCTCCTCTGCTTTTTCACCGTCCAAAATCAACCCCCCCACACACAAACAATAGAACACTGTAACAGCGACTGGAGCTGTTGTGGATTAATGGGGTCGGCGGAGGCCATAGTGTGGAAAACTGGACCCGGAACAATGGTGGTGCAAAGCGCAACAGTTCAATGAACTGGCGCATTAACTCCGGTGGTTTGTATTGTGTGGAAAAGAGGGCAGGAATTCCAGGGGGAATTAATGTTTGTTATGGTAATGGCTCCGCTGGACATGGCTGGACGGCTGCACCCGCACACACAGACCGGCTTCGTCGGGCATGCGGCCGCCGGTGCCGTCGGTTCCGGCGATGCCGGCGATGCCACCGTGCCTCCGAGGTTCAGAAGCTGAGCGGTTTCTTAATCCTCGTGACAACAAGCCAACGACAGGCCGCCGGACATCGCTTTATTTTGACGCTGCACGGGGCAGAATTTTCCAGTCAAGTGTGAACGCCACGTCCAAACCCTCCACAGTGGCTGTCGTGTGTTTTCCTATGTTTTATACAATATACAAATATTAAGTAATAAACCACAGCCTCCAAATCCATATAACAGTGTCGCACCTCAATCAATATAATTAACTAAGTGTGAGGTCAGTTTTATCTTCTAGTATCTGATGATTTCAGACATGATGTGTAACGTTGTAGAGCTTACACACTGGAAATAAGAATAAAAAAAAAGCGATTTCCTTCTGCAGACTCAGGTCAGAACTTGTTTCATGCCTTTCTTTTTTTTTACTTCCTACATTTTAAATGCATTTCATTATATCCAAATCACAACCAAACTAGGCCGGCATTGCTGAGAGGGTTGGTAGCTGCCGCTTGTTTTACGACTGACTCATCAGATCAGGATTGTTTCTGCCGCTCTTAAGGTTCTTTTAAAATACTTTTGAAAAATGGGAGCAACGTACTTATACTATGTGAACTGGACGCTGAACGGTGACTGAGAGGCGCCTCTCAGTCACCGTTCAGCGTCCAGTTTTAGTTCCTGATCATAACTTACACATCCTGTCCCCGGGGTCAAATATAAACATATAAAATGTTTTCTTTTTTTTATTATTAAGTTTAGCATGTAAATCCCATTTTGTCAAATCAGATTAAATGTCCTCTTCATGTCGCGAGAGGGAAAGTCCGACACTGGGGAATTCCAAAGTCCGAAACTGTCTTTCAACAACATCACATTCACAAGATATTTTGTCTTTAACTTTAAAAACTGGAGCAACAGAACAAACTGTGTGTGTGTGTGTGTGTGTGTGTGTGTGTGTGTGTATGAGTTTGTGTGTAAGTGTGTGTGTGAGTGTGTGTGTGTGTGTGTGTAACACAGGTGAAGTTTTTATTTTCCCCCATGTTGACTGACACACAGCATTTTTCTGAAATGAATATGTATTACTGCACATTTTTGATGTTTGATAAATTCACACGAAGGTAGTTGAACCTTCAGTCTTTCTTTTCTTTGTTTCAGTAAAAGAAATGTTGTCTTTGACCTTAAACGAACATTCAACCTTATTGACAAAACCACTGAAAGATTGGACCCCCCCCCCATCAGCTATATGATGTAATTCAAAAAACAAAAGAGCTTTAGCCTCTAACAGCTGAGGGCAAGAGGTGCCCACATACACACACACACACACACACACACACACACACACACACACACGCACACACACATGCACGCACACACACACACGTGGCAGTTTGTGTTAAAACAACATGGCAGCAGCTGCTGAGGAGACTGGTCTCATTTAGCACCAAACAGCAACTCTTAGACTCACACCCCAGACCCAATGAGTGTGTGTGTATATGTGTGTGTGTGTGTGTCTGTGCGTGTTTTTATGTACGTGTGTGTGTGTGTATGTGCGTGTGTGTGTGCATGCATGCGTGTCTGTGTGTGTATGTGTGTGTGCGTGCATGTGTCTGTGCGTGTGTGCGTGTGTATGTGTGCGTTTCTGTATACGTGTGTGTTTGTGCATGTGTGTGTGTATGTGTGTGTGTGTGTGCGTGTCTGTGTATGTGCATGTGTGTGTATGCGTGTACCTGTATGTATGAGTGTGTGTGTGTGTGTGTGTGTTACTTCACACTCTATCAGAGGACTGGGGCCGTCTGGTGAGAACAAGGTCCAGTCTGTCTCTCTCACACACCTTAGCAACCCACCACCAGTTGTGGCAGTTGACAGTTTGGCATTGGAGGTTTCTGTGTGTGTGTGTGTGCGTGTGTGACATTTGCAGTGAACGTTCGAGTGCGTCGTCCTCAGCGTCCTGTGCATTCGTACGATGAACTGGAGGCTGGGGCTGATATTTATAGAGACGCTCATCGGCCCCTCAACCAGCTGCCGTTCGTACCTCCACCGTCTGACTGACGCTGACTTTCACACCGGTGCTGTGGCACAGATTAAACCTGTACTTCCCCTTCTGTGTCTTTTTGCCTTTTCTGCATTAACATGTGTCTGGATCTGGCCTATCTGGATTTTTATAACCAGTCCTCAGATTAGTTCTAATGTGACTTGATTTCTTTATATCTAAACTGAAAAAGGTTCATGGGGGTCCAGCGAGTTTTGAAAATGGGTCGACATGGGGAGAACGACCGTCCATGAATATTGTATAATTGGACCTGACAGGAATAATGGATCCTAGAACAACAACGTTTTTTTAAATATGTTTTTCCAGAAGCCAAACAGCCTTTTATTATATACAGGTTGTTTACAACCTGTCTGATCATTTTTTATTGATTGTCAAACGCTCTGTTTCCGGATCTAAACAATTAACCCAGTGAGAACGCTGTTTTTGTTTAGTGTGACTGTCGGATACTGTGTTCTCCACTGGTCTAACTACAGCTCTGTGTTCTCCCTGCAGAGACCAGCTCAGGTTCATACTTGATGCCCTGGTGCTGGGATATTCCAGTGCTTTTCTTTCCCCTCTGTATGTACCAGGCCTCTAAATGAATCAAGTATTTTGTGTATTTCCAATTTTCCGGTATTTGGTGTTGCACAGGGGAAATAAGCCATACGCATAATTAGCCTCCAAAAATATGGAGCTGCAGACTTCATAACATTGATGACTTGCACAATCGGGACATTTTTTTACATAACTAAAGGCAAGTTTATGCTTCTGCATCTAACTACGCGTCACAGCAAGGCAGACCCCAAGGACTGTGATTGGTCGGCTCGGTAGCGTCTCATTTCCGGCTCCTCCTCCTACGCTGCCATTGTATAGACCATCTCCTCCAACACCTTCTTTCTTTTTTTTGTGCCGCAGGACATTTGCGAAAACTGAAACTGCTTTCACTTTCCGAGTGATGCCGAAAAAACTGGTGGAAAATGGTAGCGAGGAAACTCAACACAGTGGCGTATAAACGCCGTCACCAACTGGTGTTTGGTGGTGTGGTTGCAGAAGGACACCAACGCGGAAGTAGAAATGCTCAGGATGGCATAGGACACTTGCATAGACTCAACAAGATTTGTAAATCTCCCAAAAAATGACTGTATGAAAAACTCAGCCCTGCTCCACTCAACAAACTTCCGCAGGCTGAACTGCACCGTGTAGTGCGAAGGACGCTGAAGGCTAATTCATGTACCGAAGTCACAGTAGGCTCAGTGCTTCAGCTGTTCGACTGACCCGAGTAGACCAGGGCCACATAACGCCCCCAACTTCGTTAGTATCTCTAATATCTTGGACCTGGATGACCTGGTGTGTGTGTGTGTGTGTTTGTGTGTGTGTGTGTGTATGTGTGTGTGTGTGTGTGTATGAGATCTGCGGGGCCATTGAAATAAGCCACGTGTTGAACATACTGCGAGTATCAAAAACACTGACAGTGTGGAAAATAATCTTTTACTATTGTCATAGGATAAACAGGATTCTGCAGATTCCTCATCCGCCTGTTTTTTAAGGCGATTTTCAGTCAATGTGATAAAATAATATATGGATTATGTTCCCAGGGATTTAATAAAAGGAAGTCTTTATTACCCAGATGCCCCGATTCACTCTGCTGTTGCATCAGAGGGAGCAGCTGGCACCAAATGGCCTGTGTGTGTGTGTGTGTGTGTGTGTGTGTGTGTGTGTGTGTGTGTGTGTGTGTGTGACACATTGCCAGATTCCAGGAAACAGGAAACTGGCTGGCGGGAAAATTACAGCAGCAGGGGGTCCAGTCTTTTGTCAAAACATAATTCAGTGGATGCTTTTAACACTCTGTGTGACCCCCCAACCCCAAACACACACACACACACACACACACACACACACACACACACACACACACACACACACACACACCCTATATTTTTCCAGGAAGCCCAAGCGTCTGCTGCTTCGCTCCTCAAGAGTAAACTAAGGAGGTGAAGTTAGAGATTTCTCATTGGGGGAGAAAGAGAGAGTGGGATGAAATGTGGCTGTGTGCCGTTAGCTGAGGGTGGATGTGTGTGTGTGTGTGTGTGTGTGTGTGTGTGTGTGTGTGTGTGTGTGTGTGTGTGTGTGAGTGTGTGTGTGTGTGCGTGTGTGTGTATGTGCACGTGCTCAGGCTGGGGGGGAGCTGAGTCCAGTTGGTGAATTGAAAGGATTTACGGAGCCATACGGCCTGATGGGGGATCAGAGGGGAAGAAAAGGAGCGTGGCCGTAGAGCTGATGACCACGACTGTATGGATGAGGAGAACGTAGCCGATGGGAACGCTCACGTGTCACTGCACTGGAGGGTTAACGATGCTGTCGGCCAACCAGCCCGTATGCCGTGTATCTCCCAGACGTTCACATTTTAACCCAACGAAGGGAAAATGCATGGCCGAGGACACTGCGTCCGTTTGTTAGCTGGTTTATGTCTCTAGCTCACAATAGCTTCACTCGCTCAGGACACTGAAGGAGGTATTTAGTGGCGTGTTGCCTCTCAGTGTGTGTTTCCTCCGTAATGACCTGGCAGATACTTCTCTTCGTTATTATATCAACCACATGCGCTTCAAACTCTTTGCTCCAATTTCATGGTTCATTCAGCCAAGTTATTTCTCGACCACCTTTGAGAGAGTTTGGGAAAATCTTAAGAACAAACTGGCACCTAAACTGAAAAACCTCTATTACCTGGTTCACTTAAATGGCAGAGAAGCCTGTCGGAAGCCTTTTTGTTCATTTTCTTTTTTTTCTAATTTACATCAACCATTACAGCGGCTTCCTCTCGATGTCCACAAGAAGCAGGAAACCATACATGAACAGGTATATATAGTATAGTTACACAAAAGAAATGAAGGAGGAGAGATTTTTTTTGTGAATATTTAAATAAAGAAAACTGAAATTAGAAATCCTATAGTTTGTAATTAAAAGTTAAAACTAATGAAAAAAATGAAACTTAGAGCCCGAAAGCTTAAAGGCTCGGAACAAATCAGGTCCAACAAAGTGATGCATGCGGCAGCAACAGTGAGAGAGCAAATATGTAAATGAAGGCCTCGATTTAAATCGACTGGCACTGACTCAGTCATGAATTCCATGGAAAATTGAAGCACTTCTTAAGGCCAATTGATGTTTCTGCGTCAAACTTACATCTTAGTCTGACGTAATGTAACTACTCATCAAGACGATGCAAACCTCAAGAACTGATTGGTCGGTTCAGTGGCGTCGCATTTCCAGCTCCTCCTTCGTCGCCGTCGTACAGACCGTCTCCTCCGACGTCTACTTTCGTTTCTGAGTCGGAGTAAATTCAGGGAAACTAAAACAGCTGTTCAACATCCATCAGCTCAGACTCCTTAGAGATCCGCTCGATCGCCATTGTTTCAAAGTGATGCCGACAAACTTTTGGAAAACTGGGGCAAAGAAAGTCAACGCGGTCGCGTATGAACTCAGCCGCCAACTAGTGGTTTTGGTGGTTTAATGGCAGAGCGACGCCAACACAGAAGTGTAAATGCTCAGGACGGCGTAGGCTCGACCCAGAGGCATAAATTTGTCTTGAAGCAACAGACGCAATCTCAAATATGATACATCCACATCCAGTTAGCGGCTGATTCAGGCTCCTGCCTCCACTGGGCCAGAGAGCATGGAGCCCAAACCTGTACGTTTCACTGAGCAGGTTTCGTTCAAGAATGAACTGGTGACACACAGCGAATAGATCGTCTGCTTATTTATCTCTCTACTCACCTGTTGTTCTCAATTTGGAAGAGCTGGGCGTCTTCATTCAGTAGCTTCTGTCTCCTTGTGCATGTTTTTTTTTTTCCAACAGACAAATCGAGGAAAGGTGAGCCAGAATGTGAATAATTGTGCGTAGGAGTAGACCGAGCGGAAGACAGAGCCATAATGATGTTTTTTTTATGAAATAAACCTCAGAAAACATTTTTTTTTCCCAGGGGGTAGAAGTACAATTAGCAGAGAGGAGAGGAAGCTGTCTTGATGGATGGAACGAGGCCAGATACAAAGTGAAATGTCCTCCTTCGGCAGTTTGTCGTGACAGGGGTTGTGCGACCTCACCACCGTCAGGCTCCCTGCACAGTGATTTATCCACTTCCCTGCAACAGTCACCGACAGCCCTTTGGTCACCATCCATCTCTCAGCTTCAGCCACGGCTTCATTTCTCAACTGTGGTCGCCATTAATCTCTATAGGCTTTCACTGTAATCAGCCGTTTAAAACTGTTTCGCTCCTATCAGGGCTGGAAATATTTCCTGACACTTTCGAAAAGAACCCATAAATCACCGGTTTAAAAGCAGACGGAGCTGCTGGCGTCCTGTGTGCTTGGGCACTGACAGAGTAAGGCTTTCTTCCCTGGGTACAACCAGAGCTAAATACCCACTGTCTCCCAGCACAGAGGGAAAATCGGGGTATGATGGGGTTTTAAGCAGTTACTTTTTGGGCGATTAGCATAGGATTATTATCTAAAGATTTTTCTAATCACTCAACACAGAGAAACTTAAAAATACATTTGACAATTTTAGCACAGCTTCATTTTGTCATAGGTGACCACAGATGGGGTAAATGGGGGAAACAAGGCGGTGGACGTCTGAAAGCTACAGATGTCTTTCATTCTGTTACAGAAAAAAAACAAGACAGGAAAAAAAACTGTAGATGTTGAGAGGGAGGAAAGAAAGGAACAAACATTCCAAAATAATGGAGATAGGAAAGTGGGAGCAAAAGCACCGCCATGACAAACAAGCACAGCAGGTTAGGACAATAGACTGCGGCTTTGCCAACGGGGCCCTTGACGGCCACTCGGGTCCACAGTGAAATGGAAATGAGCCCAAAAGGCCAACATCCATGACAATGGGCGGGCAGGGAGGAGATGAGGCTGAATATTAAAAGCAGGGATTGTTTTCATTTAGGAAGCAAACAGCTCATTGGCCTACGTGGAACTGCAACCTTATGTCCAAGAGGATGCGCTGACGGCAATTAAGGGTCACGTTTGAAGAAGCCACGAGCAGCGCATGCGTTGGTAGAAACAAAGTCACAGTTGCTTCCAGAGATTGTCTCAATTAACCAGGGTTTTTTGGGGAAAAAACATGTAGCTGGTCGTTTCACACCATGTTGAAAACTTAAGAGATGAAACCATTATTCTCCACATCATTATTTACCAGTGGGTAAATTGTGTGCTGTTAGCATTAAGCTAGTCGCCAAACCAACACGTCCAAGAATCACCTGACTTTCGTTCAGACTTCAGGCCAATTTTTGCTTCTGTGTCGACCTACATCGTAGCCTGACATCAGCTCCTTCCGCTCTGTGACTGGTCGGCATAGTAGCGCTGAATTTCCAGCTCTTCCTTCTTTGCCGCCATTGTACAGACCGCCTCCTCTGATGTCTGCTTTCGTTTCTGAGTCACAGTAAATTCAGGAAAACTAAAACTTCTGTTCAAAATCCATCTAGTCTGACTCCATCGAGATCCGCCCAGCTTCAGTCGCCGTCGTTTCAAAGTGACGCCGACAAACTGGTGGAAAACAGCAACGGAAAAATCTCAGCGACATATTAATACCACCGCCAACTAGGGGCTTGGCAGTGTAATTGGGGGGCGACACCAATGAAGAAGTATGAATGGTCATGACGGCCTAGGTAGCTCCCATTCGTTTCCCCATAGAAAAAGGGCCACAACATAAACCTACATAACCTATCACCAAACTGTCAGATTTCACCTCTCTGTTGCTTGAATGCTGCGGGATAATATAACAAGATACAGTTCACTGCATTGCAGCCATGTGAGTCGGGGTCAGAGAGGACAGTCAGAGCAGACCCTGTGTGCTGGTATTGTCCATAATGCTTCGCTGTGCTTGTATATAGGAACATATGGAGAAGCCTCTGGACAATGGTGCTCTTGTCATGCTGGCCTCAACAAAGAGGCCAAGACGGGCTCAGACAGGAGGTCGGCAGCCATGCCGCTGGGGTGTGTGTGTGTGTGTGTGTGAGAGAGAGTGAGAGAGGGAGAAAGAGAGATAGGGTGGGTTTTTGTGTAGGTGGTGGTTATGAGCTTGACTGTGCATGTCAGAGAGTAGAAAGTAGCCTGGAGTATATTACACAGTAATTGTATATGCACTCACAACCTGTATGAAACTGCCAAGTTGAACAAAATGACAGTTTACTTTGACAAAGTGGCTCATTCTTGTCTTTTGTATGTATTTAAAGGGAAATAGCTGCTCGCTCTACACTTGGGATTGTGACCCATCCTCCATAAAGTACTTTTCTGTCCAACCTAATCCGGCCTACGTTACTTTCCACGCTCGTCTCCGCTGTCGACCTATTTCAGCACCCGCGGAGCCTACCCAGCGCTCTGTCGCTGTGCTGAACCAGGCCCTGAGAACCCGTCGCTCCCTTGTCTCCACCCAGCCTCCCGCTAACTGACACGGCCAGTGACGTCACCCAGCCGGGGTTAAAGCGAACCGCTGCCATGGCACAACCGTCGGTTTTCTGCAGGCCCGTCCGTGGCGGTGTTTATAGTTCGTCCCTCGCCGTCTGATCCGACCTGATCGGAGCTGTAGCTCAGACGCTTTCCTGTCATAGACAAAAGGCAGCAGTTCCTGTGCACCATGTGGGGCCATGACTTGAAATTCGATGCTTTTGGACCACAACCAAATCACACTTGTGCTTTTATCTGTAACAAGTGGCAAAGTTTGCACCCAAGGCTTCTACATATTCTTGATAATCCTGTTTGATTATAGATATGATCTGATCCGAATTAAGCTGGTTTTTAATTTAGACCAAGCCCCTCAAAGACTGTGAAGAAACCATTAAGCACTGTTGTATTTAGGATTTCTGGGTGTTTTTTTGAATGAGAAGTTAAAGCAACAAGCAACCAACACCCAGTGTGAGAGAAACACTACTAATAAACACTGAGTGTGAACAACAGGCTGAATCACACTTTGTAGATTCAATTGATAGAAACAAAGACATTTATCTCTATGATTATATTGTGGTTTATTAGTTTAACCACCATCATGACACTACATGATGAGCTTAGCAACCACAAAAACATTAAAATAACACAAGTAAAACCAACAATCTCTGCCCCTCCTCACCCTCCCCGAACACACACACACACGCACCCACACACACACCCCACAGACAGTTATGCTGGTTACGTAAGACCAGAGTCAGTTGCTGTGTCAGTCAGGAGGCTACTAGACCACAACAACGAGAGCGAGGGAGATCAGATAATAATAACTGATAACTGATAAGATTCCTTTCCTGGGTCGGTCCCAAAAAATACTAGAAAAAAAGGAAGGGCAGCCTGGGTGGGGTGGGGGGGGGCTGATGTGTTGTTCACAAATTACTCAACTGATATGTAGAGTGGAAAAGAAAAGACAGAGAGAAAGTGTAAAGTGTAATAGACAGAGACATAACGAAAGTCAGTCTGTTACCAAACCAACCGACCACAGGGAGGAAACCACACTGGATTACAGTTATTTAACCCTGACAACACGCACACACACACAGGTACACACCCACAGACACACACCACAGTAACGAATCAGTGAGGCGTTGTGATAAGACTTGCCGTGCGTGTTTTACAGTTTGTTTTGCAGCCTCTTCACAACGTCGCACTGAACCGTCGCTCCGCACAACAAACCCCCGCCTTCTCCGGCTCGGCACGTCAATCACATCACACCGTCGTGGAGTCATCTGACAGGATCGGCGTGAGCACAGAGTCGTGCGATGGCTTCGCCGGCGCTGTGTGTAATGGGCCGTTTTTAAAATCATAAACCTAGTGTCCACAGAGCTTCTTCCATGCGTCCGAACGGGTTTTTTTGTCTTTTCTAAAAGCTCGGTTCATTGTGCTGAGATATCCAGACTCCGAGATTTATCTGCCCACAAAAACTTTTCAGAAAAGCAATTTTTTTAATGCTTTGTGCGGACGGAGAAAGGAGGATTGGTCCGATTAACGTGTTATTGTACCATTCGATTGTATTGTTTGCGTGTAACATGCCAATCAGCAAACACTGTGGTGTTGACGTTTCCTTTGCCTCTAAGCCACACGATGGCCTCGACGCCTCGATCACGCCGTTGCCGCCGCCTGAGAAGCCCCTGCGAGGGGGACACATGGGGAGACATTAATGCACAACACAAACGGCGCACCAGCAGCATTGCTCCCACCGGAAAGATCGCAAAAATGGTAGAATACACGATGACCACAGGCTCTCGTCGTCCCTGGCTTTCACTGAGAGTTGGAGCCTGAACTTGACCCCGGTTCTAATAAACACAAACCAGACTCAATCATCCCTCTGAAGAAACTACATTTGCTGGTTTCATCTGTCTGTAGTTGCCCGAGGACTATTAAACATCGCTCATAAAAAGCAGTGGCAGCGGTCGCCTTCGTAAACAGACAGATCAACAGCCAGCAACTCAGATAAGCGATATTTTCTTGAGATTCTCAGCTGTTGGTGCATCCAGGCCATCCTGACTGCTTCTGATAAGCTGCTAGCATGTCTTTGTCTGTCGTCACAATGGACGAGCACAACCCGGCAAGGTGAGAGGCCTGAAAATACCACATAACGGGGACAGACAGAAGATCTGCAGCCCTGGTATTTCTGTGCCTTACCTGGTTGAACTTTTACAAACTTATGCATTAAGTCTATGCTCTAAAATTGTGTTCAAGTGTCACACAAGTAGCCACAAACAGACAATTTTCTGTTTTCACTGACTTGTAAGAACTATTTTGGGAGCACTACCAACCCATTTGAGCCAGTCCCCATCTTCGTATTGTTGTTAAAAAGCTTTATCGCCGGGCAACTGGTCAACAGTTGGCACTTTTCCGGCCTGCTAGCTCTGAACCACCTTTGCTGACCTGAATTTGCATTTCACCACAACAACAAGAGGCTTTGAAACGAGATACCATGACGATTGAAACGCCGCTGCCGAGGGAGGGGCGGGGCACTTCTGACCCACAAGCCAGAACTCGTTCTTATCTCCCACAGATGTGGGGCCATGAATATAAATTTAAACTGAGATAGGTGAGAAATTCAGGATCTTGAATGGCAAAAAATGAATTTGTAAAACATCTGATATCAACATAAGTCTTTTGTTATTGCATTTTATCAGTTAAAATTAACAACAGGCATCATTTTGACAGCAGCCATTTGTCTCACTGGACTTTAGTCTGTACAGAGAAATTTCATCATCTTCACTTTAACCTGTGGCATCATTTTTGTTCAAGAACTCACCAAACTGGGCGAGGTAGTGTTAGTGAACGTCTGACACGTTTACACCTGGCATTTTGGAGTTTTCCAACTGAAGCAACCTTGGACTCGGTTCCAACCTGGTTTTAAAAAGGAACAAAAAGGCCGGTCTGGGTTTGTAGGTAGAAAAACTGTCAAAAGTCAGTATATTTTTAGAGGGAAAGAGTCTGAGCTCCAACCAGCCACAGCCTTTGATGTGGAATAATTTCCCACCTGAGACCACAGTTAACTGTGTTTAATGCACCAGATGAGTGTCAATAAAGTGACAGTGGATGCCACATGTTGGAGTTAATCTTTTCCATCAAGCACTGAAGGACCTGAGTGAAGTGTACGTCGGTCAACAATCTATCATGTGTCACGGAGCATTGAGGAAACCCAGACTGTGTCCTGCTAGAAAACTTTTTTTTTAATTTCTCTTGCACGTTTGACTTGGGGTTATTGAACATGATTTTTACCCCAAGTATAATTAAATCCTGTTACAGTCATGACTCCACATGACAAAGTGTTATTTTTAAATGAATATTCAATGAAGGAAACACCTATAAGCTTAAAAATATATATATTTTAGGACATGTTCACATCAACTGTATTGTCAGAGCCAACTGTATTTGAGAGCCATATATTTATCTTCTAATGCCAAACAATCTAATAAAAAATTAGAAAAAAAATCAGGTTACACAGCTATCATGTTCATACCTTTAGTTTCTGCTTTATTGTTTTAATCAGCATTGAAAAACATCTTGGAGGATTAAACTTTACATGTAAAATAAGTTTCAACACATTTTTTAACATGTAAATATACATGTCAAATGTACTTTTAAATGTCTTTAAACAACTTTGCTGTACTTTAACTGCACTAATGACAGTAAATGTGTTTGGCATTTGCAGCACTGGTCATTATCTCCTTAGCTTTATCAATTCTGGACAAAGTGAAGGGAAAGGCCTTTAAAAAAAAAAAAAGAATGCATCTTTAAGGATTTGGTAATGAATGGGTAGAAAAGTAGCTTCATTCAGCCTCCCTCCTCTTCTTTCTGTGCACACCCTGCCCCCCAGCACACCGTTACAATGCATGACCCCTCCCCCATTCCCCTTAAACGCACACACACACACACATTTTAACACACATTAACAGACACACACACCCCTGCCCTGCCCCCTGAGGAACTCAGGCGGGGAGGGGGGTGTATGGGTGGGTTTCCCCAACTATTTAAGCAGATTCCAGCAGATGGTTCAGAAACTTTCCTCCCCGGAGTCGCGTCGACCTTTCTCCCAGCACCCAGTCTCCTTCACAACGGACCAGACTGCTTCTTCATTTGTCTGTCCCCTTCCCTGCCCCCCTCCCATGAAAAAATCCTCTTTCAGCTCCTGGAACAAGCAGCTTCCCTATTGCTGACCATTAAAAAAAAAAAAATCTTCAGAGGAGCAATACTCAAATCTCTGTGGTTTTTCCGTTCCCCCCGAACCTTTCCTCTGTCGTCTCAGCTCCCATCAGGCACCAGGCACCAGACTCCGTCCGTCTCTCTTCCTTCTCTTTGGACCCAAAAACTTTGTTTTTTCCTCTCCAGCCCTCCTCTACCGTGGAACCAGGCGTCCAGCATCATTCACTCCTGCGGGGACGGCGGAGCGAACCATGCCCTCCGACTTTCTAACACCTTTCCTGGAACTGGATGAGGAGTTCTGCAAGGTGAGAGCAACCATCAGCAACTCATAGGGAAAGATGAAGTGATGAAAAGTTGCACACTAATGTCTTATCTGCAGATACAGTTTTCTTTCGACTAATCTAAGATTCACTTAGAGATATGGCCTCATTAAGGATGCAATGATTCGTTTCAGTATTTCAGCTTTTTTTTAAGCTTAAAAACCTTTGGGTTTTTGACTGGTGTTTGTTGAAAAAGTTCAAAATGATTGAATTCTCAGGAAGAAAAGCTTAACTCAACTGCTTTAATTTTGGTAGGAATTCCTAAACATTAATTTAAAACTGCAGGATGGGTTTTATATGTTAATTTTATTGTAAGGCTCATAAAAAGTATTTTTTAAAAATTTTGCTCATATACTGTTTATTGGAATACAGCATCTGTAGTGGCTGTTTCTTTCATAAGCTGTGAAGGAACTTGCTCCAATGAAAGTAAATGGTTTAACTATAATCAGGCAAAAATACTTTTGAGCGTCTCGACTTCGTGTATGTTCATGTGCTACTCTCCCAGTTAAAACTGAGACAAAAAAAGTCCAACTTCTTCATGAATCGACGTGTAAACCTCTCTTTCTTTTCTTTTTAAGAAAGAAGTATGACTTTCTTTTTTAAAAAATCAGCCCTTGTTGCCTCAGCTGCAGCTTTAACAATCTCCTTTCGGTTCGAGTTGGCCCCACTAGTCTCGCCCCAGCACTCCAGGAATGCTCAGAGCTCTCACCTCTTCCCCTCCTTTTGTGCGACAGAATTTCCGCGGCCTGGAGGCGACAGATGGCTCGTCTGCTGGCTCGCAGCAGCAGCAGCAGCAGCAACGACAGCAGCACAGTCAGAGGGTCCTTGGCTTCCAGCGTCGCCATTCTCTCTGCCCCGTGACCCTCCCCAACTCCAAGTTCAACAGCAGCGGCAGCAGCTCAGAGGTGACTGACTCGGCCTGCTGGGGGCTCAACATGGCCTCCAACCAGCAGTGGAGCAGGGAGGGCCAGCTCCCCCGTTCCTCCCTCAGCCACATCCCCTTCAGGGTGGACCGTTCGGTCAGCATGATCGAGGGCGGCGGTGGCGGCAGCCTGGTGAGCCGGGAGGACAAAATGGCTAACGTGTCCCCGACGGTGCTTCTCCCCCCACCGGGCCTCTGCCTCAGCAGCACTTCCATCTCCTCCACCGCCTCCTCCCCGGCCTCCAGACCCCCGGCCCCCTCGCCCCACATCTCCACCCGATACAAGACTGAGCTCTGCCGCACCTACGAGGAGAGCGGCACCTGCAAGTACGGCGCCAAGTGTCAGTTTGCCCACGGCTTGGACGAGCTGCGAGGCCTCAGCAGACACCCCAAGTACAAGACGGAGCCATGCCGCACTTTCCACACGATTGGCTTCTGCCCGTACGGCGCCCGCTGCCACTTCATCCACAATGCCGATGAGCTCCGCGCCGCCGGCACCACCGCGCTTCCACAGAAGCATAAGCCGAGGCCTCCTCTGCTGCGCCAAAGCCTCAGCTTTGCAGGCTTCTCCTCCCCGCAGACTTTCCAACCGGTGGAGGAGTCGCAGCCTTCCTCCCTCTTCTTCACCTCCTCCTCCTCCTCCCTCTCCTCCTCCATCCTCCTCGGGAAGCCCGGAGCTCCTCTCCCCTCTCTTTCCTGAGCCGGGGGCACTGAAGCACTGCCCCTACCCCTTCTCTGGCATCACCGACCCAGCGGGCGACGGAGGGGACTCAGCTCTGCGCTTCTATGCCGTGACCGACTCCATCAGCACCAGATGTCCTGCCTCAAACTTCTCCCCGAAAAACCCAAACCTCCCTTACAAACTCCCCCAGCAGCTGCCGGTCTCCTTGAACGGCCTCCCCGGCCTCCAGCGCTGCTCCTCGGCTGACTCCCTCTCTGAGGAAGGCTACACCTCTTCCTGCTCCCTCAGCAGCTCTTCCTCCAGCGGCACAGAGTCACCGAGCTTCGAGGGCAGACGCCTGCCCATCTTCAGCCGCCTGTCTGTTTCAGACGAGTAGGGAACGGTTTTACTGTAGGGCTGAATTTAATCAGGGATTGATGGTCTAAACGTTGTAACTCTGTGACCAGGATCTGATGAGCGGTTTCGGAGTCTAAATGAAGTAGAAGCTCCATTGTCGAAACGAGGCCCTTTAAAACAGAGTTCAGATGCGAGTCACGGAGGACTGAAACGTTGGGCTTTCGGTGCCTCCCTGAAGGCAGCCGGGTAAACGTACCTAACATTGTGCATATTGCATTTCTCATCCAAGCAGTTGTAGTGCTGCTCAGTGTTCGTCCAGTTTTAGCTGACTTCTTCTTTTGTTTTTTGGTTGTTTTTTTTTTTTGGTTCTATTGTTAATTTTTGTGAGGTTGTTCTTCGATGCCGTTGTTACTGCTGTATACTGTTGTATACCCATTTTTTTAGAGAATACCCGGAGGGTACTTCGCTCTGCTCAGCATCCGTCCTCATGCTGTTCCAGTTTGATGGGAGGTTCTATGTGAGAACTCTGTGTACCCTGATTTGAGAAGGATTTCGGGACTGGTGCCGTCCTGGTGACTGGTGGCTGGTGTGCTTTTTCTACCCCTCACAAACAGCGTCAGTGATGCAGGCACATGTCCAGTCATATCTCGGCTCCCCCGCTGCGAGGTCCCCCACTGCGACCTTCGACGACTTCCATCGACAAGTAAGGGGCTTAAATCGACTGTATGCTGTCACCTCCTGATCCGTTGATCTGGTTGGACGGCTGCGGACATTTGATTGTAGCCGTTGTCGGCCACTTTAACTGCCTGGCAAGGGTCCAACTAAACTTAACTTTAGCGTCAGAAAAATAGCGCAAGTGTAGGAAACTCACCGACTCTCCCTAGTTACCAAAGTTGATGTTAGAGTTCCCCTAACCTAGTACTGCTAACACCTAGCCTAGCCTTTAGCCATGACAGTTAATATACAGTGTTACAATTATTGGTATTATTGCTTAACACTTTTTTTAGACTTATTTATTGGGGTTTTTTTGGTATGATTTGCTGTGTCTGTCAAGAGTTTGCTTTGTGATTGTGGTTATGCGTTCTATTTTCTTTTAAATGATGCCAGAGAAATTATGCTTTACTTATGCATCCGTGTTTGTCTGTCTGCTTGGTTTACACTGTCCAGTAGCTTTAAGGAGGCTCATGGAGAGGGGAGGAAAATGGAGGAGTAGGAGGAGGAGGAGGAGGAGGAGGAAGGACATTTTGGCATTCTACATGTGTGTTGCCTTATTGGCTCGAGGGCCTGGCAGAAATCAAGGCTCGCTGGGTTTTTCACATCACGAAGCGGCTCAAGGAGTCGGGTCAGTGGTCCGTCGTCGACACTGCATCTGAACTTCTTTTCATTTTCAATCAGTAGCATTAGCTATACCTTTCTGCTGCTGGTGTGAGAACTCAGCGGGTCTGCTCTCATCTCCACTGAGCCTCCAACCTCTCGACTGTAATAACCTTTTATTTTTTTTTTACCCATATGTTAAACTGCTGTTACCGAAAAACAAAGCAGACCGGTGGCGAAAGCAATGATTCAGCAGTGGCAAATATGTAACGACCATCACTTTGCGGGCTACACAGCCAGTAAAGAGTGTTAGCGTTTCATCTTACATGTGTGACTAATCTGAGTGAACCGGGACCAATGCGTTGCTGAATTTCATCTTTCTGTGTGTAAATTCATACATTTTTTGTTTGTTTTTTAAAAATCCTGTGTGCTTTATTCTTCTCATGTGATGGAAACGCACAGGTGAGAAGGTGACCTTTCATTTGTTGGTATCTTTATCGGGATCGCCCTGACGACCGTGTGTTTCGCAGGCCGACCTCCATCGCACGCTAGCTAGCTAAAACCCTCTGAGCGGCAGGTGAAAAATCAAGCGAGTTCAAAGGAAATTGGGCAAAGTTTAGATTTCCCGTTGTTTTTGTTTGTCAACTTGCCCTGACGAGTCCGGAGATGCTCGTTGCCATCGCAGCTTGTCGTTAGCTCGACTCAACGGCAAGCCGGTTGTTTGTAACTTTTGTTAACTTAAAAGTCTTATTTATTTTGTTTTTTCAAAGCAAAAACCTATATTGTGTTGTTTGATATTGTGTTGTTTTTTTTTACATAATTTAAGTGCATTTATTGTTTACATTCCATGGGTTATGTTGATATCCTAGCTCTTTATTTTAATATATTTGTCCATCTTTATTTCAAAATAAAAGTCTTTGAGAACTAAGCTCAGCTGTTATGTATCTGATTATACTTTTTACACAACACACAGGAAGTCTGAAGGGATTTTAGTGAGATATAGGATGTTATTGGCTTTGAGATATTTTCTTATGAAACAATCAACCATTGTCTTGAGTAACTTAATGGTACAACAGCATCCACATCATCCACCCAGCATCCACGCTTTAACATAACCTGTCCCCTCTTCTCACTCTCATTTATGAAAAAAAATGACTTTCCTTTTCCCTTTTCATTCAGTGTTTCTTGTGAGATCCTCTTGTCTCTTGACTCAGAGGTAAATGATCAGACTCTTATTATAAGCTAAGCTAGATAAGCAGTGAAGCTACTTCTGCAGGGATGGATACCCTGAACAAAATCTCTTGTGTATTACATAATAAAAAGAATATCTGGAATATGAGGGGATGCAAGAGCAATAGAGGTGTTAGTTTTAGTGCTGAGTTAAATCTTACACACTTAGTTCTACTTTTTTTTTAGTATTAAGTAATAACTATTATAAATGGCATAGATCCACAGGATTTTGTTTTTCTGTGAAGCGATGGGGCTAAGATTCCTTGCAAGTGCGGTAAAAGTTACTTTGACAGGGAAAAAAAGACTAGTGATGTTGAGCAGGAAATCTCTGCAGTTAACACGACGCACGGTTTCATAGAAAGCTCACGTCGTGGTGAAGTGGTCCCAGGAGCGCCACGTTTTGAATGCTGCCGCTGTGCCTTTACCATCATCTGTGTGTGTGTGTGCGCGTCGTGGACACACAAAAAGAAGAAAGATTAACTCTTTCCCTTAGTTGTGTGTCGGGAATCTCCCGGCCCTCCCCTCCCTGTGTGCGTGTGTGTGTCTGTCTGTGTGTGTGTTTATTTGTGCGTTGTGTGGGAAGAGGAGGGAGTTTTTTGTTGCAACTCGTCTGAACAGACCAATTTAGAGTGAGTGACACTGAGGAGAATGTTTGGGCAACAGATGCTCGAACAAAGACTTGCCAGCACACAATGGGACACAGAGATACTTGTGACTGATTTCCATCTATTCACACAAAGTGGAGCAGAAGTTGAGGTCCTCCCCTGTGTGTGTGTGTGTGTGTGTTTTTGTGTGTGTGTGTGTGTGTGTGTGTGTGTGTGTGTGTGTGGGTGTGTGTGTGTGTCTGTGTGTGTGTGTGTTGGATTAAAATTACAATTAAAAAAACACCCCATCACATAAATTTCTTGCATTCAAAATAAATCTTTATATTATGTTGAGGAGTTTAATCTATAACAACACATTGCATGTGAAAAGACGATGATGTGTTTTAATGTAAAAATCTTAATCTGCAAAGTAACTGCAGATACATATAAAACATTGTTGGTTTAAAAATTCATAGTTTCTTATTGTTATTTGCAACTAACTTTAATTTTAATTAGATTACCTCTCACAAAGTTCTACTTATGTCCATTTACTGCCAAAAAAATCAGAATAGTAAACTAGAACCCTTTGTCACCGGCAGGACAAACACTAGACAACAACCAAATCAGAGTTATTAATGGTTAATGGTTTGAAAACAGGAAGTTTGAAAACAGGAATAATAGAAAATTTTTTAACAATCACACAAAAAAAACCCCAAAACTATTTCTATGTTTTCAACTCTTAAGTTGTATATGTGGATTCAACCAGTAATTTATATTTTAAAACGCATCTCGTGTTGGAGCCTCTGCAGCTGTTTGTCTTTCCATTAAAAAAATATCAGAAACTGGAGAAAATTTTCAAAAACTGTGTTCATGTATGTGTGTGTGTGTGTGTGTGTGTGTGTGTGTGTGTGTGTGTGTGTGTGTGTGTGTGTGTGTGTGTTGGCATTCAGCTGTGGGCGCAGGCTGAGGATTTCCCTCTGGTGAATGAGTATCATCAGTAGAGTGAAGCAGGCGCAGACTCCCACAACCCCCACGGCTACTTACCATTCAATACCCATAGTTCTGTGTGTGTGTTTGTCTGTAAGACCTTAAAAAAGGCCAAGGGCCATCCCTGTGCAGGCCCTCGACCCCCCTTCCCCCTCCCCCTCCTGGTCATGCGGGTCTTTTGTGTTTCCCCTGCTTTCCCTTTTCAGGCTAACATCTGTATGCTAATGCAGCTCAATGGGAATAGACTGGAATCAGACTGGGAGAGAGGGTGTGGGGTGGCTTCTGTGTGTGTGTGTGTGTGTGTGTGTGTGTGTGTGTGTGTGTGTGTGTGTGTGTGTGTGTGTGTGTGTGCGTGTGTGTGTGCGTGCGTGCGTGCGTGGACAGAGATTGGTGAATGACGTGATTTGGGGGAATTCACCAGTGGGACTTGAGTTTGTGTGTCGCCTTTCCAGGGAGGGGAGTGGAAAAGAAGAATTATTGGTTAACGGGTATCTCAGGAGGGAAACGGATGAGGCAAAGTTAAAAAGATGGGTGTGTGTATAAGTGGCCGTTTGTGTGCTAAGTATGTGTGTGTGTGTGTATGTGTGTGTGTGTGTGTGTGTGTGTGTGTGTGTGTGTGTGTGTGTATGTGTGTGGATGGATATCTCTGAGTAACAAACGTCTTCAAAAACCCTACAAATAACACATCAGAGTTGCGTTGAAGGTAGAGCCTGAAACCAAAATGTCTCTGGCTCATCTACAGTCATTCAGCACCAATTGTGGCTCTGGCCAGTTCATTGACATTTCTATGGAAAAAAATGTTTGACACAATTAATAATCTGAAGCCGAGTCTTCTACATGTCTTTAAACACAACTGCAGGGAATCTGTTGGTGACATTAACAACACAATGAGCTGCTTGTTCTTTTTCATGCATGTTTCTCTTCAGCTTCTGCTGCAAACTGGCAGAGGTTTGAGAGACGATGTATGCACTCTTTTGTCAGATATTTTCACTTTTTTTAGCTATTTAATCTATTTTGGATTCTCAACACAATTTTTTTTTTTTGAAGAAAGAAGAATTTCTGATCCTCTTCCATCACATCAGTCGAATCAAAATGTAATGAAAGTCCATACAGCAGCTATAGCTGGTCACCCCCGGCTGCCTCCTGCTTCCACCGTAAAACCCACAGTAAGTGTGGTTCCCTTTTTCCTGAAGAAATATTTTTAACCTCTAACAGAACCTGCTGAGGTTCCATTAAAAATAGCAGAGAAAAATGAGCTTGGTAACCTACAGTGAGTGTCTGTGTCAACACACTGCAGTGTAGTCAATGTTCCAGCGTTACCACTTCCTGTCGGTTGCGGTTGCGGGCGCACTCCGGTCGGCCGCTGGAGTATTGTGTCGGGTTGTGTGTTGTTTACAGTGTTTGCCGTCTGGTTGTGCTTCCACCTGCACTGAGCCACTTTCAGGCCCGATGGCGGATCTCCCGCTGCGGAGGATTCATCCCAGACCAGGTCCATTGGGGTTCAGGTCTGGGGACCGTGCATGGTCTTCCATCGTGTGAAGCCACCACCCAGTTCTGTTCCTATAATGCTTCTGGGTCGTTATCTGGCTGTAGAACGGACTTTCAGAGGTTCTGGTAACACGGTCTGTTCCAACACTGAGGGTTTGTGATATTATAGAACCTGTAGAAACCGTTTGCATCAACTTTCAGGACTTCATTAATTTCCTCTGTTGCAGGAAACAACTGTCAGCGAACCCATTTCTCCATCTCTGAAAAAAAGGCCTGTTTTCTATGAATTGACATGAGTTTTCAGTTTTTGGTGACCTCTGACCTTTTTACCATCTGAGTTTATTCACTAGATTTGAACTGCTGAAATTTCATGATTTCATAATATATTCATTCCACAGAAAAACCTGTGAAATAACTAAGTAACAGTGCGGATGTTGTGTTGTTTTAAAAGAGAAATAGACCCAGTGAAAAGAGATATTGGGTAAATGGAGCAAAGCAGGTGTCTGACAAATCTGCCTTCTCTGTCAATATATTTCTGTCCTGAGATGACTTATGCCCACGTAGGCCTTGTTCTTTTGCTCTTAGTGCTAAATCATCATCCACAGTGATGTTCTCCCCCGAAACCCGAGCCCCTGGGAACCGGCTGGGGGCCACACTTCATCAGTGGGGGGGTGTCGTGTTTCTGCACGAAGCTGAGATATACCGCGGCACTTCAACGTATGCCACACAAAAGCATCCTCAAACCAAGCGACGAGGCAGGACAAGGGCAAGTAGAGTCGGGGGGGGTTGTTAGTTTTTGTTTTTAATACAGTCAAAAAAAGGAAGATGGCTGAAACCGTGTGACACTCTTGAATAATACACACCGTTGTACAGCCATCAGGTGCCATAGACACAGATCAGCAGTGAAAGTGATCGATTCCTTCGGCGCCTGCCACCGCACCGTTCACAGGAAGAGAAGAATTCAGCGGTTTCCGGGAGCAGATCACCGATCCAAGGGAATGAGGAAGGAGAAAGCTCGGATGATTCAAGTCTTAGAAGTGGCTGCAAATAATGTCACAGCAAGTAACTTTAATTCAAGACATGACATTGTTTTCATTGACAGTAGAGAGCCTCTCTAATCCCAGAATGCATTTCTCTGAGTCAGGGCCCCTAATGATTAGAGATGTGGGGAAGTGAGGCCATCTAGTGGAAGGTACAGTGGAGTACACAAGTTTCTTTCCCTGTCTCTCTTGATTTGTGTGTGTGTGTGTGTGTGTGTGTGTGTGAAGTAAATCACACACAGTTCAGCTTTGAAGCTTCTCAGTGAAACTGCACTGATGACAAATGTGGGGTTTTTTAGATTCACTCTTGAGCTTCCCTATCCACACAATTGCTTCTCATTCACAAACTCACACGCACACACACACACACACACACACACACACGCACACCCCTTGTTGCAATGAGCTACTGTGCAAAATGGATTTAGACATTTTTTTTAATTTTATTTTTTCACGAACGCACAATGTGCTATAAACACGAGGTTCCGTGATCTGACAGGTAAGTCACTGATTTGAACTCTTGCTCATTCCAAAAATTATGGCAACCAGATAGAAACAGGACGAAAAAAAAAACCAACACAGTGCTTCAGTATATTCCGATTAATAAGAAGCTGCTACAGTCCAAAGGGTAGGACACCAGGTCAGTGCACCTCAGTTTTAACCCCTTGTTTCACATCTTCTTAAGAGTCAAAACAAGCGGCACAGCTGTGTGACTGTGATTGGAAGCAGAAAGTGGGAACATTAAGGTCAGGAAACACACACATGAATCAAAATGTATATCCAGTCCAGTATTTTATTGCCTGGCTCAACATATTTGAGTAATAATTTCTCTTGTCTCATCAATTCAATTCCACTTTATTTATATAGCACCATATCAAAACAGACGTTATCTCAGGGCACAATTCATACAGAGCAGGTCTGGACCAGACTCTTTATAGTTGTTATTTACAGAGACACAACATTTCCCCCCATGAGCAAGAAAAACTCCCTTTGAACAGGTAGAAACGTTGAACAGATCCCAGCTCACGGTGGTGGTGGTGGGGGGGTCTGGCTGGGTTGAGAGTGAGAAAGAGAGAGAGAGAGAGCAGGAGGGAGGAGAGAGAGCATAGCATAATAATAGATCTAACAGCTCTATGTACTACAGTTATACTAACAGGGCTGATAATATTCCTAATAGGACCTAATGCAATGGTAATAGAAGTAATCATAAAAATAACATGTCGTGCGTCATGATACAAGACAATGCACCATTAAAAAAAAAAAAAAAAAGTTGGTTACGGAAAGGTTTGTTTTTGGTGGTAGATTGGAAATATGTGCTGACATGGCTACGTTGGGAGGAATAATTGCTTCATTCCTGATGCACACACACACAGCGAGCCGACTTCCTCCAGCCGGGATCGGCCCGATTTCCTGCTCCAGGACAAAAGCAAGAAAGCCACTGGGGACGAGTTGACCTTCAACCACGGACCGAGGATGACGAAGAGGAAGAGCCACTGAAGACTTCCAGAAACACCGAGGAACTGCTGCAAACAAACGCCAACCAGTGGTTGAGGGAAAGTTGTCGGAGGAAACCAATGTGTAGGAAGATCTGCCCTTCCTCATGAATTATTTGCAAAGCTGAGTTTTTGATGTTTTTGACACCTTTATAATTCCTGTTTTTGATGTTATCTTTGCTACGGTGAAAAATGGACACTGTGTTTTATTACACTACTAATTTACAACCACAAATATGATTTGGAGGAAACATGACTCCACCCAGATTCCATTTTTTTCTTGTCATAAAAAACGTTATGAAGAAAAATAATTGATTAACCACATGTTGAGACACTGGCCCCTGGCGGCTAAGGGCCTTCCCTCCAATCAACCCTGACCACCTCCTTAGAAATACTTTTATCCACTGAGAGATGGTCTGACAGAGTTGGGGAACCGCTGCTCTAATAGATCCATGGGGGGGAAGATCTTGGGCTGCACCGTCGTCTGTCCGACCCCTGGAGGAGCGTAGGGGACCTGGAGGAGGCTGCCCCTCCTGACGCCACCGTGACCTTAGACCCTGGGACGAGCAGACAGATTTGAGTGAATGTTCCTGACACGGGCAGATGTGGCCCGGCCAAATGTATTGTTTTTTTTCTCAGATTTCCAGATTTTTTCTGAAAGGTCTATGCACATTTTCTTTCTTTTTTTTCCACCACATTTGTGTAGGAATAAATCTGAATCGGATTAATTTCTACCAGATGATTCGAAACACCTGTCCCACGAGAGAATCCGTTACCATGGCGGCACTTGACGCTCAGAAAGTTGCAAAATGACCCTGAACTTTCCGCTCGGTACGCGAGCTTCCTCTCAGCTGTGTCACACGCTCACAAACAGTATGCTTTTTCCTGCAGTCCCCATTTTCGTGCCGTTCTCTAAGAGTCACCAGGACCAGATCTTGGATAACGTCGCAGTAATCCAGTTGTTGCCGAAGGTTTCAGGCCCCCCCCATGCGTCTTAAACCGGATCGTTCCTGCCTCGCTGCAGGGTCTTAATGAACACAACTGTGTCAGATGGAGACTCCAGCACCCACAGGTTTTTATTACAAAGGGAAAATGTGACAGCTGCAAATATGACGCAAACACTCACGTTTCATCTTAACAACGCATTTGTATCATTTCATTGCCCATGCATTAAAAGTGATAAACAATATTGTCATTGCTGCTCTAGTTGAGATTCAGTTTTTTTGCACCTCCCATACGTCACCGATGTATGTATGTGCGTGTGCGCGTGCTAACTATCATTAGCAAACTATCATCTACTTTAATGTACAATTTGCACATATCTCTGTTTCTGAAGTTTGCACCTGTTCGGCTTCAATATGACTTTAGACGTTTGCAGTGTTTATTCATTTATGTCCTACCATCGTCGTCATGTTGTGCCTCCTGTCCACTGTACCGTCACTCTTTCTTCCATTACTGGGGTAAATGTGTGATGAGTCGTGGCCTTTACACTGTCTTTGTCTTTATGCCGTTTTTAATTTTTTTAAAATGTAAATCTTGAATAAAGTCTCAAAACCTGAAATGCTTTACATGCTATAGAAATCATACTCGGTACAAAGGTTTCCTCTGGACACATGCTCCTAACACACATTCATTAACCTTAAAACAAAAAATCCACATTATCCAGGTTTTTTTCCCACTAGATTTCTTATAATTGACATTTCTGACTCGGAGGCTGTCCGAGCTTTCAGATTCAGTGTGACAACGATGGAAACCATTTGGATGACACAAAGCTCCGGACGGTGAAACGTTCCCACCATTTGTTTCCTTTTTCTGTGGAGACTTCCCTACTCGGGTGTGAAGACTGACCGTGAGTTTCTTCAACTTTTTACCTTCTCAGCAGAATAAAGCAGAAATGAAAAATGATACAAAAAACCAACACAGCTATGCAGTTTACCCACTCTACCCTAGGAGGAGTCTGTACCCTACTGTACCCTACTTCTGTTATGTTCGGTTTGGTTTTTCTTCAGGGAACTTCAGCTATAAATGTTGATCCATTAGTTCTGCTAAAGGTTCAGGTTAGATAACAGTGAACTAGTATGATGTTGAAACAAAATGTCTGTTCATTAAATTCTGCATGTAACATCATCCATGGTTTTTTTTCCCATTTTTTCTTATTATGTGGCGCTCGTGTTTTTTTTAGTTCATGAACTTTAATTTTAGATGTTACTGCTTTTTATTACAATTTCCTTCATTTTTGGCCTCAGAAACCCCGTTTATTTTCATTATCATTGTCATTATTATTATCATGTCTCTGTTATTACTTGTATCAAACCAAAACTGACCTGCTGAGGACCAGAAGCAAGCAGCTTGACGTTTAAAGTTGCAGTTCACGGTATAGGATGGAACTTACTCCTCCTCTTCGTCTCCTCCACCTCCTCCTCCACATCATCGTAATCGTTCGTCTTAACTTAAGCGGTAGATCATACAGGAAACCTCAGATCGCTCCGGTGTCTGCAAACCCGCGGTTGGGGCATAATTTTGCATTTTGCCAGCCGAGATGGAAAATTTTATACGTGCATGTGCGTCCGCATGAGGAAGGTAAGTCTCGTTTCCCAACAGACGAGGAATGATAGTAACAACAATAAAAACAATTATAATGTTAAAAGTTCAGTTTAGTCTGCAGGTGCAGGGGAACTACAACGCGTAGTATTTTCACACACTGCGCACAAAGGAGTTTCGCTGCGTAGGTTCTTTGCGCGCATCCGCTTGTGTAGCCTAAGTTTTGCCAAAATCTGAGGAACGTTACTCTATTGGTCACGGAATAAATAAATGAATAAATGAATAAATAAACAAACAGCATTTTTTAAAAGTCAGAGGGATATTAGTGCCGGTATCGACGGGGGACTGTCGATGACTTTACGTGGTCCGTGGCTTTGATGCCGGATAAGCGGAAGTGGTAAGAAGAGGTTATTGAACGCCTATATAATAACATATACCCTGAAAAGTCAGGGTCACCCAACGGTATTAACCTGCTCTTATTAAAAGACGTTTACCTCCCATTGTATGTGATGGGGGATGAAATCCAAAAAACCCACAGCCCTCGTTCTGTGCAAAAAATTAATAATGATTATGACTGAATAAATGTGGTCCTATTTATATCGGAAGCAGCCGATAGGGCAGAATGAATGAAGTGGCTTCCTAGTCTTTAGTTATTACCAAGTCTTTAGTTCTTTTATTCAGGTGTAGACACACTTGAGATGATTATCTGCATGTTTTTATCGTATTTGTCTCTTTCCCACCTCATGAGATACAAGTGTGATACATGAACGTGGTGGGGAGTCTAGTTCAGAGTCCTGCAAACTGGAGGGACCAGTGAAGGAAGCATCTAGAGGGGAACATTGGGGGAAAAAAAATTTAAAAAGGAAAAGACAGAACAATGATCCTTGCATATCGTGGAGGTAAAAGCAACCCCCATGGTTTCTGTGGCCCGTGTTCACTTGTTCACTGCGCCTGCCTTGGGCCAGTTCCTGGCAGAGGAGCAGACTGAAACCTCTCCAGAACTGGTCATGATTTATTAATGGGTTGATTAATTATATAAATCTTCCAAAACGGCACAGGGATTTACCAGCGAATGAGCTGCTCCGAGATACAGTGGCTTCAGGCGCATTCAAGCCCCTTCACTTCTGGCACGCTCTACCGTGTCGCACATTTGACTTTAAACAAATTAAAACGAGTACTTTTTAGCCGCCATTCCACCCTGAGCAATCTATGCCAGGGAGAAAACATGTTTTTGAAAATGTTTGCAAATGAATTAAAAATCACCAACTGAAAACTCTCATTTATGAAAGGCATTCAGAGCCTTTCGCCTTGGCTCCAGACCGTGGTCTGGTGGCTTCTGTTTGCTTTAATTTTCCTTGACATGTGTCTGGGACTTGCCTGGAGTCCGGCAGCGGCAAACAGGATTGATCGGACATAGTTTAGAAGGAGAGATGGTGTTTGCCTCAGCCGTTGCTTTTACTGTTGACTGAATCAGCATCGCTCTTTTTGAACACCTGAGAGTGACGCTTTGACGTTTGAGTAGCAGAGCGTCTTGGCGGTCGTCCTAATCGTGACGGGAGCAAACGAAGAAAGCAGGTCTCCAGTTTACGGTCCACACCGCAGCCTGGATTGTTCTATAAACTAGACCATGCGTTTATTATTACAACTGTGACAGTGATGGTCATCTCACCTGACCTAAAGCCCAGAGGGCTTCACCGCGTACTTGTCCAGGTTTCTCCACCTGGGCCAGGGAGACGTAAACCAGCCGAGCCGAGCCGATCTGTCAGTGATGGGCCACAGTCACAAGTACCCTCCTCAGCTGAAGAAGTTCAGACGGCTGATGTACTTCAGTCCCATCATCACCCTGATGTCCCTCATCCTGCTGCTCTGGAGCTACAGGTGGGTGAGATTACTGGTCCCATGGGCTTTTTGTTGTGACAGGGATTCAGAGGGAGTTTGGGGGCCAAGTGCTCCAGATCAACTGACAAACCCTAATGTGAGTAAATTTCCTTCCAGGGCCAAGTCCCTGTCAGTCATTGGATTCCAAAACCACCACAAACCACTTTTGCCAAGGTGACGTGAGTTTTGATCTGCCACCAACACTGATAAGGTTCTGTTAAAATTAGGCAATTAAACAGTTTCGTTAGTTTCAGGAAAAGATCATGGTTTGGGTTAGAAGGTTAGAGGACCTTTGGATTTCTTCCTCTCTTACCCCTTGAAGTATTCTTTGATTTCAAAATTAAAAATTCCTGCCCAGAAACTTGTGATCAGGTCATGCAAACTCACCAGAATCTTGTGGATCCGCAGGTCCAACGAGACCCCCCAGGTCCAAGGTCCCAGGACCCCGGGGCAAGTCACGCTGCCTCGGCAATGTCATCCAGAAAAAATGGGTAAACTAACCTCCCGCTGAACGCAGTTCACCGCTGAAGTATTTAGGAAATGTACCTGTCCTAAAGAAAAGCTTCCTCTTCTTGTTCTCCTCGACCATTGTTTATTATATAAACTTCTATTTCCTGTTCCCAGCACTTCACTGTCATGATAATTATAAAATTAATTGCCCATACAACGCAACTTTATTTGAATGTAGGGCATATTGCACCAACAGGGTGAATATTAAATTAATCTAAGAAAAGTTGATGCCTCCTGCATAAAAAGTGCACGAATAAAGATATCGAAATATATATGTGGTGTATTTAAGACTTGTTAACTCAAGATGTCTTTAATCCATCATGGGTTCATGATGACAAGTAACATAACACTAGGCTGAAAGGTTCTACCTTCTCTCAGGTGTTAAGGCTGTTCCATCAACCTTCAGTTGGAATATGTACACAATCAACAGGTAACTGCTACTACAACCTTTCACTAGACTTATCAGCAGCAAATCAGTTGCCCCCAAAACCGATCGACCGATGCAGCAAATGCCAAACAGCTCCTTTGCAAATCTTTTCCCTTCCCATGCTCACAAAAGAGCTGCCGTTCAACGCACTGCAGGCTGCGAATGTTTTTCCCTCAAAACTGTCAGTATTTTGTTAAAAACACATGTAGAACTCTAGGATGTGGTGGCTCTGTTTGGGCTTTGATGGCATTTCATCAAACCTGGATCCTGGCTTTTTGAATCTGGCTCCTTTCGGATCACTACATCAAATTTATCTCATATCTCGATAATTTGTCAATATTCATAACCAGATCTGAACTGGAAACAGCCTTTGGTTGGGTGGGAAGAAGAAGAAAGAAAAATGATGCTGAAACCCGCAGCATGGAGGAATCAGAGACAAACCCAGGTTACCGCAACCTGGGACGTGTTTTTAAGGGTGGGGGTTCCCCCAGTTAACTTGTGGCGTCTGTGACGAAGACGACAAGCGGTCACACGGTTGGGCAGGATGTGAACAAGGCAACAGCTGATGTAAACCACTTCACGTGGAGGTCAGACTGAAAGTGAGGGCACCAGAAGACGTAATCGCACACACCACCTCAGGCAGTCAGGAAGTCAGGTCCTGGGCGGGACGCCGCTGGATGTTTACCTGGGACCTTTGGGGAGCAATTTCACTCTATGCCTTTGTTTTCTCTTCCAAATTAGTTTAACTGACTTTGGATTTGACTACAGCCTGACCCAACTTCTTCTTACTGATAGCTGTGTGTTCTCAAATCTCAGCTGTTAATTTTAATAAATTATCCCTTCATTGTCCAAACCGAAACATTGCAGAGAAATGTTCAGCGCCGTAGCTTTTTGGGGAAAGACAGCGTTGTCCACAGTCCAGCACCAGGCTGACTCAACCATTTCTGCTCCTGCAGCTCCCCGGGGAAAAAAGGTGTCTCTGGTGGCCGTGAGCGGGACGAAGACGCTGCTGCTGTCGGCCTATCGGGAGCATCGTAACAAAAACAGGGGGGTGAGTAAAGAGAGTCAGGCCCCAGCTCTGTACAACCGGATGCCGTAGAGTTGGTGCAACAGGCCAACACAACCTTGTGGCTTTAGTGAAATATTTATGGGATGGATTGTCATAAAATTTCTTACATAGACTCATTTTCCTTTTTAAATGAATTTTAACTACTTTCGTGATTCTCCGTCTAAATAAGGTAGTGCCTCCCCCTGACCCCGTCCTCATTCTCGCCTTCTTCCCGACGCAGGTCCGAGTCATTGCAGTGGTGCTGAGGAGCCAGGCGGTGGCCTACCGCTGCCACCTCTGCTGCCAGGAGCGGCTGCACGTCTCCGAGGGCGTCAGCAGTGTCCACAGCGATCACTTCCAATTCGCCTACGGCACGGCGGACATCATGTGCCCCCTCCCCTCGGGCTGTGAGACCGTGTCTCAAGTCGCCGTGACCTCCGATGCCACCAAGTCCGAAGGTACGGTTGGATTCCGGCTTTTTAGGGATGGAAAAATTAATCTGTCGGTCAGTTGGTCCACCGCTCTACTCAAGACTGAAACGTCTGTGGGCTCCGTGAAATTTGTGCACAATATCTCAACGTCTCCCACATGGATTGGCGCCGGATTTCCCTACATATTTTCCTGGTGCCTGGCCCATGTACGTTAACAGCTTTGGGGACTTCTCTTCTTCCACCGCCGTGACGTTAAACCGGTTTCTGAACATCTCAGCAACTATTTTGATTAATTGCCTTGAAAGTCCAAGATATTCTTTTTACTGTTTCATAGAACAAACAAAAAGAATCATATCTTTTTATTTGTGTCTGGAACTAAGGAACTTTTTGTCCTTTTTGTGGGGAAAATGGACATAAATAATGAATTTATTATCATTTAGAGTAATTTTCTGTTGATTTGCTAATCAGCTAATTGTGTCCGTGTTTGTAATTTCTGTCTTTTTTACTTTATTTTTTCTCAGTGTAAAATTCTGAATGAAAATATGACTGTGTTTTTGTAAAGTGCTGACATTTATTTTGAGTGGGGTTTGCTTATATCAACAACGAGATGCAACCTTTTATATGGAAGTTCAACCGTATATTACACTTAATGGACTCTAAGCTGTGAATATGGTGGTTTAAAAAAATGGTATTATTCGTATTATTTACCGACTGTTTGGTTGACAGAAGGTAACTGAATAAGTTCCAGGTATATTTGAAGTGAACATCTGTGGTCGTTGGTCCCCCTTGAACAACGTGTGATGCCCAGAACGCACCTGTGGTTCTTCTCTGTGGCCTCGCAGATGATCCTGACGCAGAATTTATGGAGGTGCAGAACCAGAGGGTTCCAGAGGACACACGTAGCGGCCCCTTCCCTTACAACTTCACCGTCTGCCTCTCCACCATGTTTGATTTCACCAATGTGCTGCAGGTGACGCTGCACCAGAGCAGTCCTTTTCAAAACCCCTCCTCCTTTTTTTTCATTCTTCTTCTCCCGCTAAATTGTCCCTGATAAATCTGCAGCTGGTCCAGAGTTTGGAGATGCTGCAGTTACTGGGTGTGAACAGGGTCGTCATCTACAAGACCAGCTGCAGTCCTGAGACACAGCGTGTACTGGACTACTACACCCACAAAGGTGGAGTATGACGATGTCTTTTATTTTATTTTTTTTCGGTGTGTGATTGTGTAAGGATGGAATTTTCCACCACTTTTCCCCTAATGTCGCTCTCGGCAACAGAATGAGATGAGAGCTTCTTTTTTTTTTTTCCTTCGTC